>OY978222.1:30623344-30961287 GCA_963854785.1 Vaccinium vitis-idaea
TCCTGTGCATTTTTTATGTTTTCTTTTGCTATACTGTACTAGGCTTTTTACAACAATTGGTAAGGATGTGAGGGATCGTGTGGAGCTAGGTGATGGAACCTGTCTCTAATTGTTCGAACACTTTTAGAAGAATTGTAAGAAAGGCCAAGTCTGGCAGTCAGGAGGATAATTTGATTTGTCGAGATTGTTTCCTTTGTTTGTCTACAAAATTACAGGCCGCCCCGATTTGTTTGATCCGTGCTATGTGGGAATAAAAATAAACAAATAGTATGAAAAAGTGAAGTGTCAAAATAAAGATGCACACATTGACCAATAGAAAAAAAAAGAAAAGTAAAAGTCGTCAAAAGTAAGAATTTATTTTGGTATTTACGATCACACTGGAATTACAAAATTGATCACAGGAAAGAAATCCCAGCAAAGCGGATATGCGCAGAAGTATTTGGTATTTTTACAATTGGCTTTAAGCCTCAAGTCTAACTAAAAGATTAATTGAAAATGTCATCTAGTCCAACGTCGAGCTAAATCCTCTCCATTCGTGTCTGTTCGAGGAATCTGCCTCAAACAACCCAAAACGGGGAAGAAGGGAAAATAGGGGTTGTATCAAAAGAGACCGGGTGCTCTTGATTCAGAGAACCCTACAAACCCTCCTCGGATTCAATGAGAGAGGAAAGAGGGAATGCCAATTGTGACCTAATCAAACATTCACAGATATTTATGAAGGATAAGGATCATCACATTCGTGCTCACGAGAATTGAGGAAGGTAATAAATGTATGACATGACAAGTCACTGATTGATTGATTGAGAGATTCGATAGTAAACCACATGAAAGAGTGGTGTCACGTCTAATCACACTAAAAGGCAAGGCCCTGACGGTAAAATAGGAGAGAAGCTCGGCCGCATGTAAACTCGGGAGTACTTGCCCAGGCAGGTTTCCGAGGTCCACAATACCACGAAAGATAAATTCACGACCAATGGAATGGTAACTTGCTGGAGAAGCATTTGGGAATGCCTATAAATAGAGGGAAGAGTTTGTAAACAAGTTACTGACTATAAGCGTCACCACCAATCCATGCCTTAAATGCATGTACAAATATCCCAATTTCATTATTTTGAAAACAATTTGATACATAAGTAAGAGTATCACAAAAGCCCTAAAATCAATTCAAGCTACAAACCCTTACTTCAATAAATAAATTTAAAAAAAAAACATGAATTTTTCCATAAACGTCTAGATCCACGATCAATGAAGATAAATATACTAGAAAAGTCAAACACACAACCCTTGTCTAGAGATTTGTGGCGAATTCCAAGAATTAAACATAAAACTAGATTTTTTGCAATACATTCAAGATTTACAAAGATTAGAAGTAGAAATCAAAGATTAATGATCTAAACACATAGATATAAGGATAGAGGAGAGAAATCCCTACTTCATTGGGTTTTGAGCAAAACCCTAACTTCCAAACTCAAGCTCCAAGCAAATCAATGGAGGGAGAAGAAAGGCCTTGGAGAGGAGATGAAGATTTAGTTTGGTTGGAGGTTAGATCTTCAAGAAATCACGGAGAAAATATAAAGAGAAGGTAGAGGAGATGACAGAAGGCTGAGGAGTGAAGTATGGGCGTGAAAAATGAAGTGGCAACATGATCTTATAAATATCTACTCGAAGTGTACTGGTATTGATACCCTCGAAACCAGGTATCGATTCCAGATGGCTCTGGATACCATAAAAGTCTGCTCGAGTGCCCTGGTATCGATACCAGGTTTTGGGGGTATCGATACCAGATGGCTCTAGATACAACAGATAGCACTACGCGGCTACACAAACAGCATGATAGGCAATACTACTTACTTACACTTCACTATTTAAAGTTAAATGTTACATGTTAGTAAAGAAGTTCCCCCGATTGTTTCCAAATGGGGGGTCTAGAAAGACTAATACGAAATATATAAAAAGTCAACTCTCCTCACCAAGAACAAATTTGTGAAAGCTCAAAGTAGTTTATTTTCAAATATGGCTCCATAGGCCCAACCAACTTGCACAAAGCTTTATCTTAATCTTCTAAAAAAAAATTCACAAAGATCGGTTCAATGCGCCAACTCGAAAGTAAGGTATTTTACATTTAAAGTCAAAATAGCTCTTCCAGCAGCTAAATCACACGACTAACTTTCCAAATTTTCTCAACATAGTACTTCAAAACACGTCATCAATCACGAATTTACAAAGAGAAGGAAAATACAGGTCTTTACATCCTTCCCTTTTTAAAAGAAATTTCATCCTCGAAATTTGAATAAGCATTAGGCAACAAAAGTTCAAGCAAAAATTCAAGAAGAACAATAACTAAGAGTTCCACTTAAAAAGCTTCGGATACTTTTCTTAATCTCATCTCTCCGCTCCCACGTTGACTCCTCCTTCCCATGATTATTCCACAAAACTCTCACCAAAGGTATTGTCTTACTTGAATTACCTCCCCCAAAAAAAAAAAGATATTATCTTACCCTACAATTCTTGGTCTCACGAGTCTAGGATACATATCAGTTCCTCCCCATAAATCTAGTAACCCAGTAATTCTTCTAGAAGCACGTTCGTGAAAATCACAAATAACCATCGGTAATTCCCCACGCATGGGTAAGTCCTCATCTAGCATCAAACTTGCCAAAAGACAATAAATCGACTCGGTTCTCACAAATAAGGTTTCAAAGGTTCTTGGCATTCCCCATAAAGTTCGAACAATCTCCCTCGATTGGACAAACACAATTCAACATTTGAAGCAATCTATGGTCGAATGAAACATGGATACTAGTCCATTCCCAAAATAAGACCAAACCTTGTCATACCCAACACAACGAACTCAAAGACCAAATGGCAGTCCTAAATAGCTAGCTCATGGTTTCGGCATATTCATTTTAGAAGGTTCTACCCCCTAACGGTGTCTCAACAAATAATGGTGGGCTAAGATTTTCGGTTTCCAATTGCAAGACATATACAAAAGATGCAGCTGTATGCTCCATAATCGAAAAGAAAAATAACTCTAGTGAAAAAGGTTGAACAAGAGAAGTGTACCCCTCACAATAGAAATTTCCAGAGTCTGAGAAGTGGTAGGAGATGGTGAAATAGTTACTGTAATCATGAAGACGCTCCCCTGCGTATTCGGACTCGGTACACGTCTTTGTGCCCAGAATCTTGACTAGCTGCAAAATAGTTCACTCCCTGCGCGACATATGACCCCTTACCCAAAGTAGTCTTGACGGAATTGCATTTGCTGCTATCTCGGTGCACCCCTCTGCTGTTGGCCCAAACTCTTCCCAGTTCTCGGCTGCTACACTGAGCCAGGTTTATTCTGCTATCTTGGTGTAAAGACTAGGAATTTTACGAAAACATTTCGAATTTAAATTGGGGAAACGTGTAAAATTGAATTTAATGTTTACATGCGGTGTCAATGTGCAAAGTTACTTGTTTGGGTCTTGTTGGCAGCACCTTGTTAATTGGAGGGGTGTGTGCGCGTTTTACACTATAAATACATTGAGGGAGAGAGAAAATTACATTTCTCTCCCCTGGTTCCCCCTATTGAGAGTTGACCTCACCCCCTCATTCTCTCTTTAAAAATCTCTCCCGCCCACACCCAAATTCACCACCCACACTCAATATCATTGTAGATCCACTCTGCTACGTTCATCTTCCCACCATTGAAGCTCGTTTTCACTTGCATTTGCTTCGGGAAGTCTTTTTCGGTGGGTCTCAGTTGGAGAGCTAGGGTTTCGATTGAAGCTTGATTGGAGTCAAATCTTTGAGGTAGGAATCCTTTCTATAGTTTCTAAGTGTTAATTGAAGTGATTTGTGCATGATTTTGCCTTGGATCGAACCATTTTTACTTGTATCAAAATTTGTCAAAACCTAATTTTTCGCCCTAAATTCTGTCACGACCGTTCGGACGGGGAATCAAGCCTTCCGGACGAAAATTCCAGAAGCCACTTGGAACTCTGTTTGCTAAATTCGAACCTTGTTTGATCCTTCCTCGGCCTCCAGTTGAGTTGTTTGATCATGTACTTGAAATACCTTTCATTTACGCTTCATAACTTGTCGAAATCCTTATTTCTAGTTCAATGCTTGTATCGTTAGTTGTTTCATGAATTTGATGATAATTTTGCCTATCAATTGCACCGGCTCTCATTCCACCAGCACCATGTTTAGGAAGCAATCAAAATCAATCTCTCTCTCTCTCTCTCTCTCTCTCTCTCTCTCTCTCTTCTGATATACATGTCAGAAACATCAAGCTAAAACCACTGATTTTACAAGAAATGAATCGCGTAATGGGGGATGGATTTGGTTTGGTTGTGCTATACGGTACGTATAACCATCAGTATTTGGTTTGTTTGGGGTGCGTGTGAGAGAGACAAGATGACGAACTCCAGCGATCTACTCCGCCGCTGTCCAAGTTGCTCCGGTTTCTCTCTTCCTTAGAGAACTTTCGCTTGAGAAGTGACAAGTGATAAGGGGAGAGAAGCTATGTTGGGTTATTTTGGTACATTTAATGATTATTCAAGAGGATAATCAGTCCGGATGACAATTAAGCCTTGTTCCAGGAATTGACTTAAATTAGAAATTGGCTTAAGTTGGTTTGGTTTTTTGAATTGAGGTATTGTAAGAAAATGATCAGTCTCGTAAAGCTCAACAACTCAATTTTTAAGTTGGTTTGGGAATACCCGTTAGTCCCAAGACTAAAACACACTCAAACACGGGATTAAAGAGGGTGAGGGATTATTAGCTCAATCCTATCTCTAATCCCCCAAACAAACACGCCCGTGAGTATAAAAATGTTAATATCATAATTTGTAAATCTAATAGGCAATAGTATTCACCCTAGAAAAAATAGTTCACAATTGGTGCGCGTAAGCTGATCCGGACATCTAGTTATAAAAAAAAAAGTATTACCAACTCATTTTCGTTGGCAAAATTTGCAAATAAAATCTGCTTTTGGATAATTTCTTTTTTGTATTATGAAACTTTTCCATAATTTCAAAAAAGAGTAACCTCACAAGGGAGCAAAATTTTCCCTAATTCTACCAAGACCAGGCTTCCACTGACCTTTCCTGTGCAATAAAACCCCTTCATCTTCATCTGATCCCACCCTTTCCACTTCACTATCTCTTCTCCCCATATAAAGATCCATGAGCTTTTCAGCCACCTCTGCTTCATCTCCACTTTCTTCAACCATCTCATCCAACTGTGCTTTTGGCATCCTCAACTTAACCCTAACAGGCCCGGAGCTCGGTCCGGGCCTGCCTGAACTACGACCGATCGGTCTCGTGACCGAAAGGTCAGATATCGATCTACATGGCCACAGCCGGTCCCTCGCGGACATGTGTTGTGCCCTCCTCGGCACTTTTACTTGAGGCAGCTTAGGCAATTCCACTAGGAAATAAATCTTCTTGGGCATCAACTCTTCTTGTAGCTCTAATGGCTTAGCTCTTATCCCATATCGCTCTACTGATTTTGATTCTAATAAGACATGACCAGGGTAGTCATTCACTACATC
This sequence comes from Vaccinium vitis-idaea, assembly GCA_963854785.1. NCBI lineage: Eukaryota > Viridiplantae > Streptophyta > Magnoliopsida > Ericales > Ericaceae > Vaccinium > Vaccinium vitis-idaea. The sequence continues at coordinate 30,628,881 of OY978222.1, forward strand.
CGAAGTTCGTGCCGGAGTCTTGATTTTGAAGGTTTCGCCGTTGATTTTCATAACTTTTGCTTTCTTTCTTCTCCCTCCAATGATGTTCCCCATCTCTCTCTCTCTCTCTCTCTCTCTCTCTCTCCGTTGAGATCTATGTATATGCTTTTAGTTAGATATCGACATCAATATCGTTTTCTTTCTTTTTCTTTTTTTCTTTATAGATTTTGATAGATATGCATCAAGCAATCAACGATTTGTGGCGTGAATACGTGGAAATTCTCTTAAAATGATTTTCGCAATCAGTTACTCCCTCCGATCATTTTTTATTATTGTGACTATTCTATTTTGGACTGTCCTTTAATAATTGTGTGTATTGAAAAGTTGGATCCGGGAGGTGTTGTGCACCCCTCGGCCGTCCAATCGTGTTTTGGACGGCCTGGATGCATTCGGCAATTTTAATTTAATTTCGATTTATTTTTACCAGTAAAAAATCAAAGCACATCCTGGCCGTCCAAAATACGATCGGACAGCTGAGGGTGCATAGCAACCCCCCATTTTCAAGTTAACGTGTAAAAGTTTGTACAATTATTGTTCTACCCTTTTGAAAAGTTAGTAGATAAAGAATTCGTAATTGGTGAAAGCGGAGGATAATATTAGAAAGTGAAAATAAAAGTTGGTGTGAATAGTGTAATAATAATATTTCTTTAATAAGTTGGATTAACGAAACAACAAACTTAAAAAAGGACAAAGGGAGTATAAGTTAGTGAAAATGCCACCGACAGAATATCTAGATACAACACTCATATTAGGTGAGACCTTGAATAATGCACATACGGGTTCCATCCAATGTAAGTGTCGTGTCGAGAAATTGCGCTTAGATGTTGTGTCCGCAGCGGTGTTGATAAGTTGGGCTGAAAACGAGGTGGGAAAAATGAATTCCAACACGGAATTCTTTATGGGAGGAAACTATATTTATGCAATTCCCCTCATGTTCAATAGAGTAATATTCTGATCTAATTAAGAAAAGTTCAGTGGCTGTCGTAACGCAAGTAATGCTTTTTCCTTTCACGCAAGTGTTAGAGCTGATGGGGACTATCATTAGTGTGACTAGCTACTGGATGGGTCAGGCTCCCCTCCATACCCCATCATCTTAGAAAAATTTTAATACAACGGTTGTATTGAAATTTTTTCCCAATCCTCCATATACTTGTGTTTTTTTTTTTTTTTTTTTGGCTCATCACAAACCCAATTCACAACCAAAATGTTGATCTTTTACATATTGCGAAAAATAACATTTCTGAAAGAATTCAACTTGATCGGTGATTGACGTATATGTGAATAACTTACATAATTGTATGGATGAATACTATGTTGAACTTGTCGTGGATTTTATACAAGTTAATCATATACTTATAGACATCCAACCAAGTTGATTTTTGCAAAAATGTGTTTCTTTGCGAGATGTACAATATCAACTATTTCGATAATTAATGTGGAACTGGCTAGGGCCCATGAAAGGGAGGAAATTAATAAGTGTGAATGATAAGGGGTATGGAGGGGAGTATTAGTTGAGAATCCTAACAAAATTCTGTTTACGATTATTGGACTGACTGAACACAACATTTAGTGTGGTTGGTTCGTTACTCTCGTTTTTAAAAGGTAAGTCTTGAGTTTGATTTCACATGGAAGAGATGCTTGACTTCCGTTGTAATCATTAAAAACTAACCCTAACATCCTTATCGTCAGGAATGACGCAGCATTGTAGCAGAAAAAGACTTATCGTTTTAGTAAATGAATTGGTTAAATATCATTCTAACAGACGAACTCTTGAATCCACAAAAGGAGTGATAAACACCTTGGGCATAAGGAAAATAGAAGAGAATTCTAGCATTTTATTGATAATTGATTTGAATATATAATTTAATATGCCCATAGGCTAAGACTAATTGATTTGAATATATAATTCTAGCATTTTATTGATAATTGATTTGAATACTAAGCAAACCCTAATTAGAGTAAGACTCGAATTAACTAAAGAAATAAAAATAAAAAGCATAATTAAATTTGTTGCCTAAAGGTTATAAAATCATGCTAAAACAAGCGGCATTAAAAAGGAAAATAAAATCTCTAAATAGAATCCTAATTCTTCTAGACCAAGAATCCTAATAAAATTGGAAATCAAAATCAAACCGAATACGGAAAGATAATAGTAATTCTAACCTAAACGAAAATATTCCTAATCAAATTCTTATTCTAAAACAATTCAAATAAAAATAAAGAAACTTTCTAATCATGTCCTACATCAAGGGGAAAAAATTGGACTAATTAAAATGGGAAAATATTTGGTCTTTAGGAACACAATCACGTGATGCTCCCTAAAATCGGTTAGCCGTGTATCAATCTTGTTAGGAGAAAAAGAAAGAACGTACGTATAATAGAGCTAATAAACAAACCAAGTTACTTGAATTTGATCTCGTGTTCGTTCGTTAAAATCTCGTTTTAGATCAGTTTGTTACATAAATAAGTTACAACTCTGCTCGTTTGGTTTACGGTGTACAAAATTCAAGCTACTCGAGATTGCTTGTGTTCGGCTCAATTAAAGCTCGTTCAAACTCGGTTTGTCTAGAAAACAAGCTAAACTTGAAAATATTTTAAGTTTTCAAACATCAACCAACTGATTGGCTCGTTCTGCTCGTTTACCTAGTTCTATGACCGGTTAGCGGTTGGACCACCGTGTCATAAGCTCACGGATGAGCTCATGGATGAGTTCACAGAAGTTGAATTATTTATACTTCTTTCACATCTATCTATGTCATATTCATTTGGCCATGAGATACTATATGACAGAGAAAGGATATACTATAATTTCAGATTCCCCGCCTGCATAATTTTATAGGTAAGTACTCATGATTTGGAACTCCTTAAATTTTAGATCTGCTAATTTTTTTGGGAAATGATTTTTACACCCCCCATTTTACAATTCACACTCCCTTTTTTGTCTTTATCCACATGAATTTACAATATTGTCCTTCTTCAATACACCTTTTTCACACATGCAAGGGTAATATTGTAAATTCATGTAGATAAAGACAAAAAAGGAAGTGTGAATTGTAAAATGGGGAGTGTGAAAATCATTTCCCATTTTTTTCCCCAAGATAGAATTGAGATATGAGTATTTTGAATTGTTTGAGGGTTGCTACCTTGAAGTAGAGAAGGTGTTCGTCTTCATTTGGCATCAAAGTCAGTCCTGACTTTTCGGGAACTTAAAATCAATATTAAAGATAAAATCTTTTTTATTGGACTATTATTAGAGGTATTAAAACAGGAGGCCTCCTAACATTTGTAAATTTTCAGCAGGCTAAACTCTCAAGGGGCCGCACATCGAGTTTTAACTGAGGCTCCGACTCTGTTGGGGATAAACAAGAAAGATCAAGGGAGCAAGCCTAGCAAAGATAGAGTTTTTCTTCAACTCTGTAAAAGTGGACTGTGTACCATTTTCTGAGAGAAAATAATGAACCAGCAATTGGCAAGGATGTGAGATCATGTGGAGCCCAATTGGCAAGGATGTGAGATCAAAGTGATGTCATGTTTACCAAAAGTAAAGATTGTAGGCTTACTCTGGCAGTTAGGAGGATAATTTGATATCGTAGAGATTGTTTCCTTTTATTACAAAAAGTCAAGATGCGCACATGGATCTATAGAAAGAAGGAAAAGTCAAAGTTGTCAAAATTAAGAATTCATATATTGGTATTTATGATCAAAACTGGAATTACATAATCGATCTCGGCAAAAGAACCCCAAGCAAAGCGGATATGTCCAGAAGTATTTGGTATTTTTTCAATTGGCTTAAGCCTCAAGTCCACTTACAAGATTAATTGAAAATCTCATCTGGTCCAACGTCTAGCCAAATCCTCTCCATTCAGGGCCGTTTGAGAAATCTTCTCCGAATAACCTGAAACGGGGAAGAAAGGAAAATAAGGACCGTATCAACAGGGACCGAATACTCCCGAGTGAATGGAAGGATTCTCCCTCAGCCAGGGAGAAAGCAAAGCCAGATTTCGCTTGTGATAACAACCCAGCTCAAGGTGGCTAGGGTGGGTGTTGCAAACCTTCTTCGACATAATCACGAGAAGGTTGAAATCCCTCCCGTGACTATGCTTGGAACGATCGACTGACACCATGACTATGCTCGATACGATCAATGGGAAACGTCGTAGAAGATCCCCACCTCAACGAATAAGGCCTTGATGTTAAGCCGCAGAAATCTGAAGAGAAACATGACCAAAAAGGAAGTGAATCAATCCATCCTTAACTAAGAAGTTCAGAGAAACCCGCAAACCCTCCTCGAACCAAATGAGGTAGGAAAGATAGAACGAAAATTGTGATCTAATTGGACATTCACATATATTTATAAAAGGCTAAGGATCATCACATTCGTGTACACGAGAATCGAGGAAGGTAATAAATGTATGACATGATAAGTCTGACTAATTGAGAGATTTGATAGTAAACCTGCATGTGAAAGAGTGGTGTCATGTCTAATCATGGTAAAAGGGTACGCCCCGATGGTAAAATAGGAGAGAAGCTCAATCACATGTACACTCGGGAGTACCTACTCGGGCAGGTTTTCGAGGTTCACAATACCACGAGGGATAAATTCACGACCAATGCAATTATAACTTACCAGAGAAGCATTATAGAAACACCTATAATAGAAGGAAGAATTTGCAAACAAGCAAGTGGCCACAAATATACTTGATAACCTAGAAAAAGGAGATTCCTGATGTGAAATTGTAATGTACTCGCAAGCGTACGAATCAGATTGATAGTATAGTTATGCAAGTGCGAGGTCGAACCCACAGGGACTTGTATTTTTTTACATGAAAACTAAAAGTAATCTAAAGTTGAATTAACCCTAACCTAGTTGACAAAAGTTGTTGTTGATTTATGAAATAAAAATTAAACAAGCGATTGTGAAAACAAATAAATAAGTTCACTACAGAACGAGACTGATAAGGAAAAAAAAGTGACTTAGGTTTCAGAATCCACACTCATGTATTCATAGCAATTACTCACAAAATCTAATTTATTCTCCTACTCTTCTTCACAGTAATTTGGTGGCTAAACTCTATTACTGTGAAAAATGTAATCGTTAAGACCTTTAGAAAAACAACTTACGTATGTTCTTCCTCACTGTACTGTTCAAGGCCAAAAAATCATATGTATCCATTCGCAAACAAATCACAAAAGATATCCAGTGCTTGAAAATAAAAGCTACATAACAGGGCTAAATAATTAGCTAGCAATCCGAAATCATGGAAAAAACATGATTGAATCCATGTCCAAAAGTACTATCTTAATTATAATGAGGTAAGAACGATTATTCGTGTAACGACCCGGATTTTAGCCCTAATTTTTTTTCTAAATAAAATAGTTTTATTAATAAAACTTAGTAATGGTAGAATTTATTTTTGTGATTTAGTGGTCCTAATCTAGACTAGATGATCCTAATCCCATTACACTATCCGGTTACCCAAACCAAAAATCCTAAACTATATTATATCCGAACTAAATATCACCTCACCCATCTAATACATCATCTCCCTCATGTCAATGTGTGCTTAGCCATAAATGTCTATCACTTTTCTACAGCTAATCATGACCCAACAAACAACCCCAAAGCTTTCCTCTAACCATGGTACACTACCCTCCTCTAATCACTTCATTAACCAAGAGTTTTTGGACCAAAACTTCATTATCTATATCACCCTACTCCTCCATTCCGAAAATCACATACACATCATACAAACTTACTTTTCACTCCACACCACAGTGAGCACAGGAGGGAGAGAGATCTCATCACCATCATCCTCCACTACTTGTCTTGTCTATATATATATATACACACACAACACTTCTAAAACGGGCTCCCTAAATGGAATAGTTTCCGGACCAAACTCCCACTGCCTTTGGATTAAATCCAACGGCTCTTAGCCATTGGGTCACTTAAACGCGAGTTGAACCGGTCAAAGGTTCAGGGGTCACCAACTAAAACCCCTCTATTTACTCCTCTCCCTCAAATCGCGTTGCAATTCTGAGAGAAGAGAGAGAGGGCAATTTCAAACGAAGAGAGACAAACTGGATGAAGAAGAAGAAGAAGAAGAAGAAGAAGAAGAAGAAGAAGAAGAAGAAGAAGAAGAAGAAGAAGAAGAAGAAGAGAGAAGGAGAAGACCCACCCAGCACCGACCGCGACCCACTGCGACCGACCCACCACCGCGACCCAGCCACCGTGATTTGTATAGGTATCAACGTATGTAGCTTCTATTAACATTGATTTTGCTTTCGATTTGTAAGTTAGGGTTTGTGTACTTAAAGTACCAGATTATTGCTTACTGCTATTTTCGTGTACTTAAAGTACCAGATTATTCTAGAGTGCGACCATATCAACCTGTCAACTAATATGATTCCTTCATTTGTCTTCTTGTTATGCTTGCATCATTCAGAACCTTCTGAGCCCTTGTTTTGTACGATGATACTTTGTTATTGTTTAAGTTGCACACCTTTTAAACTCTTCATAGTTGCTGTTGTGTGTTCACTCTATAATATAGAAGGCATCCACATAAATTTGTTCATCTTGATGCCACTGATGGAGCTCTGTTGAGGAGTAGTTAAAATGACAATATGTACCTATTGGCATTTTGATAGATGTATTGTTATGTATAGTGAAGGTGCTTTTTTTTTTATAAGTGTGCCATTGGTTGGTGCTATTTGTTGGAAAATTCATGTCAGAAGCATATTGGCTTTGCGAATAAATAGTGGCTCTGTCAACTCAAAGTATTTATCTCCAATTAGTGTTGTGCTTTTTGTAAAGTAAATGTTGATGGTTTTGTTTTAATCTAATCATGGTACTTTTGTTCATGTAAATCACATTTTGCTAATATTTCCTTATTGTTGTGTCTTATGTTTTATAGGATGGAGTCATTGCAAGATATACAAGTATCATCGGTTGGTTCTACTGTAATGCTACACATTCCTCAAGTACAAAGGGAGATGAGACCTAAGCTTAAGCAACACTTTGACACTTTAGATGCCGCTCATGAGTTTTATAACAACTATGCCAGAGCAGCTGGATTTTGTACGCGGAAAAATTCGAGCAAGATTAAGGGGAAAACTGAAGTAGTAAGAAAGGAGTATGTTTGCTTCAAACAAGGGTCGAGGAGAATATGTGAACCAAATTCTGAACCCACAACACGGAAACGTGGGTTAATTAGAGAGGGTTGTGGTGCAAAACTGATTGTTGTCAAAGATTACAAATCAGGGAAGGGGTTTGTTGTAAGTCAATTCGTGGAGGGCCATAACCACCCTTTTGCGACGCCTAGGAAGGTTCATTTTTTGCGTTCTCATCGCAGAGTGTCAAAGGCAAAAAAAAAGCCTTAGCAGAACAATTAGCCGCTGCAAATGTGCCAATGTCACAGCAGATGGCTATTTTAGAGATGGATGTCGGGGGTCTTCAGATTGTTGGTTTTTTAAAACAAGATTTGTATAATGTTGCAAGGGACAAGAGGAAAGAGTTAGATGGACTTGACGTGGACCTGATGCATGAGAATTTTAAGAAAAAACAACGAAAGAATCCCGGTTTTAGGTTTAAATTTGCATTGGATGGTGAGGTGAGGATGAAGCATTGTTTTTGGGCCGATGCAACCATGAGAGAGTCATATCGGTATTTTGGGGACGTGGTGGTGTTTGATTCAACTTACAACACCAACCGATATAAGTTGATCTTTGCTCCTTTAGTCGGGGTTAATCACTGTGGGCAGACAACATTGTTTGGGTGTTTGTTATTTCATGAAGAAAACAGTGATGCATTTGAGTGGCTTTTCGAGGAATGGTTGAAAGTGATGCTAGCAGGGCCGCCGAAGATGATCATAACGGATCAGTGTCCGACGATGACAAAAGCAATTGCCACTATTCTCCTAAATACGCATCACAGGTATTGCATTTGGCACATCGTAAGGAAGTTTTCTGAAAAATTAGGTGCGGTCCAGTATATACAACATTATGACAAGTTGAAAGATTGTATATGGAAATCCAAAAGCCCTAAAGAGTTCGAAACAAAATGGACAGAGGTAGTAGCAAAAGCAAACTTGGACAACAATGAATGGTTGCGTGACATGTACGAAATTCGGGATAGATGGATTCCCACATTTGTGAGACACATTTTCTCAGCCCACATGACTAGCAGTGCTCGCGTAGAAGGATGTCATTCATTCTTCAAGAAGTTTGTGTCAGTAGAGAATTCTTTGATTGACTTTGTGAAACGGTTTGATCGGGCACTTGCAAACATGCGGCATAATGAATTGGATTTAGATTATAAAGATGTGAATGAGAAGCCAATTGCAAAAACCCCCTGGGCAGTGGAGTTGTCAATGAGTGAACTTTATACACCGATTATATTTTACAAGTTTCAAGATGAAGTCTGTCAGAAAGATGCGTATGTGCTGACAAGGACATTTAAAGATAATCGTGTCTATTTGTACAGTGTACAGAGGGGAGGGAGTGAATCGAGGGGCCGTGAACTTTCATTTGATAAGTCATTGAATTGGCTGACTTGCAGTTGTAATATGTTTGAGTGTGATGGAATTCCGTGCAGGCACATGTTGCAGTAATTCAGTTCAAAAATGGTTCAGAAACTTCCCGATCAGTACATATTGCAAAGGCGGATTAAATCAGTAAAAGCTGGGAGAGTCTTCGATGACTTGGGTGGTGGCCTGAATGAAACATATGACTCTTTGATGTCAGAGACGAGAAATAGCCTCTCTCAACTGTCTTCTACTGTAATTGATGAGGCCTTAGTAATTGAAGATGGGAGTGATGTTGTGAAAGATTGTTTATTATTAGCTAGAAAGAAGCTTCGATTGATGAAGAGTCCAATCGTAGATGGCGATAGGAGTACTGTCCAAATGAGTGTTGAAACACCTATTACTCATGCAAGTTAAGTTAGTTTGAAAGAACCAATCCCAGGGAGGGCAAAGGGATGTGGGAAACGACTAAAAAGAGGGAAGGAGAAGGCGATGGTCAAGAAGGGTAGGCGTTGTAATGGTTGTGGGAAAATCGGCGTCTCACATGACTAAAGAAATTGTCCAGTGCTTCTAAAGTAATTGTTTAATTGTTTAAATATATGTTTCCATTGTTAAATTGTAATTGTTTAAAGATGTTTAAATATGATTTGTCTTATTATTTTTATCTCTCAGGTTGTCACAAGGTGATAGGTTGAATGGCGAGGATGAGGACGACGTTGATGACGAGGACGATGTCGAAGTTGATTCTGGAAGTGGGAATTGAAATATATAAGTGCAACTCTTAATTTATTATTGACATTGAATTTTGATTCTTGTAGAACTTTGTTGGGTTACATTGAATTTGGTTTGTTGGGACTTGTTTGTTGTTATTTGTTTGAGACGCAAGGCGTCGGGTTAGTCCATAATGCAACGAAACTCTGTCCAAATTTTTTTGGACATAAACTTATGGCAGGTGACTATCTTTGACAGGTACTACACATTTACATGAAGAAGGTTATCGTGGAACTTGTTTATCGAGAAGCTTGGCTGCTCATCTCAAACTGTCTAAGATCTGCTTAATTTCATGGATTCGACAAACTATAATAGTCTACATTTAATGTCTGATTCATTTAGTGGAACTGTATTGAGAATGTATTCAGACTGGCTTGTACTATTTTAAGACTGTATTGTGAGAGTTTTCATTTATCCAATTAAGGAAGACACGGGTGTGGCTACTGGAATTTCATTTGGCCATTTCTCATTCGTTTGTTTCATTGAACTCTATAGCTTCTTAAACCAGAAATGTATTTGCAACTCTTAGCCTATTAGTGCTCTCTGATGATTGTATTTGCTATACCTAGATATTGATGAAGTCAAATTTTTATTTGGTTATTGTACAAATGATGGTGCAGTTCATCTATGAACCAAAACATCAACATGAATGGCTTAGGACCTAAATATGCTCCACTCTCCCAACAGCAGCAACAACAGTTGGTTAATTTCTGTTACAAAGCTATACTAACCAGTTTCCAATTACAAATGCAGCATAATAAAAGGCAGTAAACAATGCAGTTAGATAAACAAAATATAGTAGCTGTTTAACAAACTAGAGGTTCACGGCCGACGTACTATTACATGGTCCTTGACAAGCCAAGTTAGATAAAACATTAATACAGTAATCAGAGGTTCACGACAGTGCTAAGCGATTGCCTTTACCCATTGGCGTGTACAAATAATACATTAACCAACTGACAAAACCATAAAACAAAACTTTTCACATGGATGTCCCCATATTTTGGGACTCTTGTTCAGGATGGTTCATTACATTGGCCGCCTTCAACCTTTCAATTTCCATTTGCATTGCATGGATCTTCATTTGCATTTCATTTCCTTCGTTGTGAATTTCTTCATCTTTGGGAAAAGGAGTAGAACTGTTGTTAGCTTGTTCAGTGCCCCTCTGGACGTCTCTCACTTTCGTAATCTTCATTGGCCTCAAACCCCTTTTTTAAAAATTCGGCAGGGCTCATAACAGCAGAAAAAAGTGCAATGTTCTTCATTCTAAAAAAATGTGAACCAAATAATAAATTACGCAATAAATTTATGGTTCAGTAAAAAAAAAAAAAAGAGCAAAAATCGCAAATGTTAGCTTCATCGAAATCTTACCATGTAGTTGGAACACCCAAAGAATCTCCGGCCTAGGTTCGGTTTGGATTTTGACGTACATAGTGGGGTTGTTTCTCCGCAGAAGCACATTATCGCAACATCAATCTCATCTCCGCAATAGCTTCCTTCCAATTCCATTTTACTGGTTCAAAACACCAATTATGTGATTGTTTCTCTTTAGAGACTGGATTTTTTTTCCACTGGACTCAAAGACATAAGTTTTTCACTTTATTTACTGATTATGAGTTCCATTATTGCTGAACTAGAATTTCAATTCACAGGAGTCCCAGAGTAAGGCATATGGCATATGAACTGTTATATTCAATTCACAGGAGTGCCAGACTAAGGCATATGGCATGCATTTCAACTCACTTAACAAACATGGTTAATGGACTTCTTCGATGGCATAGAGAATATAAAAGTAGCATATAGCCTAAGATAGAAGACTAAGTCATATGGCATGCAAAAATTGTACGAGTTAACTAAGTGCAAGTAGATGGAATCTTACTAAAGCATTGAAAGAGGCATTGAAATATATAATGAACACAATGAAGTTAACAAATTAACCAAAGAACTAATGCAAGTCTCACTGTTCTCAGTATGGTACCACTCTAGGCAGCCTACACCCTCAAGGTAATTAAGAAATTTTAACTTATCAAATTGGTTAATGCAAGGACCATTGTAATGGATTCACATTGCCTGCCCATAGGGATGTGTATGTTTTTTTTTTTTTTTGGTACTTCGGAATTGCATTACGAAATTAAGCAAGAGTCATAGACTGCATCAGAAGTGCAGGATAGTTAGTACAGAAGCAAACTAAATAACCAAGAAGCATCCTACTAATCAAAATAAGGAAAAGAAAGTAGCGAGCTAGTCAAGAAACCGCCTGAGGTTGTGTATGTCCCTAAGCATGTACTCCCGTATGTCTACAGGAGCAGTATTCAAAACCACCAAGTCCTCCATTTGTTCTGCCCCAAACCTTGCCAGGAAATCTGCACATTCATTAGCACCACGAAAGATATGGGAGAGTTTACTCTTGGTACGTTCCAGTAGATATTTTCCGTCATTGATAATGTTTCTGTGGGGGTGAGTGGTGTTAGCACCCTCATTGATGAGCATCACAGCTGTTTGAGAGTCAGATTCTATTTCAACATTGTACAAGCCCTTCTCCAAAATGATTGTTAGGCCTCTGTAGATACTCCACAACTCTGTCTCCAAACTTGAGGACGCGATCATTCTGCCCAAGTAGCCTAATTCCCAGTCTCCTCTTTCATTTCTGATAATTCCTCCAAATCCAGCTTTGCCATTTGACTCATACCAACAGCCATCTGTGTTGAGTTTGAGGTTCCCTGTATTTGGGGCATGCCAAGGTGTTAGTCTGTTCTTAGAAGGGCCAGAAACCAGAGGGGATTTGAAAGCTTCCACAATTTCCATGGCATATGTGCATATCATTTTGGAGCTTACTTCTGGTATGTATGTTTAAACACAATAGAAAGCCTCAAGGTTTCAGATTGACAATTAAACAAGATCGAGTGAAGCAGCAAGAACAACAATCTACAGATGAGTCCTCCAATCAGAATGATCAACAATCTACAGATGAGTCCTCCAATCAGAATGATCATGAGATTGATGATTTCTTAGACCACAATGATCAACCTACTGATTTCTTTTCTTTTGTTAACCAAAATCCGACTTAAGATCAACATGTTAGAAAGTGGTTTTAGAATATATATTTGGTTTACTGAAAACCATTTGGGAGTGAATGAAAATTAATTCCATAATAAAAAACCCGTACTTCAGTTGGTTAAGAACAATGGGTAGAAAAAGTTGCAAGAATATAACATCAGAAATCAATGAATGAAACCCTAACTTTACAAACCCTAACTTTACAAACCCTAACTTACAAATTGAAAGCAGAATCAATGTTAATAGAAGCTACATACGTGGATACCTTGATACAAATCGCAGTGGCTGGGTCGCGGTGGGTCGCGGTCGGTGTTGGGTGGGTCTTCTCCTTCTCTCTTCTTCTTCTTCTTCTTCTTCGTCCAGTTTGTCTCTCTTCGTTTGAAATTTCCCTCTCTCTCTTCTCTCAGAATTGCAACGCGATTTAAGGGAGAGGAGAAAACAGAGGGGTTTTGGTTGGTGACCCCTGAACCTTTGACCGGTTCAACTCGCGTTTAAGTGACCCAATGGCTAAGAGCCGTTGGATTTAATCCAACGGCAGTGGAAGTTTGGTCCGAAAACTATTCCATTTAGGGAGCCCGTTTTAGAAGTGTTGTGTGTGTGTGTATATATATATATATATATTCCGAGAGAGAGATGGCTGGGTAGGAAAGGAAAAGAAGAAGAAAGGAGAAGTTCAATCCGTTTGACGCGACCAAGGCCCATCCAAATTACTTCGGTTTTAGCTTTAGTTGTGGACGAGAGGTAGGTTACGTCCTACTGAACCCATCGGTATATAATAAGTCAATTTTCGTTGAGTAGAAACAAAACCCGAGCATTTCGTTAGTTGCAAGGTACATAGTATATATGCATTTTCGACCTTTCGAGCTACTGGGTCCCGTCCAAAACAATCTGAACCCAACTTTTTTTGTGATGGAGATGTAGTTCATTTCATAACGAACGTTTTGATGTATAATACACTGATTTTCGTTAAGTAGAAACAAAACCCAAGCGTTTCGATCGTTGAGAAGTAGTGTATATGCGTTTTTGAACTTCTGAGCTACAGGGTCACATCGAAACCACTTCAAATCCAACTTTTTCTATGATAAAAATGTAGTTCATGTCCTAACGAACATTTTGATATATTATACGTAAATTTTCATTGTGTATAGACAAAACCCGGACATTTCGATTGGTGGAGCGCATGGCTACCACCCCAAGTGAATAGTTTGGACAACTTTAAAAAAGCTTGAGCAAACAAATAGGGGTCGACTACCCCAGGCCTAATTGCAGTTAGTCGTGAATTGTGATTAATTATAGTTTGATCCCTAAACTTTAAATTTCTGAAACCTTGTATTGCGAAATTTTGTATCACATTAGATTAAACATGATCTAATTTAATTAACAAGTACATGGCCAGACTAGGAAATGTGCCCGTGATTATCTTGTGATCATTATTGCAACCGTACTTGTTTATTTATTAGACATGTTGATTATCATTATCGCAAGTTGTGTGCATTATTTTTTTTTATCATTATGTGATTTGCGTGACTTAGCTATGGCATTGTAAATTATTGTGCAAGTAATATAGATGGGGCAGTAAGACACCGGTTGGTTGCAGATTTCGAGAAACTTTAGACGTGTTTTTAAATAAGAAAATGGGAAATTGAAATGCGTGGAAATATTGTTGAGCTGACGAGCTATGGTTCCAGGGTGGCCGGAGTGGGCCCCGGACGGATGAACTTTTTGAATACGAAACCCTGGATAGGACATGGTGGAGATTGACTCTCGAGAATGATCAACCTATAATGTGGGCACTGTGCTTGTGTCGCAGCTCGAGGATGAGTTGTGGAGCCGCACTCCCGGTGAATCTTGTTTTTCGTGCCTTGGGGTCATGGAAGTGGTACTCGGGTATATAACCCAGGTTCTCTTGTCCAGAACTTACCAATGGAGAGTCGAATCACAACAGCTGCCCTATGCTAGAGGTTGGAGGGTAAGATGGATCTCGTGGCAAAGAATCCTAGATGACATGTAGGTAAATGGCTAGTAATTAATCAGTAATGTTATTTGTGTTATCTCCTGTTATTCATTTATTATGCATGTTTTATCTGTTAGATATGTGGGGTTAAGTAGAGTAGGATATTCCTATTGGGCTTTTTAAGCTCACGAGTACTTGTACCGCGATGATTTATCACCAGGTAATGAAGACGGAGCTGAACGGTCAAATTTCATCATTGCTGAAGAGGAAGCCAACGAGCCTTGGTTTTCGTATGCTTAGTCGCTCTGAACAATTTTAGTCGACTACATTTTGAAAACTTCAAGTCTTATGGAAAATTGTAATTTTGACAGTTTAATTGTAGTTCGATATGGTTGTAAAACTATAACAATTGCTTTCGGTACGGTATTATGATGGGTCTATGGAATTTTTTGTGAAATTGCCTTTTTAATTTATTTTATTGTTTCCGAAAAATCGGGACATTACAATTTGATTAAACTAACCATCCGGAAAATAAATAAAGAATTGCTAATAACTACTACTAAACGTGAGGTTTCGTCCTCAAGCAAAGTCTGTAATATTTAACTTCTCATAGATAAATACATACCCATGCTATAACTAATAACCAGTGAAACCTTTTTTTCTCTTTATCCAGCTGTGTTCTTGAACCGTGGTACTCGAAGCCGCAGTCGCGGTGTTCTGTGATCCGTGAAATTGCAAGCCTAACTCTCCTTTTTGAAAACTCTGTTGCCTTAAATAGGCAACCAAGGATATTGCCTTTGAATTAAAGGAGATTTCTTTCCTAATCAAAATGCACTAATTTGACCAATCTCGATCCCACAAAATTCTATCTTCAGCTTGCAGCCAAGATTCACGTCCAATTGGGATGGGTAGTGGGCCAGTGGTGATTCTCTTCCCATGAGAATTAAGATTTGTGCCATATTATTTGATTTCTTTACAAATTAAGTTGAGCACTACACAAATCGGATCCTCATTTTCAAGCATGTAGTGGCACTCTAATTCACCGTGAAAATTTCCGAAAGCACGAATTTTGGGTCATTTAATCCAACGGCTGAAACACGTACAATTATCATATTTTCCAGCAAATTCAATAAAATCATGTTAACGATAAAAAAAATAAAAGTTATACTCAATTACGCGTACTTAACAGTTAACAACATATGATATTGGAGGTACTGTGTGTCAATATTTTGGGCTCGTCAATTCCTTCCACAAGAGATATGTGAACTAATTTGACCGTTGGATGGTATTTCCGGTCAAAACCCCCGAATCAGAATGCCTTTAATGGTTTCCTTATTTTGATTGTGTGTAGGAATTCATGCAAAAATATTTGTCAAAGTCTTCCATGCCCAAGACAGAAGTTCAAAAGAAACTCTAAAAAAAGAAGGATTAGACCAGATTTTCGGCCCTCACAAGTGTAAGGACCCATAATTTCACATGATTTTTCGAAAATAATATTAGGAAAATGTGAGAAAATGAAAATAGAGTAAATTGGGCCAATGTGCATTAAAAACACAATGGGTGTGTGTGTGCAATTAGTGGGATGTATATATGGAAATGTGTGGCTAATTTTTTGGAAGAAAACACACTTCTCTTGTGGACACCCCTCCGGAGATCATCGATTCGGAGTCACCACCCGGGTTTTAGCGGATTGTCCCCGAGGAACCGAACTCGATTGATTTGTGCCCAATTTAATGGATAAGGATTAGATACTAGCCCGTCATCACCCGGTTCGAAGACCGGTCTCTATTTGACTTTTGTGGGATTACGTGAAATGAATGCAATTCAACCATGAACAAATACGGGGGATGAGGGATGGGAAGCCAAATAACGATGATAAACATATCAACAAACTACAGTGCATGTATGTGAGATATGATCTACACGAGTGATGATGGAATGCAAGTATGAACTATTAAAGACACAGAATAGCAAACAACAATGTTAGTGTATGATTAACAATAATGAAATGGCTAGAAGTGACACAACTAGCAAACAAAAAAACAAAGACCAATCTGATCCCTCGACAGGAGCTTGAGCGCTCAAGGTGTGAGTTTGAGCGCTCAATCCCCTCTCACCCGCACATGTTTATGATGCTTCTGATGATTCTGGTTTTGATGAAAACATGTTTGATGCACTTTAAACTGCTTGAAAATGATACTTTGATGACTAAGCAGAAAGGTATGACCATGTTAACATAAACTTGAAGCTTGATGATGAACCAAATAAGGCAATAAAGACATAAGAAGTGAGAATAGAATACTGTGAGGCATTCTAGAATTCCCAAATCCCTGTTAGACAGCTCAGATGATGAAAACATTTGATGAGTATGAAGACAGTTTGAGCGCTCAAAGCATGGAGTTTGAGCGCTCAAACCATCTTCATGGTTTGAGCCTTCTGGACCCTATTGCCTCTGTTTGACTCAACAACAACATCAAAACAATACATAATGATACAAATGACTATGATATTCCAAAAACATCAATAAATAAGCTTGAAAGACTTACATGTGTAAGAAATGAGTATTGGGCCATGCGTAAGCATGATTAGAGTGAGAGAGAGAGAGAGAGAGGGAGAGGGAGAGAGAGAGGATCAGGTTGGCTTAGCCAAACAACAACACACACATACAACAATGAACTTAGAACATGATATGGAGTCAGAATAAGCAACAAACAAAGACAAACCAGGAGAGTGTTTGAGCGCTCAATGCATAAGGTTTGAGCGCTCGAACCATTTCGAACTCAGATTTTTGAAATCAGTTTTTCTTGATAACTAAGACCTTGTGAGCTCATAGAAGGTATGTAGAACCTCCATGAACTCACTGGTCTCCCTCAGGATGACCAAAACGTGATTTTTCACATGTTTTTCTACCTTTTAGGCTATGATCAAGGCTTGAACTTGGGATTTTGATGGATGATTGAGTAGTGGCTTAGAATATGGGCTTGAGTTGAGGTATTTTAGACAGAGGAGTGTGAGTGTAGGGCTGATTGGATGATTGTTTTGATGAATGGGTTGTATTTGGGCTTAAAATGGTGATTTTTGAGTGTTTGAGTGCTTAAAGTGAGATGATAAGTGAAGAACAAGGACTGATTCAAGTGGTTTTATGAATTTGAGGAAGGTTTGAGGGCAGTAGGCTTGGTGAGAGATGATTTCTTCAAAGACTCATGGAGTTTAGGCCTTTTAAAGAAGGTTTTTGGGTGTTTTGGAGGTTGAAGATGATGGAAATAGATGAGAGAGAAGCTAAAGCGTGATTGAAGGATGAGAGAGAGTGGTTTTGGTCTGATGAAGGGTGTGAGAGTGTAAGAGATCAGCCAAGAGTCCCAAAAAGAGTGAGAAGAGGGGTTTAAATAGAGAGTTTTGGGGGGGGGGGGGGGGGATTTGGAATTTACAATTCAAGTTGGAGAGGGAATGTTATTAGAGGTATTTTGACGTGAAAACGAAGCTTAGAAACCAGGGGGAGCCCATAGTTTAGGTGGAAAACCAGTTGAAAAATGCCTTGAAAATTTCAGGTCCGCGCATGGTTTGTGCGCTCAAAGTGGGGGTTTGAGTTCTCAAAGGGCTTGTAAGCCAAACTTTGCGGGGTTGGCCCGGGTGCTACCGAACTCCGTTTCATGCGTGGTTTGAAGCGTTGGAAATCTTGTCGAGTGTACTTTTTAACCCAAGTGGTTTGAACCCAAGATAATTTGTACATCCAAGTGTGTGACCATTTTACCCTCAGAAGGTCGGGAAAACAAGTCGTTTTGGTAAAACTGGCACATCTCCCTCATTTCAAAACGGGTTGAGACATATTATATATCAATAAATATGGTTTTGAATGTACTAGAAGATAGTGTAGGCTTAAGTTTGTTTTGAAGAGCATTTTGGATTGTTTGAAGGGTATTTTGGTCATTTTGGTTGGTTTAAGGTTGTTCTAGGAGGGTTTAGAATGGTTTATGGTGGTTTGGTGAGTTCAAGCCTTGTTCTTAGCCTCAAGGTATGCACGGTTGGTCTATTTCATCATTGGGAATGCTTAATAAGTTTCTCGGGTCAAAATCAGGGTGTCTACATCTCTCCTTCTCCACTACACCAGTTCTCCCTCCCTCTCATTCTCCTCTCAAGTTCCCTTCAAACCCCATCACAAATTCACCTCCCACACCTCATTTCTTCAAGATTCAACCTCATTTTCGTAGTCTACGAGTGATTTGGAGGCCAGACATTCTTGGAATCACCTTGGGTAGCTTATTTCGGTTGGGTTTGCTAGAACAAGCTAGGGCTTCCATTCTCTCATCTTTGGAGCTAAACCATTGAGGTAGGGACCAATTTCTACCTTATCTATGTGTATATAGTTTGGATAAATGCATGTTGTTCATCCTCCCGCATAAATTCCTTGTTTAGTTTGAATATCACCATGAAAATTGATTTGAACTTGAGTGGGTTTGATTCTCCACACCTTTGTTGGATTGATCCATGAACTAGTGTTTAAACATGAACTAGTGTAAATATTATAGGTGGGTGTGATATTGATGTATGAGTATGCTTGAAGATAGAAAGAGTCCCGTTATAATAACGTTGGTCTATATTACCAGCGTAGCTGGGCATGGTGAACGTGACCTGTGAAACACAAAATATACTATTATTACCAGCGTAGCTGGGCATGGTGAACGTGGCCTATGAAACACGGAATGTACTATTATTACCAGCGTAGCTGGAGCATAGTTGGGCATGGGTGAACATGGCTTGGGAAACAAGGTTTAAACTTATTGATACAGCTGGATAAGAGTATTTGGGACTTATACATCCTGGTACGGGTTATCGGACCTGAAACTTTTAGACACATATAAATATAGGGCTAACAGAGGAGTTGAAGTGTAAAAAGAGAACTAGGTACTTAGCACGTGTGAACACTTTAGACTAGATAAAGAAGTTTACTTGAATGAAAATGATGATTTTATAAATGTTAACACTAGGGCTTTTAATTTTATTCATATATCACTCATGAGTTATCACTTTTCAACATGAAACGTCGTATATGTCAAATCATCATGCTTGTCTCATTCTCATTTCATGTGCATCTTTCATTCTCTATACTCTTAGTGTTAGTAGAAAAGTTTTCTACTGGGCTAGTGTAGCTCACCCTAACAATTTCGGGTAAAACAGCATGGAGCACGAGTCGCTTGCTTGGAGTGCACTATTGGATTTGAAAACCATGCATTAGAAGAATTATCATTTTATGTCATGAACTTCATTTGGAAGACAAAGTTGTAGCTCCATTATTTTGTACTATCTTTTGACTTTGGAAGGTGTAATAACTTTATGTACTTGATACTTGTTTTCATATGGGATATGTGTATTCAACTAGACGATGCATGTAGAATTTGGATATCTCTAAATGAAATTAGCTTTGTTATTTTGAGAAAAGTATATTTAAATATGTTTGAAAATCGAGGGTGTGACAACATGTACCTATCCAACATTGACAAAGAAATTTCTATATTTGTTTCAGTCACTTTTCATGCGTTGTTACTATTTTGCCGATTTTATTGTTTGCTTACATTATGAACTTTAAAATGTCATAACTTCTAGTGAACATGTCATATAATACAATGAATTCTATATGGTTTGTATTTCCTATTGCAAGCAATTTTTCTGTCATGCTTTCTGGCCATTTCAATCTCCACTCCATGTTCATTTAATTAGCAAGCAGTTCAATCTAATCTCAAAGTCCTGCAGATCTTGAAGCTTCTTCTCTCTCTAATTCTTCATTTTGTTTCATAGTGGTTTTCAATTTCTCAATTACTTCATCTATCTCGCATTTTCTTTTTCTAACTTCTACATCTTCAGTTTGTTCTACTTCGTCTCTTCAAGTAAATTTTGTATTCTTTGATTGGCTTGTCACAGGTCCTCATTGACTCTGTTGTGGAGATGTTTGAATTGGACTACATTGTGTTTTATTTCTCAATTTTGGGACAGAGGGAGAAGTGTTTTGATAGGTATTTTGGAAAATTTTCAGGGAAACCAAACGAGGGGAGCTCAATGAATTGTTTGTTGGGTTTGAAAAGTTGATTGAAGATAGAAGGTAGAAGCGAGGGGGGGGGGGGGGGGAACCCTAATACATGACACACATGCATTCAATCTTCGTCCACATAACCCCACCAAAGGCCACATGTAGTCCGTGTCATCCATTCCATTAGTTTTCAAACGGAGGGTGACGGTAGAGGTTAAATTGATGAGTTTTAAAATAGTACATGTGTTTATGTGATATTTCGTTAAGGTTAGGGGTCTTTGTGTGATTTTGGTGAAAGGTTTAGGGGTTATTTTGAAATTTTCCATTATAATTGGTGAAGTTTGAATGGCGATGGATAGCTAAAGGCAATACCGAAAGATATCATACTAATTTTGGACGACTAGCTCAATCGAGGCCAAAGGAGAACCAAACAAGCAACCCGGTTAACAAAATGAACTAACTGAAGTTGCTGGAAAAACATCTGGTTGGTCGGGCAATCCCATTCGGACGGGAAGTTCAGAAGTGCAAATGAAAAACTACAGGTTTGACAGATTTTTATCCAAGCAAAATTGGTTTGATCCAAACTAAAATTAAGCACAATTCAACTCTATAAACACTTAGATAGTATAAAAAAAATCCCTACCTCAAAGATTGAACTCCAATCAAGCTCCAAGCACAAACCCTAGCTTTCCAGCTTAAAATCCACCCAAAAAACGAGTTCTCCAAGCAAATGCACGGAAATCCTGAGCTCAAAAGTTGTGAAGATGATGGATTGAGAGTGGATCTATGTGGGTTTCAAGGATTTGGTGTGAATTTGGTGAGGGAGAGTGAGAAAAATTAAGAGAGGGAGAGGGAAGAGGGGCCCGGCATTACAAAGGGAGGGAGAGAAATGAATTGTTTCTCTCTCTCTCTCTCTCTCATGGTTTATATGGTACTCCCTCCGTTCCAAATTGCTGGTCACCTTTCCTTATTTAGAATCTCTCAAAAGTTGTCTATATCTTCTAATTTATAATACTTTCAATATCCAATATGGATCTTGTTTGATAGATCTCAATTAGTTTTATTAAACAATTTTTTTGAAATTATAAAAAATATTATAAATCGTGAAATATAGACAATTATTTGAGTGGCACGACTACCCAAAAGTAACCATTATTTTGGAACGGAGGGAGTACCAATTACACTACATACCCCTCCACTTATCAAAGTGCTACCAACAAGTCCAAACCAAATAACTTTCTCACATTAACCCCACATTCAATCACTTAAATGCAATTACACCAACTGCCCAATTTAATCTTCAAAAAGTCTTTTGAATTTCATGGGTCTTTACATTGCAAGTGCACGAATCGTATTGCAATATAGTATGGTGAGAGCAAAGGCCAAACTCACAGGGACTTGTGATTTTTATAGGAAAACTAAATAAACTTAAATTGATTGAACCCTAACCTAGTTAACAAAAGGGGTGATTGATTTTTAAACTATAAATTAAACAAACAATAGTGAAAACAAATAAATAAAATTGACAACGAATGATAAAGGAAAGGTGACTAAGGTTTTAGAATCTACACTCATGTATCCGTGGCAATTACTGACAAACTCTTATTTATTTTCCTACTCTTCTTCATTGTAGTTTGGTGACTAAACTCTATTACCGTGGAAAATATCGTCGTTAAGACCATTTAATGAAATTAAATTATGTACGCTCTTCCTCGCCTTAATGTTCAAGACCAAAAAATCATATGTATCCATACAAAAACATATCACAAAAGATAATCACTGCTTGAAATCAAAAGCTACATAACAGGGCTGAATAATTAGCTAGAAATCCCAAATCATGGAAGAAACATGATTGAATCCATATGCAAAATTACTAACTAAATTATGATGAGATAAAAATGACTATTCGATTAAACCAAAACATTCAAGAAATAAATATAGATTATGTAAATAACTACTATGAAATATGAGGTTTCATCCTCAACCCTAGCCTAAAAGTCTAGCCTCTCATGAATAAAAATACATTGATCAAAGGACTAGAATCAATAATAATTAAAAATCTTACAAGTTCTATTTGCTCTTCTATTTTTCCCAAGCCATAGCCTCAGCCTCAGTCGCAGCCGCGATCTAATGTGCATGATAGCTCCCCAAACCCTATTGACTTCTTATAATGTGGTTACTGAAAGCCTTTCCTTGTTGAAGAAGAATTCTTTTTGTGGACCCTTGGTCCTATGACCGTTTGTCCCATGGGATGTGATAATGTTGTGTCTAATTATTGAATAGTTTTGCTGGTCAGCCGTGCTGAATAACTAGTCGTGAGGAGAGAGAGAGAGAGTTGATGAGACCAAATATTTGAGTAGGCGAATTAGCGGTATCACCACTTAAGCATTCTTCCACAGACTCGAGAGCCTTTTCAAGTATTCTTTGCATTGGAGCGAGAGCTTGTTCATTTTTTGCTTGAATTGGGTCCATTCTCAAGATTTCTAGAAATAGAAGATGAACTGGGCTTTTTCCCATCTTTCCTGGGTACTCATAGTCATCAAGTTGAACTTTTTCTAAGGGTCTTCAGATGGTCATACAATGAATTCTGTATGTTTTGTATTTCCTATTGCAAGCAATTTATCTGTCATGCTTTTTGGCCATCTCAATCTCCAACTCCATGTTCATTTCAGCAAGCAATTCAATCTGTTCTTGAAGTCTTGCAAATCTCAAAGCTTCTTCTCTCTCTAATTCTTCACTTTGATTCGTAGATGTTTTCAATTTCTCAATTACTTCATTTATCTCACATTTTCTTTCTCTAACTTCTCCATCTTTAGTTTGTTGTACTTCGTTTCTTTGAGTAAATTTTGTATTCTTTGATTGGTTTGTCGAAGGTCCTCATTGACTCTGCTGCGGAGATGTTTGAATTGGACTATCTTATCATCGTTTTTCTTTTGGACGCACTTTAACTACACTGTGTTTCATCTCTCTCTATCTAGCCTTTTCTATGCTTTGAAAAGAACTTTCAATGTTGCTGCCAAAACCTTCAATTTTGGGACAGAGGGAGTAGTATAGGTATTTTGGAAAATTTCAAGGAAACCAAACGAGGGGAGCTCAGAGAATTGTTTAATGGGTGTGGAAAGTAGATTGAGAGAGAGAGAGAGAGAGAGAGAGAGAGAGAGAGAGAGAGAGAGAGAGAGAGAGAGAGAGAGAGAGAGAGAGAGAGAGAGAGAGAGAGATAATGTTTGGAATTGTTTCGTCCACATAACCCCAGTCATTGGCTTTGTTTGATTGAGAATTTTGAGAAGAATATTTGAGAAATATTTTTGAGATAGTGTTTGGATGGGTTTTTGGAAAAAGTAATAATTAGAGAGAGGTGTAATAATTGGAGAGAGATAGAGAGAGAAATGAAAATAATGACTTGAGATAGGGGTATGAGTAGAGTGAGAAATGTGATTAATGATTGGAAAGATGAGAGATGGAGAAATAATCTTTTTGGAAATGTGAAGTGAACACAGTGAATATCATCCATTCCATTAGTTTTCAAATGGAGGGTGACGGTGACCGGTAGAGGTTAAATTGATGAGTTTTAATATAGTACATGTGTTTATGTGATATTTCGTTAAGGATAGGGGTCTTTGTGTGATTTTGGTGAAAGGTTAGGGGGTTATTTTGAAAATTTCCCTTTATAATTGGTGAAGTTCGAATGGCGACGGATAGCAGCGTTGTTCTCCCACAAATTTTGGCAGCTCTCTCTGGAACACTCTCGAGTTGGTTGCCCAGAGAGCATTCGATCAAAACCAAAACCCTCTTTCTTCCTCGCCGACGGCAGCAGGCATCGCATACACCACCAGAAATACAAACGCCAAAATGGACCCAGAAGCAGCCCTAGGGCTTGTAAAACACGGTGCCACTCTCCTCCTACTCGACGTTCCTCAGTACACCCTCGTCGGAATCGACACTCAGGTTAGAAAATCACAGCAGTCCCTGAATCCATCTGAAAAATAAATAACAGCTCAACAGAATAATATCAAATTTTAGTATCCGTACATGCTTTTCGTTTCCAATTTCGAGGAGCCGTGACTGTTGATTTTTTGCACTGCAGATGTTCTCCGTTGGCCCTGCTTTTAAGGGCATCAAAATGATCCCTCCTGGCCCTCATTTCGTCTACTACAGCTCTTCAAACAAGTTAGTATTTGTCATTTTGCATAAAAATGTACTAGTGTGTTTTTTAAGCCTCTGTGCCAGTCAATTGAGTGCTCAAACGTTGGTGTTTTTACGTGCAGAGAAGGAAATGATTTCTCTCCAGTAGTTGGCTTCTTTGTTGATGTGAGCCCCTCGGAGGTGAGAACTATTCGTTTCGTCTTTTACATTTTAAGTTTGCAAGTTGCCTAGTCCGAGGTCATTTTGAGTTAAGATGTAGTTAGTACTTGCACAGTACGTTTTGTGTGAAATTTTATCCATGAAAAGATGGAGTGCACGATTTTGAATAGACCTGTACAACAACATCTTTTGTGTGTTGATGAGTCTTAATATTTAAAGACCTGTCCGCTAATCGGCTAGTAATTTTAGATCATATGTTGGAGTGAATGAGTGTGAAAACCACTGAACCCTAGAATTTCTAGAACTTTGGGAGGTGGCGCAATGTGAATGTCTATTTTTTTTAGATTTATAGATATGTTTATGACTGAAATCGCTATTGCCAAATCACTGTCGCGTCAGATTTGGGAGCTTCTTTGAGCTGTTGTAAATGGGCGTGGCATTTGTATATTGCTCTGGAAGCAGTAAAATCAACATAGGAACACCCTCATCAAACTTTTAAGTTCGAAATGGTTCTGGAATTTTGTCTCGGAATGGACGTGAGGGATATAGACATTTATTATTGCAGAAATGACGCGCATTTGCATTTGGTAGTGCATAATAGATATGCATGATAAGTTTGACTCTCTGTCAACTAGTGGGTTGTACTTCAACGGGACAGCTTTGCTATTGCACAAATTGGGATGGTAAATTAGTTCTGTTTTTCTCAGAATTTTTGTGTATAGACTGCATAAAAACAAACTGCATGAAAACAAGTACTTAATATGGAAAATATTTAACAGTAACTTTTCAAATGTCTCCTGGGCAGGCTGGGCTGCACTTCACAATTTCTGATACGTTTGTAAAGAATATAAGCTTATGTGTTTCCTACCATACCAAATTTTCTATGCAGGACTGATCTGTCTTTTGTGTTGTTTCAATGTATTAGGTGGTTGTTCGGAAATGGGATCAACAAGAGGAACGTTTAGTCAAACTCTCAGAAGAAGAGGTTCTAATCTTTTTATAGCATATTTATAATTTCAATTAAAAGTTATAATGCCTATGCACGCCACTCTGAACCCGAAATTTATGGTCTATTATGAATCCTATGTGCTGTGATACTGGCTCTAAGCTCGCTTTATATGATGCTATTTAAGGTATTTGTATCGATTCCATTGTCTCAACATCCTAAAGGGGTATGCCCTCTTTCTATGTTGAAACCTGAAGTAATATGAACATCATGCCCTGGAAGAGAGAGAAACACTTAGACTTGGATTCTTAAGATGCTCATTGGTAAGCCTTTTAGAAGTGTAACTAAAAGATATGCTAGTTCCGTTCCAGTGCCAAAGGTTAAAGATCTCTATCAACTCTAGCTTACTGTTGGATTCTTGTAATCCCACACTCCAAGATGTAATGGTGCCAAAGGTTAAAAGATCTATCAACGATAACTCATTTGATCCAGCAGAGCTCTAAGCTTGCTGCTACAAACTAAGGTTGTTATTTTCTTGAAAGGAATCCTTCAGGCGAAAGGAACTGCAATTTTGACGGACCTCAGTTCTGGTAGCTGTTATATCTTTTTCAGCTGACTTGAAATGATGTCCTGGTAGCTGTTACATCTTTTTCAGCTGACTTGAAAACCATACTCGGTACTCTGGTAAAGGTTTTTCACCAATTACCAGATTTGGTGTTGAGTGTGGGCTAAGATTTTATGCTACAAATTATTTTCAGAAGAGGGTATCTCAAACATAGCATACAAAATTCAGAAGGAAACAAATCATGGAAATGACTCGATGAGTATCGACATTACCATGTCGCTATTGCCTGGTGGTCGTCAAGCTTTTAGAAACTAGTTTTACAATAAATGGTATCGTATCGTGCAAGCTAATTTAATAGTTAAATTCAAGTAGAGAGAGCAGCTAAAATCATTGATGATTGCCTGATAGTATGACACATAAAAACCAAGTTGCAAGTTCAATCAACTGTTTTGCTGACTGAAAAACTCTTTTAGTGTCATCTTTATCCAATTAGTGACTTTTATTGAGTCAATATTTTCCAATGATTTAGCCTAGCATTGCCAGAAAAATTCCCCATTATTGTATTGGTCCAACTTGTAGGTCAACCTATAATCTGTTCTTGACATGCCCTAAAGACATGGCTATCGGTTACACAATGTTATGACTTATTTTTTGCAAAAATACTTCAGAAGAAGAACGTAATGAGCTTCAACTAAGGAGCTAATTATGCATGTGGGTTTCCTATACAACAAATCTCACTTAAGTACTTTGTATTCCTTTTGTATTCTTTACAGGAAGAGAGGTATTCTCAAGCAGTAAAAAATTTCGAGTTTGACAGAGAACTTGGCCCATATACACTAGGTCAGTATGGAAATTGGAAGCAGTTGTCCAACTATATTAGCAAGAGTACTATTGAACGCATCGGTAAGCCCTGCTTCTTTATGGTCTTCTTTCTGGTCTATGTTCTTGGAATGTTGTTTTGGTAGGTTGCACATGTAATTTTTAACAGCTTTTCCAAGGGGAATATAGATTCTGTTGTTTGGTTGAAGTGGAATAAATGGTATAACATCAACTTGGGAATGTAGGGAATTCTTGCTTTGTCTTGGGCAGTCTGGGTGTGGTGTGCAATGCCTTTGAACATATCTTTGTGCTCGTATGTTTATGTGTTTCTTTCATCTAGCTTCTATTGGTTTCAGTTAGTTTTTGGTAATGAGTTGAGTTTGCCTTCTCAACAGATTGGAATCATAGGATAAAATATGGATGCTGCAAATGAAAAGCATGAATCTGAGCCTCTGAGGTTATGCCATATTTCATGCTTAAATTATTGATTAGGGGGTTAGACATGTTTATTGTTTCTCTTCTCATAGTAGTGGACACTGAGAGAGGAATGTCATAAGGTTGTAGATTTTGTAAGATGGATGCATTGCTACACTTTAGTAATTGTCCTCGTAGAGGTAATTGGGGTTGTATATTATAGGATGAGAACAGATCAATGTTCTAAAAATTGCTAGGGGCTAGTCGTAGTCGGGCAGAAAAAGGGGCGCCTAGCCCTAGTGCCGACTAGTCGGCCGCCTATCGCTTAGGCGGGGACTGGGCGCCAAATATTTAGCTGCATAATCTAGGTGTTGAACCACCGCCTAGGGTCTAGGTGGGAACTAGGCCGACTTTTGGAACATTGGAACCGATTACAGAAAAATCTGCTTTCGGTTTACGATGTATATAGTCCTGGAAAAGATGCTGATTGGGATATAGGCCCATTATGCCTCTTAATGGAAAGAGTTGTACTCCCATAAAAGAGTGTGGTCCTGTATATCAAGTAGCAAAATTTTTAATTCAGCAGCTTTCTTCACTGAACAGACCCTGCCATTCTTGTAGATGAAGAGATTTATGGCTTTCAATTGAGATACTGTAAGGGATGCTATTTGTCTTGGCAAAAATTGCCATTTCCCAATAAAATTGTTGATTGTGTTCCCTCAAAATGGATACCACTCCATTTACTAGGTGTTTGGCTCAGTACAAGTTATGGCCTGTTGATTGCATTCTTTCAAAGATTTTAATCTCAGTGGTTTGGT
Source organism: Vaccinium vitis-idaea (assembly GCA_963854785.1). Taxonomy (NCBI): domain Eukaryota; kingdom Viridiplantae; phylum Streptophyta; class Magnoliopsida; order Ericales; family Ericaceae; genus Vaccinium; species Vaccinium vitis-idaea. Next base: position 30,657,110 of record OY978222.1, read on the forward strand.
CTATTTACAGAACCCATCGGAGGAGAAATTACGGTTGCATGTGAATCTGAAATGGTTGGAAATATTCCTATAACATCTGCTGAGAAAGCACTGACCGAGCAGTTGAGGAATCATAAGTTCTCAAGGTCTGTTAATAATCCTCAAAGGAAAGGTTGTTATTATACACCAATTCCCCGTGTTATTAAGCAAAAGGGAATTAATGGGCAAGATCTTACTTGTTTGAATCTTGACAAGGTACAGATTGCTACATCTCTGTCGACTGAAATGAACTTGCGTACCATCTTTACTTTGGTGCTGATTTGGTCCATCATTTGCTTGTGCATTTTCAGACACAATTGTTGGAAGACATACTAATGAAAGACTATGGAGGTTGTGATGACTTAATTCTTGGCGAGCTACAATTTGCATTTATTGCATTCCTGGTAAGAAAGAGTTAACCTCTCTCTCTCTCTCCCTCTTTTTTTTATTTATTTATAAATATTTCTCTTTTTTTTTTACATTGTATTTCTTGTTTCTTCATACTTTGAAAGGTACATCTATTGTTATTGTTCAAAACTCTATGAGCTTATTTGGATCTGCAACCTTGCAGATGGGGCAATCACTTGAAGCATTTATTCAGTGGAAATCATTAGTTATCCTCTTTCTTGGATGTACAGAAGCTGTGAGTATTTGTTTTACACTTTTATTGCTAGTTTAATTTTATTTTGTGTTACCATAAGAATGTCAAATAAGGCCCACATTGGTAGGGTTTGAAAGTGGTGACTTAATATAATGTTGGGAAATCTTTGCTTAATAGCTTAAGCTTTGAGTTGGATCTAAAGTTTCTACCAAAAAACTCTATTTCCTCGTGTGGCACTTTGTAGTTTGGTTGGTGGATTTATTTGATGTACAAGGCAGTGTTCTCCTAGTTTTGGAGGTGTGGATGACCTTTTCACTATTTCCCATTTTAGTATCTCTTAAGGGAATATGTGTGAATCAACAAGATGGAATGGACTGCAGTTGGTTGGTGTTTGGCATTTTCAGCATTAATGGACGCACTTGATTGCAGTTGGCTTATCTCCTTTGCACACTCACGGTGCTCTCTGGGCTCACATCATGAGTTTGAGCGGGGGTGTGAAAGTATCCCATTGCAATCCTCTATTTTAGGCAGTTTATCGAGATAGTATCGGGATCAACTCAGAATCGTATCGTGATCAAATTGGGATCAAATCAGAATCGTATCATGATCGAATCTTGTAATCTTTTCCTTTTTTAGGCGTGACTTTTCTCTATTTAATCATGTAATAGTTTCATTATTTTGTATTCCGATTATCAGTAAAATATTAGTTCCTCTCCTTTAGTTTGTCACACAGATATCTCTTAGCTGTACTCATGATCTGTTGTAAGATATCTGGACTGTATTTGGATTTGTCTAGATATTTGTTTTAGCAGATTCAGTTTACACCTGTAGTTTTGTGAATAACTGTGAACATTCATTTCTCTGCAGCCTCTACATAGAAGGAGTCAGCTATTTACCAAGGTAATACTCTTTCATGCAAATTCATCTTAAGGCCTTGTTTTCCCATGTGCTAAAATGGGAACCCATTTTAGCACATGGGAAACAAGGCCTAAATTTCCTTTTTTTTTTTCTCAGGACGCAAATCATTGTAATGTGGAATGCTGCAAATTGAGTGTTTTTGGATGACGTCTATGTTTGACTTTTTATCTTTGTATGTCTTAAAGACGTTACTCATTTTCTCATTAGCGAGTCAGCGATGTATGTTTGAAACATTCATCTGCCCAACGTTTTCAAAAAGAAGGGGGGAAATTCAATTCATGTATCTTAATATTTTTGGTTGGCACCCACACCATTTAGTCTGAACTTATTTTTATTGCTCCTTCAACTTGGGCATGGTTGCTTTTATTGCTGTAGATATTGGTCTCTTGGACATGAGTCACATGACCAATTTATCTTGCCCACTCGCCCTGATTTTCTTGTCTCTGTTTCGTCCCACTTCTTTTATTTATTTATTTATTTTTTCAATCTCTTGAGATGCTTATATGTTCATCTTTCCAGCTTATCTACTTTTCTTATTTTACCACGTTTATGTTTGTATTTGTTTTGTATTTCTTTCGCCAAGTGATACCTGAAAAGCATATACTTTCTTGCAGTTTATTAAAGTTCTCTATTATCAGCTGAAATATGGATTTCTGAAAGAGCCCACAGATATTGGTGGTGCAGATAAAGGTGCATTAAGATTGTTAGATGAGTCTTGGTTATCTGCTGATAGCTTTCTACACCACCTTTGCAAGGTAGTCTTCCAAGTGTATTAATCAATTTTTTGGGTAATAAAAGTGTCTGCAATCATCCTGCATTCTATTTCTCTTTAGTGCACATGCTTGCAGTCCCCTTGAAAGTGTACTGGCAGGACTTTTACTACCTGTGCTTCTATTAACCTATTACATATTGAATTCAACCTAACTTGAATTCTGGCAATTTTCTGAGAACATGTTGGGTTGAGGAGACTGAATTAGGACTTGATGTTGATCAGTCTAGATCACTCTAGAATATACTAATGACTCTGTTGGTATTGCAGGATTTCTTTTCGTTGGTGCTCGAAGCCCCAGTCATAGATGGAGATCTGTTGTCATGGGTGTGTATTCTAGACCTCTCTCGCAATCTATGCTTCATGTTTCATTGATTTTTTCAGCTCATAAATTGAAATGCTCGTTGATACTACAATAATGCTCTGTTCTTCAATGAAAAATATTGGAACGGCCATGTTACAAATTGGATTTTCTGGGTAACTAAGCATACTTGAAGTAGATTTTAGGAAGGCGTGGCATAGATTATATCAGTTAAAAGTACATATGCACCTGATGGAAAAGTAATATTAACAGTCATCGACCTTTTTCTCCGGGTAGAACACTGGCTTCAGGATGAGCAAAATATTTGTTCAAGTAAATAAAGCTCGTTTGGGGTGTTCACCAAGTAAGTGAAATTTTAGTGCTAATATATACTTGAGGACTTGGGCAATAGGTGGTTGATTTTTTAATGGAAGACTTATCTGACCATTGTTATTCATTCAGCTGATATTCTGAACTGGGTTCGTTTGATGTGAAATTCACTCATTGCATTGTTAAACCATTGGATTGGCTATTAAGGCAACATAATCATGTTGCGTGGAAGGGCTAAAGAGAACACCCTTTCAAAAAAGGCAGCTAGACACCAGATTGCATGCCAAAGACATTAAAGATACAAGGCGTGGAAGCAACACTCAAATAAGGATGAAAACGAGTGCTGGAACTCTATTTTATTGTACTAATACAATGCATATATTTGTCAAAGTAGATGAGGTATATATAGGCACTGGTGACATGCACCTAGCAATGTACGTGAACCTAGATAATGAAGACACCCAGGACCCTTTTGAACTCTTTCCATGAATGACCTTTAACCCCGTCCATGGGTCATACCCTATACATGCATAATGTGACTGTTGAACCTTACTAGCGACAAAGTTAGCACAAGTTTTATCAGAGGCTAAGTACAATCGTTCCTTTTTTTATAGACAAGGAAATTCAAAGAGCTCCTTGAGGACACTTTTGGATGGGACTTCCAGCAGAAAAGTGCAGTAGAGGGAACATTCTGCGAAGATGACGAGGTCTATTAACTGTTCAAGAGCAGCTTTTACCATCTTTTGTTTCTTGCATACCTTGTTCTTTTTCTTAACTCCAATTATCTTTCAACTTCTGCAGTATGCTCCAGTAGTTGTGATGTTAGATGAGTGATCGAGGCCTGCCTTCTTTGTATCTCTGCTTTCAACAACTTGCACCTGCGGCTGATGAAGCTAACACGTTACATGCGATCTGTTCTTATCTTGCTCAGACCATGCAAGACCGTGTCTGCGAGAGGGAGATTCTTCCTCGTCTGTGAGGGTATTGAGAGCAAATAGAGTAGACATTGTACAGATGTGTATCCGAAGTAGTCCTAAATAGAGGCTCTGATCTTATTGGAAGCATACCCGTTTGTAGCTCTTGATCTTGATCTTCATTTTGGGCTCCGAATTCGGGAGTCTATGCATGTGAATATGAAGATGCCCGTGGTTTTGGAAGTTATCCTAACGTGTGCAATTTTGTACTGTGTTGTTACATTGCTTTATATGTTATGATGATAGAGAACAGTGATCAACTACGACAAACTGGATAAAGAGTGGTCATACTTGGTATTCTACTAGATGTGTTTGCGATTGTTGGGTTCGGGAAGATTAGATGCATCCCAGTTTCGGCGAGATCAACTATTGGGCTGCAAACGAGCCGAGTTGAGCCAAGCTTTAGAATGTTCAGGTTCATTCGTTAAGTTTTTACGTGAACTCGAGCCGAGCTCAAGCTCAATAAAAATTTTAACTCAAACCTGTTCACGAGCCTTAACGAGCCAAAAATATTGCTCCCTCTGTCTCAAATTGTTGCTCATACTTTGGGAATTCAATTTTTTATGAGTACTACATAATTGTACCCCAAAAAAAGATATAAGTATCAACGTTTTTTTGTTAACTTTTTAAATTGACCGTTTGTTTTGCGACATCCAAAGAAGGAAAAAAGGAACTACAATTTTGGACGGAGGGAGTAGATATTTATGCGCTTATGTAGGGATCTTATATAGATCAAAAAATATTACTATAAAATTAAACCCTATTGTTGGGCTCTTTTTTGTTTTAGAGTCACATACAAATCATGAGCCGTTCAATAATTTTGTCATGTAGTCTTGTGAAAAAATCAGCTCAATCAGATAATTGTAAATCATTCATCCAACCTTCTTACCTTCCAACTTTTCATTTAGGATTTCAAAATTCTGTATGAGTTCTCAAAAAAGGTTAGACAATTGTGTCGGGTACCCCGTGATTTAAACCATAAATAGTGGAGGGCTTGCTGAGAAAAGCGTTATCTAAAATAATTATATTGATTGGACATGGATAAGTATCAAAACAGGTCAATTACAAATAACCTATGCGCTTTGATACCTATCAATGTCTGATCAAAGATAACTATGTGTCGGGTATCCCTTGATTTGAGCGCAGATTTTGTAGGGATTGTTGAGAAGAGCATTCATAAGAAAAATTTCTTCAAAATTTTAGATCCTGTATTCTACATCAGTTGCAAATGCCTTGGGTGGGTGACGTCATGCATGACAATCAGTACGCACGTGCTCCCGTGAGGCCCGGAGTATCGTTGAACTACTGAGTCATCAAACGGGTCAAACTAACGGGCCAAATCATGCCCAGCCTGGCCTTACGTATGGCCGAAGTGCACTCGGCCCAATGATGCCAAAACACTTTGGGCTGTCCAAAGTGAAGGCCCAAGGCGCAGCAAGTTCGGCCCACTGCATTATAAAATACTACTCCCTCCGTCCGGATTTGTTGGTCCGTTTTGGGGATTCCAACTTTTTTTCCATTACATTTTGAGTTTGTTAATTTCCTATTTTATCATCAATCTCTCCATTTAATACTCCCTCCATTCCAATTTGATAGTCCACTACCAAACTACGTGCAATTTTCAAACTAAAAAATAATGTAGTTGCAAAAATTATTTTTTTATCAATATGGATCTTGTTTGATAGATCTCATTGAGAACTTTAATACGGTGCAAAAAAAATTCAAAAAATGTAAACACATTATTTAAAAAAAAAAATAGTTTTTGAGTTGTTATTTTAAATTTTAGAAAAGGGGCAAAAAGGTAAAATCTTCATACTTTATCCTTTAACTTTTGAAAATGGACAAACATTTTCGGACTTGAAAAAGTATGTTTGTGGACTAACAAATCCGGTCGGAGGGAGTATAAGGTATTGATATTTTTTCTGTCCTGTGTATATATTCAACAAGGGAAATGCTAACGGGTGCACTATGGCACCCGTTAAGAGTACAAAAAAGTACAATTTAAAAGTACATTTGTACTTTAAAATACATCTTTAAGTGTACTTTAACGTGCAAATATACTTTTAAAGTGTACTTTTTTGTACAAGTGAAACCCACAAAAGTGTATTTTTTGTACCCTTAACGGGTGCACTATGACACCCGTTAGCATGACCCATTCAACAAAATCAAGATAAAACTTGTCTAAAGTTTTTCCCCAAATCAAACGTCCTCAAAATTGCGATCTCTATTGTCGGAGCCTCGTCCTTATATACTCGGTACATTTTTTTGTCGGGTTCATAAAGAATTTCTAGCCTTATCTTCATAATTAAAAATTTTATAAGTAGTCTAGACCTGGTCCATAGTGCAAAAATATATTAATTTTTTCGTCATTAAGATTTGGAGAAAAAATTTGTTCACCCTCACCAAAAGAGGGTGAACAAAACTCTGACCCTGATTGGTTGAAATAGCATGGGGTCCATGGAATCAATACACTTTTTGGTAAACATGACATCACTTTATAGTGGGATCCACACTATTTTTTGTGGATCCAACACTATTTCAACCAATCAGAGTGAGGGTTTTGTTCACCCTCTTTTGGTGAGGGTGAACAAATTTTTTTCCTAAGATTTGTAAAATGTTTGGAGTTTGACTCAGAGTTCCGTAATTCAATCGGGCTCAACTCGAGCTCGACCAACTTGAACGTGCCGAAATTCGGTTCGGCAAGTTTGTAGCCTACTTGGCGTCTACGAGAAATACAAGGTTTGGAACCGACTTGTACAGCAAATGGCTCGAATGCTACATTCCCGCCTTTCCCTTCTCCCTTCTCTCTTCAAATTGCAAACCCAAATCTCACCTGTTACATACCCAACACATTCTGCTTCGTCTGTGATCAGTTCTAGAAACCCACTTGATTCCTTTCCTTGCCCAATTTTCAAAGGTACGTATCCACTCTCCACTGACCTCAGTTCATCGAATAAATTGCTGTGATCGGTTCGTTTGGTTTCTTTCATCTTCATTCAGCAATAGTCTGATTTGCATTTGTGAAATGGGTCTGCTGTTGTATTTCCCTTTGCCTGACAGGTTATGTGAGATTCTTTACTAGTTATGAATTATGCATATTATGTGTTTGTCAAAAGTCTTTAGAGAAGTTTTTCTGGAAGATGACACCCATGGATATTCTGCACAAGGAGCAGAGTTTTACTATTTTGAAGATGTCTGAGACTCTGAGAAGCTTTTAGTTTGTTTCTGAAATCTTTTGTATTTTCTGAACTTTTTCATATCTAGTTCACAAAATAATTCTTCTCCCATTCCTCTCTGCCAGAAAAGAAATCATACATGGGCCAAAGTTGAAGAAAACAATTTGCTCAAGCTGGAAAAAAGAACTTTCTAGTATCTTTTTTTTTTTTTTTTTTTTTTTTTTTTTTAACTTAGTGCATGAGGCAAACAAAAATGCCGAAGAAGCTTTTCACAATTTGGAAAAATTTATTAAACCACGAAACTATTAGGACAAAGAAAATCTAGCTTTCTGCTTTTTAGACATCTCATAGGTATATCAAAAATTGACTATTCCCAAATTCTCTTTTCTGCAATAGATTTATATCGTACTTGATTCTGTGTTCAATAGTGAGAACCCATATGCTGTTTTGAGTGTTTTCTATATCCATAATTTTTTTGCGTATATGTAAGGATGTTTTGTGCATAAACATGACTACATGGGAGGCAGTTTTGGGGGGAGGCTAGAAGCAGTTTCATTTAACCATCTTTTGGGGACTTAAACGAACTAACTGAGGTGCTATCTAATAAAGATTGAACCGTTTGATGAGTGTATTTGAAACCGAGGAGTTTGATGGTGAACGTAGTAAAGTTTTAGGAAGGTTCACAGTTGGACATATAGTGATATTATAAAGCAAAGGATTGAATACAACAACAATAGAACCCATCTAGTCCCCAATCATTGGGGTTGTGGGCTTAGATGATTGGAGACAGACCTAACCTTTGGCAATATGCACAAAGTGGCTGCTCTCAAAATACCACTGAAACAGTGGCCCCCAAAAGCAGAGGATTGAATGAAGATAGTAACTATGTAGAATGAAAATACTTTCTGAATGAGTGATGCAAAATCCACTAATTAAAACACACTTTCTTGTTTCAACTATGTAGGACGTTTTTACTTATGCGTTGAATACAAGGAACTAAGGGTTTATTCAACCTATGATAAGTTGTGCTCTTCTTTTGTTATGTGTTCTTTGACATATCAGCCATTACTATTTTGCCTCTGTTCATCCGGGCACTGCATTGCAAAGTGCTCTTCCATTGTAATAAACCTCCTAACCACCATGTGCGGTAGCAAATTGGCTTCTAATCCGAACTTCAATTATATTAATTTCTCATCTTGCTTATGTCAACAAACTGAAGTTGAAGGGTAAGTACCTGACGTTATTAGGACATGTCAGCTGCTTGGCAACAGACCCTTTTTTTGAATCAGTTTGTGTTAAGATTACATATGGTACTTCACATGTTACTTATAATAGTTGGGCTTCAAGGGGCAATCCAGCTGTTATCACCGGAGGACATTAGTAAAGAATGAGACGTTGGGTTGCTGTTTTAAAATTCAAAGTCTGCATTTCTTCTCTCATGACTTCTCAGTTTTCTTTAATCTTATGAAGCATAAAGAACCTTCAAATGCAATTTTCCTTGGCCTTAAATACGAAGAACAATAGAATGCAATCACCTTATGGTAGACATTATCTTAAGAAGATTTATTTGTCATCAAACAATGAATGGGCAAGTGGTGAAATCAAAAGAAGATGATAGAAGCTTGTACCAAATTGGATTGGACATGGCTTCAAATAATGCCATTATAATGTCAACCATCTTTCAGCATTCTTCTTGACTTGCCACAGCTATATGCATGGTTTATAGAGATGCAATTTATTTGTTTGACTTACCGTAAATATGATGGGAGAACTTCCCTTTTTTTTTTTTCTTTTTTCCGATTAGGTGGTTTGGTTCTGACAAAACCTTCGATCCATTAAAGGCTGTCATTTCTTTTATATTCTTCCTACGTGAACAATAATCTTTTCGTTTATTCTAAATATATCCAGCAACACGATCATATGCAAGACATGGACGTTCAGACTATAATCTCTTCGGAAACGGAAAGCCAGGAGATGAGGCATTCAGGAAAGCCTGGCAGGAAGAAGCGGATGAAGATAATGGTCTCTGGACTGGAAGTGAAGATGAAAGTGACAATGAAGGAGATCGACGGACTCAAAATAGTCTTGAAAAAGAAATAAGAAAAGTCAAACAGCAGGCGAAGGAGCACTCAGACCTCATTGATGGTGATGACAGCGATGAGTTACATAGTGTGTGGTCTGAAAGTGAGGAGGAAAAAACTCTGTGGACTGGTGATGAAGGTGATGATGATGATGACATTCCAACAGAAGCCTACCCCAATGAAAAAAGCGACGAGTATATAGACAAATTGTTTGAATTTGAGGAAAAACCAAAATATCGAACAATATCAGAACTATTGAAAGCTGAGAATGAACCGGAAGAGTTATCTCCAGGAAAGCAAGCTAGGAAACTTGCAGTTGAAAATGCGCTTAAAAAATTAAAGAAGGGGCCAGATGGGCGGTACACAAATGTGTGGGAAGTAATGAGTGATTTGGACATTTTAATAGGAGCATTTGAAAATATTGTTTCAGGTCCAGAATATGAAGAGCTTAGACAAGGAGGTCCTAAGAAATTGAACATTGAGTTCTTCAAGGACATACAAGCGCGCATGAGAGATCCAAACTATAAGTTCTCACCCGAGTTGAAGTTGAAACCGAAAAGCAAGCTGGTTCAGAAAAAGAAATGGCAGAAGACACAGTCCAGACGAAGAAAGGCGCAGAAGCGCTAAATTGTTAGCTGTGAATATAAAGCTCATAGGTTTTTTGTAGTTTCTGTTGAATTCTGTTGTTATTTTTTGCCTTGTGTCCTTGGTATCAGTGAAATTTTTGTGGAGAACAATTGATTATGCTGTGTGATTCTGTTTCTTGCTCATCTTCTCCATATGTTGGTTGTCTATTGTAGGATGTCATATCATCCTAGTGAAACAACGGGTAGAGTGGACGCCGTACGGGTGTTCAACGGGTCATCCGATTCGCCTAATCCGCTCAACCCAACTAAATTGAACCATCCGCGAACCCACCCAAGGTATGTTATAGATGGATGAGGATCCTAATATTCTAGTTTTGGGGGATTCGGTTCGGGCTTGATCCGCCCGATCATCCCAATCCACAACCGAAATGACCTAACCATACCTCAGTCACAGAAGGATGCAGATGAAGAATATGAAGATCCGCAACGAGCGGATCGGTTTGAGAACCAATCCGATTCACCCAAAACGATCCGTGGACAGGCCTATCGAGAAGGATTTTTTTGAATTGGGAGAAGATGTAACTAAGCTCGAGGCAACACTGGCAAGTGCCAAGCACACCGGCACAGTAGCGGAACCACATGTGGACCAGTGTGAGCTTGTGCCCACACTGGATTTTAGGGCGGATTTTTTTTTTTTTTTTTAGAAAAATATAAATTGTTACTCACTTTTTTTAATACAAAAAATTAATTAGTGCCCTTGGGGCGCCATTACTTGGTGTTATAATATTATTTTCTGCGCATATTTATGGGGGCCTCAGGACTAAATATATGAGTTTTACCTGAATATGTGGTGAAGGCCGATAAAAAAAGTGATGGAGAAAGTTGTTAGGGCACCACGTGACAATGCTCCAGAGTCACTGAATAACTCATTACTCATAAACAAACCTTAATTCACTGAATTTTTGCCTTGAAACTATAATGTTTTTACAAAACCCCAGACCTCCACTGACTCGAACCAAGACCTCTTCCTTGGAAGCCAAGGGGTACAACAAAATAGGCTAGCGGCACATCTGTCCATAAAATGTAAGTCAAGCGAGATTCATTTCAAATGAAAGTCAAGACATGCTAAATTCTTTAAGAAGAGAATTTTTTTTTTTTCACAGCAAAAGTATTGGTGTTCATGAATTGTGCCCTCACTGGCCCAATTTGCTGGCTACACCACTGCTACGACAACAAAAAACCAAACAAAGCTTCACTGTAGAGATAACTACAACCAGTACAATCTAAAAAAGGAAAGAAAAACAAAAGCAACGAAAACCAAAGCCACCCTAAAAATTAACTACTGAGTTAGCCAGTCACCAGGTATGCCGAGTTAAGAAGAGTCACAGAGTCACAACTGAGTCTTTGAACTCCCAATTCGTAGCATTTTTTGCTTGTCTAAAGTCGTAAAAGTACATTTTGGTTTGTCAATCACAACCCACTAGGTTGTAGATAATATATTTAATGCACCTCTCACGTATATTAATACACTTTCACATATATATAAAAAATTCCTTGGATATCGATACATTATTACACGTTATCTACCGTCTTAAGAGCTATGGTTAGCAATTCCCAAATACATTTTTCTTTTTATAAAAGAACACTTAATTCAAGAATGTTTCAATAGAATGATCAAGGTTACCTAAACATTTACTTGATAATAAAGTATTTAACAGACAGTAAGAATTTTAATTGGAGCTTATATGAGTTGCAACAAACACATCTGCAACTCATTTTAAGTTTTTAAAAGTAAATAATCATAATCCAATGACCTAGATTATATATATGATAACAAACGGGACCTTATTCTGGATATTTTCTGGTTGAATATGTTGCTAAAATTTTCATTTTTCTATTTTGGTCTATTCCAAACATAGCAATTATGCGGATGTGGCGTCACATTCCAATTCCTACCCAAGATTCCTGCAATCCAAACTAAGAAGCCAAATTCCTACAGACATTCCAAATAATTACGCGAATGGGCAACATTAGAAGCTGGAGTAGCAGCAACTCCAAACAGCTTTTATGGATGTCTGTAGATTAGGAAATGATTTTTGCACTCTAGGTTCTTTATAAATGCACTCTAAATTTTTCTTTCATATAAATTTTTCTTTATATGTAATTTTAAGCACTAAAGGACAAATTTTCCAGTGCATTTATAAAAGAGTGAATTTCACTTATAACCCTCAAACTATGCACCAATTTTCTATGTCGTCCTCAAACTACCAAAATCACCCATTTCGTCCTCAAACTATTCGATTTCATCCGATTGGGTCCAATTGCTAACTTCTGTTAGAAAAGTGGATGGAAAGTTGCACATGTGCAACTCACATGACCTCCTAAAGGGGCAGAATTGCCATTGCAAGTCATTCTTCTCTCTCCCTGTTTTTACTACTACCTGATGACCGCTTTCTTATCAAGTGCTTCTTCTTCAAAGCCATAACAGGGGATCTCCCATCCCCATACCCACTATCCATTTCCCTCAGTGATTCCTCCACTCTCTCCACCGGAAAATTGAGCACCGCCGTGGACCCCCTCGTGGTAAACACTGCTTGGTCGTACGCCAATGCTGCCACCTCCGCCGATTCAAACATATTGAGCCAGACCTGCCGCCTCCGCTGAATCAAACATTTTCCCCCACTACTGCCTCCTCCGCCGAATCAAATTTCCATTTCCAGTCATAGCCTACTCCCCTTCATATTTCCGTATATGAAATCTACATATAACATCTGTTATATGAATTTTCTCAATTGTGGAAATTATTTTGTTCGAATAATTGTGAAAATCACCTTGGAACCAAGAGGATAGTCTCCATTCACGGGCCACAACCCGGCCTGAACACATCGGTTGCTAGCCGATACATGGCGGAGAACATCCAAGAGGAGGGCGACAGAAAAATCTGTAACATCGTCGGAGAAGGTGTCGCTGGCGTTGGTGATGGTGATGCCACGGCGGCGGCAGTCGGTGAGGTCGAGGTGGTCGAGTCCAGCACTGGAGCCCACGACGCACTCAATCGAGGGGTACTGATCGAGGGTGTGTTGGGTGAGCGGGGAAGGGCCGAGGCAGAGGAGGAGGCAGGCTGATTGGGCTTGGGTGTGTGTGTGTGTGTGAGGGATCTGATGGATGAGAATCAGAGGGAGATTGTCGGAGGGAGTGTAGGTTTCGTGTTGGTGATTTGTCCTGCTTCGGAGGCGGCCATTGAATTGGAGCTTAGGAGTGTGTGTGTGTGTGTGTGTGTGTGTGTGTGTGAGAGAGAGAGAGAGAGAGAGAGAGAGAGAGAGAGAGAGAGAGAGAGAGAGAGAGAGAGAGAGAGAGAGAGAGAGAGAGAAGAATGACTTGAAATGGCAATTCTGCCCCTTTAGGAGGTCATGTGAGTTGCACATGTGCAACTTTCCATCCACTTTTCTAACAGAAGTTAGGAATTGGACCCAATTGGATGAAATCGAATAGTTTGAGGACGAAATAGGTGATTTTGGTAGTTTGAGGATGACATAGAAAAATGGTGCATAGTTTGAGGGTTATAAGTGAAATTCACTCTTTATAAAAACGTGGAGTGCAATCGCTAACAATGCAAAGATCAAATGTAAATGCAAGTAGATTGATAGCCCGATGGTAGGCACCATATAAGAGGCTTGCTAGCCAAGTGGATAAGGCTGTGGCACTCTACACGTGCAGTTGGGTGTTCGAACCCTGTCTCGTACGTTTTTTGTTTTACCAATGCAGGTTGGTTCAAGTGGTTCGGCACTTGTTCCCCTTAAGCAAGGTCTCGAGTTCGAGTCTTGTGAATGGAGGAAACTTGCGATGGGAGAGCTTTACCCCTTCGTGGGCCGACCCGGCTCGAACCGGACTTAGTCGGGGTCCAGTGGGCTTCCGGATACCAGTAGTTTAGACCAAAAAAAAAAGATGGTAGGCACCATATACTCGCACTCCCATGCGTTAGAGCTAGGTTCAAACCTCACTACGTACAACTAAAAACTAACACTTGTTGGCTGTTGCCCTTCCAAAAAAAATCAAATGTAACCATTTTTTTTTTGGCTGTGGACTGCATAACAGAAGCAAGTAACATTAAGAACAATCCCAAATATCCAACTCAAATCACCACCATCACCATATACACCACCACCATCAACAACTACCTTAAAACAGCACAACTGCCTCTTCACATGCAGGAGATTGTTTATGCCTCCCATATGCAAAGCTCCAATTTAAGCTTCCCAGAAGAACCAATAAAATCACTTGGAACCAGAAGAAACTTCTTTGAAGGACAACGTTCAGCCCATTGAGGTACACTCTCTGCGAAAGATTGTAACCTCACCGAGCTATCCTCCTTTCTTGCTGTGAGATAATATGCACACTCTCTCTTTGTTGGGCTTGGCCCAACACAAATAACACTCAACACAATTCCAAGAGGTTCAGCTTCATTGTTGAGAATAACAATCCTGTCATCGGTTTGCTCTTGAAGAATAAGGTACCTCTGTCCCAAACCCAAGTCTATTGGGAAGAGGCAGTTGTATTTGAAGCGCTTGGCTGAATTTGGATGTTTGATGCTAAAGTGTCGGAATAACTTCTTGGAGGATCCAATAAAGTCACATTTGAAAATTGGGCAGGAACATTGTGCGTAGATACACATCTTCTCGTGGTCTTGTCTGTTGTTGTAACTCACTGATTCATTGCACCCATATTTGATGTTGAGGCATGGTAGTTTGACTGATTCGATTACCTTCTCAATGGCCCGACAACGGTTAGAACCAATTGGCATAGAACAAGAGGGACACTTGTTTCCAAGCTTGTTACAACAAGAGGAACATGCTACATGTCCATTATTGCACTAATTGCCATTCAAAGAGAAAACAAATTAGAATTAGTATTCACAGATAAGCTTGCTATAGGCAGCAACAAAAGTATCACCGCTAGAAGTTCATTCAAGGAATCATATCAAAAAGGCTAGTTCAGCATACAGCTTCAAATACTATTAGTATTAACATGGTCAATCCTATATGTGAATGCAAATGGTATCTTATTTCACATGTCATTTAGCCAATATGTGAATTCTACATAGGACGTTCACATGCCAACAAAGATTTGCATCCAGAGTCCAAAGTTATCCAAAACCTCAATGGTTGTTGGGAAAACTAAGAATGGTCATTGCGCTACCATATACAATAGTTGAGTGAGAAAAGTGGAAAACCAATATCGTAAAAGTAATCAAGCTTGAAGGAGGGTATATAATTAGGTAAACATAAAGACCATATTCCTGGTGGGTGATCACATCATAGGATCATCAGGTTATGTAAAGATCATAAAATTTGGGCTTTGACATTAAGGCGTCAAGTTCATAAATGCTTATTACTTGGCTACATACCATCCTTGCCTCTAGAATGGCTATCATCTGTACTGATAAAAGATTGATTGTAATACAAACACAAGTCCAATTCTCAAATCCTTACATTTTGCCACGATACAAATAGTGACGCATTCGATGATTATAACAATTACAGTGGAAGCCAGTTATTTACGCCCAATCTGTACAACTGCATTAACGACAGATAAAAACACTGATGATCAATGGATACGTCACCTATACAAGGATCACATGCCATATGCATTGAGACTTTGTGCTTATCTGTCTTGCTTTGTCATTCAGCATGTGATTGGCTGTTAGAACTATTCGTTAAAATGCATCCCAGGAACCCAATATTGGAACTGCCTGTAGTCTGACAACACTGCTTGTCTGTGAGTTGAATATAGGAGCGTATAACGACTATACTATGTATGATCTTTGGTCCCAAGAGTCCCACTTATAGATCGTAACTCAAGATTTTGCGACCATGGAAAAAATGAGGTAGTTGAATTGTTCAATACTCAAAATTGTTTAGCACTCCTCATGTTGACCCAAAAGAAGGGAAAAAAAAGCTATGTTGCATTCATGAGACCACAATAGTTAAAAGTTAAATAGACTAATCAATGATAAAGGAGTTCAGAGCCCATTCAATGGATGTTGAATCACATAACTCCCCTCCTAAGATTGTTCCAAAGCTTTTCCATGGGAATAAAGAAAGCTATAAGTGGCTTTGTACCACATTGCTCCATTGAAGCATTGCAAGTCTTATTTTAGACTTCATTAGGACACTCAGTCTAATACCATGAACACCCATCATCCTACATACATCATAATAGACCTTATATACTAAACTAAACAAAGTCCACAGACATAACAACAAAAGTTTAAAAAGGATCAATTGATATTTGTATCATGCTCTACTTTCTCTTTCAACGACATTCTAACTACACGTCCGTTGCCTTTGGTTTATATGTACATAATAGTTAGGGGTGTCAAATGGGTAGGTTTGGGTCAATTTGGGTGGTTTGTATATGGGTTGGCTCATTGGACCATGTGTAACTCATTTAGTTTTATACTCCCTCCGTCCTTTTCTAAGCGTGTTACTTCGTAAATCCAACTTATTAAAAAGACATCATCATTACACCTTTCACATCAACTTTTACCTCCACTTTCCAAAATTATCCTCCACTTTCACCCATAACTCTTTACCCATTAACTTTTCAAAAGGGCAAAAAAATAATTGTACAAACTTTTACCCCTTAACTTTTCAAAACAGATACTTATCAAGTGACAGCCAAACATATAGAATACTCGACAATAAAGAAAAATGCTATGCGCAAGGAAGCTTATACCAAACCATACAAAGAATGTGAGTGCTTTTTTAAAAATATGTTTGCAAAACACGACTTCATGTTCTCACATTACTCACATTCTGATATTTCAATGTAAGCTTCCTTGCGCATAGCATTCTCAGCAATAAAAAGGGGATGGAGGGAGTACCTTTGATGCACGGACACGGGGACACGACAATTCTAAAAAAATGGGGACACGGACACGGCGGGGGACACACCACGTGTATATTTATTTATTTATTTAATTATATATTTATTTACATATATATATATACCCCACGGTTCCAGTCAGGGATCCCTGACTGGAGCCTTTGGGGTGTTTTTTTTGTGTTGCAAATTATTTTGAGAAAATCCGATCCGTCCAATGTGTTCAAAAGGTGTTTTCCAAGGTCCACGCGGAAAATCTTCAAAAAAAAATACCGGTAAGGGCTTGATCCAAGCAGTTTTTCGCAAAAACTGTATATTTACAGTTTTGCGAAAAACTGCTTGGATCAAGCCCTTCCCGGTATTTTTTTTTGAAGATTTCCCGCATGGACCCTTGAAAACACCTTCTGAACACATTGGACGGCTCGGATCGTCAAAAAAATATTCGGATCATGGAGGTCCGGAAGTCCGGATCCCGGACTAGAACCGGCCTCTATATATATATATATATATATATATATAATATTTTAAAACTTTTAGGGGTCAAATTGAATTTTTTTAAAACTTTCAGGGGTAAAATTGAATTTTTTTTAAAACTTTCAAGGGTAAAATTGAATTTTTTAAAAACTTTCAGGGGTAAAATTGAATTTTTTTTTAACTTTAATGGGTAAATTTATAAATACTCAAAAACTTAGGGTAAAAACTACAATTTAACATATATATATATACCCACCTCTTCCTCATCAGCCGACATTACCAATGAAGCCCTAAAATATCAGATCTGAGATCAGATCACGTTGCTGCTGGAAGCTCTCGGGTATGTCGTCTCTCTCTCTCTCTCTCTCTCTCTCTCTCTCTCTCTCTCTCTCTCTCTCTCTCTCTCTCTCTGTGTGTGTTCCCATCCGTGTCCCCGTCCAAAAAAGCACATTAGCCGTGTCCCATGCCATGTGGCGTGTCGAGACACGTGTCCCACCGTGTCCCCGTGTCGGGACACTGCGATACGGGGTCCCGGAGAGGTGTCGGTGCCTCGTAAGGGAGTACCCATACCAACCTGACCCATTTATAAATACCAAACTTAACCCACCCATTAACCCAACTATTGAGGTGGCGGTAGTAAACTTTTGGGTGGCAATAGTAATTCTAGGCGTCCTTAGTAACTTTTGGAGTGGCAATAGTAATGTTTGGAGTGACTTTAGTTACTGTGGTATGTGAATAACCTATTGTGTAGTATAGGTTGACCCAGGACCCATTATGACCCATCTCATATAAGGGTTGGGTTTGAGTGCATAATTTATAACCCTAGTGGGAATTTATGACACAAAAGATAACATGACTCGAACTCGAAACAAAGTTAGAGTGTTAGGTTGACTATTTCTGACACGAGAACACCCGAGAACACGTTTTGCTTAGCAGGTCGGGTTAGTGTCGAGGTTTGGGTGGGTTTATGGGTTTGGGTCAAGATTACCACCCCTAATAACAGTAAGTACTTATTATTGTTTAGTATCTGTTCAGCTTATGGAGTTATAAACAAATTCTTAAAAGCAAATCTTCTACAGAATTGTTTTGATAGCAACATTCAAATTTTTTTGTTTCAAAATTTCTCATCCTTCCGTATTCACATCTACTAGTCATCTGGATAGAAATCTTCTTCCTTTTTCTTTCCTCACCCCTTCTTGCAATCCAAAGCCAAAACCACCAAAAATAAACAATACACATTTTGATCAAAGAAAAAAAAAAACATAATACCTGAAAAACAGGACTGATCAAGGGTTCAAGGCAGATGGGGCAATCGAGCACATCTGGGTCCGTTAGGCAAATGGACCCACTTCCACTGGGTCCCACATCGCCAATCGACTGAATACCCATATTAGCCCTACCAGATTCCTCCTCTTCACCTTCTTCTTCTTCCTCATCTGCATGTTTAGATTCTCCCCTCCCTTTCGCATAGTAGCACAGTCCAAAATAGTTCCGGCGTTGTTTCTTTAAGAAAAATATTCCGGCGACAGTGCCCACAATTATGCAGATGAACACTTTCATATCTGCCATAAATAAATAAATAAAAAGCAATTAGGCTGACCTTCGTTTGTGGGATTGTTTAGGTTTTTAATCTCCTCCGGGTGGGTAATTTGCAGCGAGAAATAAGTGCGTGATGATTATCCTCTCCACTTGCCACCTCACCTCACTCCACTCCTGCCCATTGCCCATTCTGGTTGGGTTTTTATTTATTTATTGACCTGGGTAGATTGGTAAAGTGTAGCAATTATCGGTTAAAATGACTAGTCAAAAATATTTATTTTTTTATTTTATTTATCTTTTTTTATCTCTACTCTTTATAATCTCTCTATTTTATTTAAATACTAGATTAAAAGTCCGTGCACGCACGGACTGTTATGCTCATTGTGTGTGCGCGAGATTCACCAACTTCACGTATATTGTTGGTGCTTTAGCGGCTCTTTTATTATGGTGTACGAATTAAACTGTTGGTAGATCGATCTATCGGATAGAGGAAGTACACGAATAAGAGGCATTATGTTATTTTGATTTACAATTTCCTTCTGATCAAAAAATTAAAAGAAACAGGATTTTATAATGAACAAATGATGCAGTCCTTATTGCACAGTCCCAACACAGGTAACCCTCAGAAAACTAATACCTTGGAACGATCAACAAGTCCGGGATAAGATGTGGCCCTTAGTTGGGGTTCAAGGAAGGTTGGAAAAAGCATAAATGAAAAGATTTTATGAAGCCAGAAATATACCCTTTCAAACGTCAACCCTGTTTCTATTTTGCCCGTCGTCGCTCTAAATAAAACAACCGAAGCTTTGCATAATCAGAATTACTCAACTTCTACTAATGCAACCACAGAATGAAGAAGCAGATGTCGATGATCAACACAGATATGGCGTAGGATTTAGGGTTAGGCGACAAGCAACCCTTTCAATCGACGAACGCAGACTAAAGAGAAAAGTCGATACATCACAGAGAGAAGAGACGTAGGATTTAGGGTTTCGATTTCATTCCCTGAATCTGGATTCCGACGCGATGAGGATGGTGAGTAATACTTTTGAGTAGATGATTTATTAAAGACGCAATTGAGGATCGAAAATTTTAAGCAGAGCTTGATTTTACACAAACTAACGTTTGAAAGGGTTGATTGTATTGCGAACCATTTGTTTACAGCACGAGGGCAACAACTAATTACCAGTACTCCAATTTCAATAACAATTGCACTCGGTGATCGCCGTTTGCAGCCACCGCACCTCGCCACCACCACCACCACCACCACCTTTCAGGTTTCAATTTTCCATACTTCCTTCTTCATTGTTTCCTCGCCAAAATTCGTATATGTTATTCTCCCCTCGTTTTACCCCGCAATTCCCACCAACCAAACATGGTCCCGAAACCTAAAGTGAACAAAATAAGAAAGCGAATTCAACCTTGAAAACCCAAAACGTCGAAACCCTTAATTTGACTAATCAAACATTCAAATAGAGTGAAACAACTAAGCCGTTAGCATATCAAGGAAAAACATTTATCTTCAGCACCATGCAAGAAATATGGTTTCGGCCAACAACCTTATTACACTTGCAAAAACCCCATAATCAGAATTGTTTCTTTTTAATTGACCACATTTATACAAATTGAAGCATTCTCCTTTATAGCCAGAAGAAGCTAAATATGACAAGAAACAATTCATGTGACAAAGTCAGCTCCATAGTCAGATGCTTCACCAACCTATTGTCATTCTGGAATAGACAGGTAACGAAAATCAAATATACATAGCTTCATACTTTGCTTTTGATCACTTATATTATTTTAGTTTATCACTACAGTATTTTAATGGAGGGAATCGACCAACTTCTATAATCACCAAATTGAAGGGCATTGGTTTTCCGCTAAATGGAACAATGAACAAGGAATTTCATCATTCTCACATATCACTGCTATGCTCATTGTAAATGTTTATACCCAGCATTCTGCTTGACATTGCTGCTTCTATAAGACATGTCACAGGCGCATGAGGCCCAGCTCGGCAACACCCTAAGCTCCTGTAGAGTAGCCTCATGTGACTTAACAAATCCCGTTTTGGGTAAAAGTAGAGGGTTGAAAAACAAAAACCCTACCACTTCAGCCTTGCTACTCGACTTAACAATTTGCTTTGGCTACAATGATTTAACAAGGAAGAGCAGGCCCTATTCACTTAACAAAACAAAACACCCTCAAAATTTTGTGAAGAAATAAAAGGTGTGGTATTTGAATAAAATAAAAAAAAGAAGTAGAATAGAGAGGCGGATTTGGTAAGTTTTTTAAAGAGTGGCTCGCGCATAATTTTATTATTATTTTGGTCTCTTTTGTACCTTTTTAAATCTTGAGCCTAATTTCATAGCAAATTAGCTATTTTGGCTTTTGTGTGACTGTAATCCTAATCCTAACCTCAAGAAATGTCAGCCCTGTAGATTTGATTTTGGCTTATCCGTAGATGAAAGTCATGAAACAGCTGTACATATGCAACGTATATGTCAAGTTTAGGTGATCAAATGCACCGTATTTCGGGAGATTTAGAGCCACACTATGCATAGTAAGACAAAAAAGGAAGAGAATGAAGAATCTTTCATTTTAAAGTATGAGGAATGCAAAGAGAAGAGGAAATGCCTTTTTTTGTCTTCTTATAGTCATCTTGGGAGCATTTTAATTTACTGTAAATGTTAAATTATGGATCTCATGGCCAGCTACCACCTAATTGTACCCGGTCCTTAAATCACAACCGAAAAGGAATTGGTCCGATAAAGATCAAAGTGGTACATGAAACAGTTAAATGATCCACGTAAAATTTTACTTGACAGAGTCTAACCAGTGATGCCAGTCTTATCCCGGGCCTGGTAGGTGGTATTCATTTTCAGTTGCTCTTTTCTGCTTTTTTACTGCTCGCAATCATTTCCACGGGATCGTATTTTAAAAATCTCAAAGAAGCGTAAAAGACCACCTTTCCCTTGTATCCAAATTCTGGTTAATTCTCTATCCTATGTGCTCATTTCCACGGGATCGTATTTTAAAGATCTCAAAGATTTAAAAAAACTCAAAGAAGCAGAAAAGAGCAACTTTCCCTTGTATCATAAAACCGTAAATTACTTGAGGCCTTGTGGTTGTTCTAGGATTAATCAACATGATTAGTGGAATTGATCCTGGTTTGCCACTTTTGGGGTTCAAGTGAGGTAGAATGTTTGTAGCATTTGGCATATAAGCATGGCGGCTAGAATTAAATTTGTTTATGCAAACGAAATAGTATGGGGTAAAGTTGTAATCGCTTAGCCTCTTCATTCACCAACACTTTAAAAAAAAAAAAATAGAACATAATACTTATTAACATTAACACTGCATTGTCTCATTGTCAAATCATGAACACATAAAACTCAGATCACATCACAAGTGTGAATGTTGAACTAACATACTACAAAAAAAAAAACACAAAGAAGTCCATCTGGGAAAACTATACGACTTGTTTCATTTCCAAGGGAGCATCCTCAGCCATACAACTTAGTTGCATTTGAAACTTGTCCTCCACAATTTTGGGAAAGTCAATTATTACATTTGGATGAGGATGGTAAAATAAAGGATGACGAGTGTGGCAGAGGCTGAAGATTACGAAGCCGTTTTGATCTCTGTGCTGCATATCGCAGCACTGGCCTTGTTACCCCGAAGACAAAAGACGCCTTTTAAGGAATGGTAGTAAATCAATCGCGTCTGCACCTCCATTGAGCGAAGATGCCTCACAAGAGATGGAGGAAAATCAATCACCGTTTGTATTCAGATGAAAACAAACAGTAGTCATTTTAGGAGGAAAGATACAAAGTCGGCTTTTCGTATCTGTAACGAGCTAGTAGAGTAAAAATGGGCTTGCTTGGGATAATTTCCAGGGGAGAATTCCATGCAATTCCAAAGTTTCATGATGATACAAGAGCTGCGAAGAGTAATACGGAGACAATAACGGCTTAGTGGTCTTCAGCCTTTTTGGGCAAACCAAAATCTGTGGCTTTCCCAAAGGTGAATCCAATTTTGGGTGGTTAGAAAAGGAAAGTCGACAGCGAAGGGGAAAATTATAATGTCATACACAAATAGAGACCAATAGCTCTGTTCGTTTTATGCTCAGTCAAAATTATTTGCTTTTTGATTGATTTTTTGGCAAAAAGTAATTGTCCTTGACTTAAATTTCACACTAAATGGGCTGCCAAGATCATAAAGAGGGCAAAGAATGCGAATAGATACTGCATACCTTTTGTATGTATTGGTCCATTATGCTTTTTATGTGATAGCATCTTCTTTGCAGTACTCTGCCAGTGGTGATATTGAAGAGGATGAATTATTCCCCACGTGCAGCCTGGGTTGTGGTTGTCAAATAACTCATCATCAGGTTCCCTCCTTCAGTGTTTTCCCTTATTTCTCACACTCTAAGCAACATTTCTATGAACCCACTTGATAACGGAATTCAGCCGCTCCTACCTGATACAAGTAATCAAGCAAAAACCATGTAAATAATCTGTTTGATCACAGATCACAAGCAAGTTGGGAAACAAATAACCAAAACAAGGGTGTCCAACTTATGATCCAAAAGTGAAGCAACAATATGCTATAGTCAGAGTTTTGACACACTGCGTCGGTGTGGAGCCCAAATTTGGGCACTTGCCTTATGCTTCATTGCACTATGGCATCCCGGTATATACATGAATATGAGCGATTCGTGTGTTGTATGGTGTGCAGGGCAATTTTGGAGTCTAGGGAATAAGGTGTTTATTGAATGGCATGCTTCATTGCACAATGGCATGTATGGTGTTTAGTGAACACATGGAACCCTGTACCCCAAGTACTAAACAAAAGTCCGCCTATTATCATTTATCATGATCCCGATGGTTAATCTTTGAGATGAATTAGGCACCATATAAATATGAAACATGCTACAAAGCTTCCCCTCCTCCTCAAGGTAATATGTTGTTATCAAAACGTCAGAGATGCAGATAATCACAAACCTGGGTAGCTATTCCAGCATGGTCCACCCCAGGCACCCACAAGGCATTGTATCCAGACATTTTACGCCAGCGAATAATTGTATCCTGGAAGCAAGTGAAAATCAAAAGCACATTAAAATACCCAAAGACCAACTAAAACAAATGTATAAGACAAAAGGAAGAGAAGAAGAAGAGGTAAGACACAGTAATGCTGAGACCTGGATGGCACAAGTAAGTGCGTGGCCTATGTGTAGGGCTCCAGTTACATTTGGAGGTGGCAGAACCTGCAGATCATATAGATATAATAAATTCGCGGTTTGTTATTTCCTATCTTAGGAATTCCAATATACTGATGGAAAATCTCTAAAGAACAAGTTAAAACTTTACGTCCAACAAAACAACATGAAATTAACAGCTGGAAGGCGGTGTAGAACAATTACATGTTTTACTACAAAAAGAGAGACCACTTTCACCCTCTCTAAAAAATCTGAATGAATTACAAAAGATAATAATACTAAGAAAAAAGCTTTACTATTGCACAAAGCACTCCTGCCGCAAAGTCGTCAAACTCTCAAATTAAATCGTGAATCGAATGGAGAATTGAAATGGTCCTTTTTCGAATCACATATTGAATTGAATTGTGAATCACTCCGATTTGGTCGTTATTCGTAAGTTATTTAGTGCCTCTAGCATTGCTTTCTTTTAAATAATAAATTGATAATCATGTGGACTAATATCTAAGCTGCTTCTATTGCAATGTGCAAAAGATGAGAATTCGTGAATCCAACTCGTGAATCCAACTTATGGTCCTCTTTGTGAAAAAGTTAAAGAGTACAAAACAAACCCTTTGAAGGTCTTTAGGGTGGTTGAACGCCATTTAAATTTGTCTTTTCCGATTTGCTCTCAAAATAAATCTTCCATTTCTTATTACATACGGATACAATACGTAATAATAGAGAAATTTCTTTTTGATCTATTTTTTATAGTAAATAAGTAGACAAAAGATGGCATATGACATTATTAAAGACCTTCAAAAAATAGTTTAAACACTTCTCCAACAACAGAAAGGCCAAAAAAGAGTTCGAAAATTGAATTCAGCAATTTGGAGATGAATCGAACGATTCACCGATTCTCTTACGATTCACTGCTATTTCTGATTCATACAACCTAATCATATCGATAACCCACTAAATTGTACAGAATCATATGGTCTTTTACGACGCTCCAGGGGTCTTGGGGAAAACCAAAATCTTGCAATTCGAAAGGGAAATAGGTATGCCAGTTGCACTGTTATTCCTTTCCACAAAATCATTCAACTCCACAGATTTGTGGGGTATATTCATCACTTGCCCCATGTAGTACAATTAAGAGATGCTATACAAACTATTGGAAAATCTCACCAACGGTCGTAGGTTGAAGGGGACAAGAACAAAAGGGGAAGCATAATAATAACATAAATAGCTGTGCAGACCTTTGAAAGTAAAACGACCAATAAGTGTCATGATGAGTTGACTAAAACCAAAACATCCAAAGAAAAAAATACACATCGCTATAAGAACCAAACCTAAACCAAGTAACACAACTCTTACTGTAGGAAGGAAGCAGGAAGAGTTGTCACTATCATTCCATATTCCTTCGATCTATTGGCACATACATGCATATGTATCATACTGGTGAGTGGTGAGTTTCCCGATTGGTAAAAGCTTTTAGCACTCCCAACTCCCATTTGCTAAAAGCACGAAGGTGATTTTAGCAAAAGGAATATGTAAGAGGAAATTGGCTTTTAGCAACTTAGTTTGCTAATGGGAAACAAACGGACTTTTAGCACTTTTATGAAAAATGGGCTTTTAGCAATTGGTACTAAAAAAGGGAAACTCGGTTGTCCTTTACATATATCCTTATGGCAAAATTCTTAAGGCGGCATAAAGCATATGGAAGAAGTATGCACAACTACAGGAATACATATATCCCACGAGGAAATTGCCAGAGCATGCAGTATAAAAACTATCCCAAAAGGAAAATACAAGTTATTGTGAACTTTTCTTGTTTATCTTGCCGAATGAGAGAGAGTCCTATCAACAGAAATCAAGCCCACAATCCTAGTGTTCCCTAAATAATTTTAGTTGTAGCACTTGCATTTGACGAGCTGGACATCTAGCATATGCTACTTAAGTAAGAGTTATGCAAGTACAGGTTTTCTTTTTTAAGAATGTAAGAACAGCTTACAACCCAGATTCCACAGTCCTGTCCTAGTGGAGTACTGTTGCCATCTCTACCCAAAATCTCCTTTCCCTAAGTGTAACAATCAAATAAAACAAGAAAACGCTTTTGAATTCCAGCAACAACCATGTGTGTGTGTCTGTGTGTGTGTGTGTGTGTGCGTGTGTGTGTGTGTGAGAGAGAGAGAGAGAGAGAAACTCACAATCACAAATGGCGGTTTGGAGCTGCTAGAATCTGCCACAAAGTAGCCTGATTTCTCCCACCAAACATACCATCTGAACGAGTACTGATGTGAGCATGAATAAGGTAAAGGAAATTAAAATGGATATGGTCAAGAATGAAATGGTGACAAAAAACTCGGAACTCGTGAATTCTCCACGGATCTTGGATTGAATTGCTTAGACATTTGGCAAGAAAGACGTTTCTTCTCACCAAAAGGAGTTTCCGGGTCAACATAATCCTCAAGATTTTCTTCCCCTCATTCCTTCTTCAAGTTTTTTCGCTTAGCCAATTTTGAAGTATTAGACTCTTGTTGTGCCTTGAATAAATCCATTAACAAAAACAAGTCGAGTGAGTCAATCATTCTTAATGCCATAGAAGAGATTTCCTAGAAACAAATTCCATTTTTTCACAAGCTGAACACAGAGTCTGGTTAGCACTTAGCATATGTGAACATTGTTCATGAACGAACAAAATCAATATTTAAAAGTGCAGAAACAACGTTGAAATTAATTTTACCTGAAGTTTCGCAGCTTCTGCTTTTTGTGCAGCCTTCAGTTTTTTCAGTTCTTTCTCCCTCGCCTACAACAATAAACCAGAGATACAAAACATATACCATATTAGATCAGATACAAAGCAAGAGATGGACTTGAGTTACACATCCATATGACCCCATCAACAAGACCAATTAGTTGCAAACATGATAGATCCACGATTCATATAAGCAAATGCTCAACGGGAAATATAAGCAAATGCAGATAGATCCACGATTCAAATAGAGTGAAAACAACTAAGCCGTTAGCATATCAAGGAAAAACATTTATCCTCAGCACCATGCAAGAAATATGGTTTCGGCCAACAACCTTATTACACTTGCAAAAACCCTATAATCAGAATTGTTTCTTTTTAATTGACCACAATTATACAAATTGAAGCATTCTCCTTTATAGCCGGAAGAAGCTAAATATGACAAGAAACAATTCATGTGACAAAGTCAGCTCCATAGATACTTCAACAATCTATTGTCATTATGAAATAGACAAGTAATGAAAATCAAATATACATAGCTTCATACTTTGCTTTTGATTACTTATATTATTTATATAATACGGCAAACACTGTATCCAAAGCTCCCAAATGTTTCCAAACCAAACAATTGATTTTTCCCTTTTCCACGTTGAATTAGAAAAGAAAACTCGAAGTTCAAAGAAACACATTCATGTAAAACTTCTCCTGATTATGAAGTTATGTGCCATATAGGGTCTTTCGTAAGTTTAAATTCCATATGCAATGACGACAAAAAATGTGAACTGAGTAAAGTATAACTGGACAGGGCCATTACAAATAATCAATGCCATACCTTCTCTTCTTTTTTCTTCTTCTTCTCGGGGTCTTCTACCGGTAATTGTTGTGCCTCTGATTCCACCTACGATCAACCCTTTCAAACATCAGTTTGTGTAAAATCAAGCTCTGCATAAAATTTTCAATCCTCAATTTCGTCTGTAATCACAACAGCAGATCGCAACAACTTCACATTGTGAAATAATCTACAGTTAGTGGTGCATGTCAATGGATTATGTCATTGAGTTAAACTTCAACATCTGAAAGTTCAGAATTTATTAATGGAGAATGTAAAAAGTTCAGAATTACATCAATATCAGTGGAGGTGCCAATTCCATTGAAATATCAATTGTACAAGCTATCCAAAACATAATAAACTCAAACTAAGTGGAAAATTTTTGCGGGGCCATGCCTATCAATTAACAAGGTCGATGTAATCGAGCTGGAAATTCTCAGTCAAGTCAGCTGCACTCAGAGCGGTGTAATCGAGCTGGAAATTCTCAGTCAAGTCAGCTGCACTCCTCTGACCAGATACACTTCAGTGACTATCTATCTCTAAACCAACAGCAAGACTAAACTGTGAAACTCTAAATTCAAGTCTAAAATCAAGGATCTAAGTTCATGTTGGTTTACACTCATGGCAATGCCCAATCAGAAATCCACAATTTCAGTACCAGCAAACTTTACTGCACGCCACTATGTTCTCAGACAGTTGTCATTAGTCTGCATATCAATACTACACTAATCCGCCTTGAAGCAAGCAATTGGTCCACCAATATCAGCAAAAAACTGACAGTTTCTGTACTGTGCGATAACATTAGTAGAGGTGTTTGGTTGCTGTTTTCACAAGTTTTGCAGAATACTTGTCATAAAATGTTTCGAAAACTAAGATGATTGTCGCTTCTCAACAAATTATATTCCCGACGAGTGCATTTAAGACTAAAGTTTTCTCAAATAGGTTCTTTTAAAAATCAAGTTCGAAGACGGTCAACCAAATAAGTTTCTGAGAAGTGCTTTGATTATTCTCCAAAAGCAATATTTAAGAAATTGCTGCAAACTACACATGGCAACCACGCTTGTTGTCATCAAACCTACAATAATAAAAAAACATCAGTTACCTGTGCAATTGAAGCAGAACCAATAGGATCAGCATCAAAACGTTCGAACAATTCATCAACATTTCGACCCAATTCCTTCTCTAGAACAACTTTGATGACATGATAGGGGGTTGTGGGAGCTTTATCACATAATGTAACGAGCCTTCTAACCCATGCAGCCGGGGCCAAGTCAGGTTTCCCGATAATTTAAGCAATCTAAACCAAACCCCATAAGCACAAATTAGAGAAACATCCACCACACATATCAGTTGAAGTGCTCACATTAAATATAAACACTATCTTAAACAAAAAAAACCCAATTGGTGAATTTACTACTAATGTAAAAAAAAAAAAACGAATCAATGGTGAAAACCCCTCAGTTGAGGGAAAAAACCCCCAACAAAGAACAAAAAAAAAAACATTTGAGATAATGTTCATTTTTGAAAAAACCAAGAACCCATTATGATTTATGATCTTCTGAGAGCATTTCAGGGGAGGGGGAGGGTGGGGGGAACACACCCAGAAGTGAAGTTAAAAGACCCAAATACAAATATCCCAGTTGTAGTTTCCATAAAAGAAAGAGGAAATTCATTGAGTATACCTTGAGAAAAAACCCACCAAGATCAGAGCACATGTTATATATCTTCTCAGAGAGAGAGAGCTTGTGACCGGAGTAGATATCGGCAGCCATCTACTCAAAAGTATTACTCACCATCCTCGTCGCGTCGGAATCCAGATTCAGGGAACGAAATCGAAACCCTAAATCCTCCGCCGTATCTGCCCTCTCTTCTCTCTGTGATGTATCGACTTTTCTCTTTAGTATGCGTTCGTCGATTGGAATAATGGCTCCTCCTACGAAAACCCTAAAAAACAAAACCCATTTTGTATCCCAAATTTCAGAGAGACGTGTTCCGTTGAGAGGACGAGTAATGGATGACAGAAACTTCAACTCATTTTTTTTTTTCATGCTTTCAGAGATCATGAAGAAAAAAAAATGCATCAAAGGCGTGAAGCAAAACTGTGAAACCTTGATGCTTCGAGCCTGCGATTCAGATACTTCAAGCATGAAAAAAAAAACATCAGAGGCGTGAAGCAACCCTAAGAACTTTTTTTGGTTGTTCTCTCTCAAACCTTGATACTTCGAACCTGCGATTCAGATACTGTGAATCGCAAAAATGTGATTCAGATACTTTGAACCTGCCGTTCAAAAAAAGATGCTTTGGACCTGGGCTCATAAAAAAAGCATCGTCTCTACGCTGTAGACAGCTAGAACAGGCCAAAACAAAAGAGCCGTGAAGCAAAGGGAGGAACGAGACAAATGTTAGAAACGTTAATGCTAGACACGGGTATGAAGCGAAATTCCAACAAGAGGATTTCCTTTTAATATAGAAGGATATAGTGAAACAGTTTGGTTCACTCAACATTACTCCTTCTTCTTCTTCTTTGAATTCAGCTTGTTTGTATTGCTTGCTTCTTCTGCGACGAGCTTCGAAGAGTCACTGATTATAGGCTCCGGATCAGAAGTGGCCTCATTGTGGCCGGTTTCTCGGGGATTTTTCTTCGTAGTCTTCTCGAGCGACAGATCATCGGATGGCATAAGTGTTGCTACATCGTAAACTGCGTTCACGAAGAACCTGCAGAGTGAACTCTGTTGTGCATCATACTTTGAGGCGCGAACGTCAATAACATAGTCTCTTGAGTCACTGAGCCTCTCCATGCAATGCAATGCCAACTCTCCCTAGGGAAAATCAACCATGTATTATTTTGGCGGAGTAGAGTGTGTTTTTGGTTGTCTGTTTACATGGAAATAGAGATGAGCAAGCTTACATTGATTGTGTTTGCGTACAGCTCTTCCGCAGTCACCTTAAATAGCTTCTCAGCAATTTCAGCAAATGCTGTGGTAATGATAAGCCCAGTTGAATCTTGTAGTTGCACATCAAACTTACACCTGCAGTCAACAGTGGTGGTTAATTAGGAAAAAGATGTACATTTCAGGAGTTTTTGAGCAATTCGCAACTTTAGCTGCAGAAATTAGTTGTGATGTACATTTCAGTCTCTCTTGCCGTTGCACGTGATAGTGGTAGTGGTGGTGCTGGTCGGACTGTCATTTTGAGCTTTATATTTTGTTTTCTTTGAATCTTACATCTCTTACATCTTACATCTAACATCTTTTTGGAGCTCAGGTTAAACAGCAATTTGCTACGGAATTGAAACCTAGTGACTCTTTCTCTTTGAATTCAGTAAACTTATTTTGGCGGCTAGCTGTTCTCATCGATTTCTACCTAGTTCTCGGATGTGGCAAACAAATGATGACTCCGCTACCTAGTTCCCTTTTACAATTCTCAGGTAATTTGGTGGGTCCTTAACTACCTTGGCCTTGGTGCCACCTTTTTTTTGCAGTGGTTACACCAGAAATCTTGCCCTCCATCTGCATCAGTGATTTTGTTGCATTCCGAGCATGCCAGAAACCAGAATCGTTGCTGGAAGTCAACAACATAACAGCTCACTTGCAAAGAGTGGAATTCATTCTGCAGATACATTGCAAAGAGAATAAGGAGTAATCGTAGAAGCAGAACGCAGGTAAAAGAAACATAAGTAAGCATTTAAGATAACTGGTGTTTACTGAAAGGAAGGCTGCCATGCTTCCTCCAATGCCAAAAAGTGCCAATAATGCCATGACTGTAAATAGGTAAATCTGATAAACAATCGAATTTGCGTTCCTTACACTTGACACAATGGTTGGCAATTGATTGATCTTTATGATTGTGTCTTTGGTTGGGGGGTTTGACAGAGCAACTGCTGGTTGCTTTCCCTTTTTAAAGGGGATTTTCTTGATTGCCGCTGCATTAGCCATGCACCTTTTTGGACCATAATAACCAATTAGTTAGCAAGGCACGACTCTTTTTTTCCAAATAATAATATATTACTCACTTCCTAGTCAAATGGATAAGGTTGAAGTAGATCAATTAGTACCAGTTATGCAGTGTGTTCGCTTCAGGGATGGCTGGGTTGAAAATGAAGCTTGAAGATCCTTTGGTGGCTAGCGTGAGCCCTGTGTATGTCACGAAACAAGCATTAGATACATGAGGCTGTATTTTAGTTACTTCTGACACTATATATTTACCATTGTACTGATTGATCTTTAGACGGACACCAATTACTGTCGGAAAAGGCCCAGGGAGTTTGGACATTGCGTTCCCTTCTTTGGTTCCAAATTGGTCCCAGAGTGTCAATCCAGTCGGTTTCATACTGTCCGGCAAAACGTACATCTTAGAAATATTTGCAGTCATATTCATACACTGAGTAAGTTCATGGTTATGGCAATAATTACCAATGGTCAATGACAATGACATCTGTGACATGGCCATCAGTGACCTTTCTATGTTGCCCAACATCTATAATCGCAAACAACGCATCTGCAAATAGTAGTGTTAACAAATGGTTAACATTGGCTTGGGGAATGAATGAATGGGGCATTTTTGAAGAGAGTACCGATTGATTCTGCAGTTTGGTAGTAGTTTGCTATGTCCCCCAGCGGCATGAAGTTGTATTTCAGATTGCGCACGCTAAGGTCATCGACCGTGGCCTCTTCTATTGGAGTCCTTTCAGAGAGGATCCATTGGTTTGGGCTTTCGATTATTTTGTGCCTAGTTGGAATTTCTTGGACCGTGGCATTGCGGATGCAATACGTGTGGTAAATTTTCAATGTTTCACCCAACGTATCAATGTCATTTCCAAATATAACAGCTTGAATTCTTGTGCCCTGCAACATCGGAAAAAGAGTTAGGCGACAATATAATACGACATTACATGTTATGATCATTGAACAAGGCGAAGATAGGCATTAAACCTCACTGTCACGAAACATCAGCTTCTGGTAGACCTTGCCGTTTGTAGCCATCTTAGGTAAACTCTTTTCAGTAACTATGATATTGGCTCCCCAATTGCGCATCCCCGGTTGTATCTCATTGATCATCGACATCTGCTTCTTCATTCTGTGGCTCCATTAGTAGAAGTTGAGTAATTCTGATTATGCAGAGCTTCGGTGTTTTATTTAGAGGGCCCATGAGTATAATACTTGGCCAGGAACTACAATTCATATGTACAAACTCTTTCCGCAAACTCTCTCTTTAGTTGTCCTTTTCAGCTTCTATTAATATTTCGTTGTACACAATGTTTTTGGTCTGTGTTGCCTGGCTATTATCAGGTGTTTTTTCAAGCAGAACTCTTATTTTATCGGCAGCAGTGGCACGGGAGAGGCCAACATAAAACTGGCCATGTGAAAAAACAGGTTGTGGGAGATATATTCCTACAGTGTCTAGCGTTTGTCCTTGGGCTTTATTAATTGTCATTGCAAAGCACAGCCTAATTGGAAACTGGCGTCTCGTAAATTCCACGGGGTACAGCTTAGGGTCCGAAGGTTGCAAAGGTATTCGAGGGATGAAGGCGAAGTCTCCTTTGTGTTCTCCAACTGCTATCTGAGCAATAATGCTGTGTTTTTCAAATGCACGCACAATCAATCGTGTTCCATTGCACAAACCTTTAGCAGGGTTGAGGTTTCGCAACAACATGATGGGGGCATTCTTTTTCAAAACGAGTTTGTGTGGTGGCAATCCAGCAGGACTTAACGAATGTAACAAATCAACGTATAATCCTTGTTCGGTTCTATTGACGGTTTCATCTATGCTAAAATAAATTTCTTCTTCTCCTGGGAATATTTGAAGTAGCCTTTCATTTATTTCGTCAACGCTATTATTTTTTGGCGTTAATATTGCAGAGTTTGTCATTGACAGAGCATTATTTGCATATTCGTTCAGATCCGGGAAAACGAAGTTAATTAATTGTTCAGTGGCTTCTATGTTTGGAGAATGCTTTATGAGCATGTGCATAGGTATTTGAATTTCTTGTTGGTCGTTGCTTTTTTCCGTTCCATTTCCTACGCGCAGTAAGAAGCTGCTAAATGAAGGATCTAATCGAGCTCTCATGTTAGTTTGGAGCTTAAATCTTTTCAGCATAGGCCAAACGTGTGAACGCACCAAGCTGGCATTTATACACTCTTCTTTGCTTGCTTTCGGTATGACAGGAAGCACTTGTCTAAAATCACCACCTAAAACAACTACCTTTCCCCCAAATAAATAATCAACGTCTGTAATATCTCGGAGCATGTCGTCTAGGGCTTCTATAGTTTGTTTTTTAGCCATGGATGCCTCGTCCCATATAATTAGAGATGTGGCTCTAAATAATTTAGCGAGGCCAGTTTGCTTTCCTACATTACATGTCAATTTGTCGTCCGCATCTATTGGTATTTTGAATCTAGAATGCGCAGTTCTTCCATTCGGCAAAATAGATGCGGCTACACCTGAGGTTGCTGTTGCTAGCGCTATTCTGTTCGAGGACCTAACGGTGGCTAATAGGGCGCGGTATAAGAACGTTTTCCCGGTCCCCCCCGGGCCATCAATGAAGAATGATTGATGTATGTTTTGGTTCACTGCGTTCATGATTTCGTCATATGCCCTTTTTTTATCAGAATTTAACAGACTAATATTGTCCATGTCAGCATCCGGAACGGCAATATTTTGTTCGTCTAAGATTTCTTTACAAACAGTCATTGATCCACTGATGGGCAAGACTAAGTCAGCCAAATCAAATTCTTGTAGTTTTTTCCCCATTGATTCAAGGGTTGAACCTAAAACAGCTAGTAAACATTGCCGGGCTTTCTCTTTAGGCATATGCTGCCTTTCCGTAAAATCTTCAATCATGGGGCCTTCAAAAGTGAGGAACAGTTGTTTTGGATTGATTGGCCCGCAATAAGCTAAAATAGTACAAAATAGTTGTCTCAACGATATAGGCATTTGATACATACATGCCTCCTCTAAACATTTTTCATTGCTTTTGTCGTCTTCCAATAAACCCCGAGCAAGTGCTGCTTCCCTAAATGTGTTGTATGGTATTTTGTTAACAGTACGTAGGTGAATATAAGATGTTGGGGCACGCACATGATTTAGTAATAACCTGAGGTAATATCTCTCTCCTTCTGTAGGGTTCGCCGTTATTATTCTGCCCACCACAGCTTGGCATTTTCGTTCGGTCCATATTCTGTCTCTCTTGGACCAAACGAAATGGGTTGGGAATTCTTTGTATAGGTATTTCTTCTTCTTGGCTTTGTCATTGTCTTTGTTCATCTCAAAAAATTGTGTCAACATTGTTCGTTTAAAGAAGTCGGCGTTTGTAATGTCTGTTATGTTTTTATTCTTGCGGAAGGTAACTAATTGGCAGTCCTCTAAATGCAGTTGTAAGCTTATTACTGTGGGGTGCATATCATGTAAAGAGAACCTATATATTCTCCACATTGCCTCCGGTGGGGACACCCATTGAGCTGTTTGAAATTGAGAAATCTCATCTAATTCTTCTCTCTTTTGCTGTGCTTCTATTCGGAAAACAACTTTGTCATATCCTTTGTACATGTATTTGTATAAATATTTGACTGCCTTAATTGTTGAGCAGATCTCAACGTTAATATGACAGTCAAACATTGCAAGTAGATAAGGATTGTATGGCACGACCCACTTATTGTCTAACATTTTTCCGCGTACTTTTACTTGTTGGTTGTCGTCTCGCCTCCTATATATAGGATAACCATCTGTGGATATTTTGGTTTCGTTTGTGAATGGTCGAGGATAATGATCTTTGCATTTGACAATTCTATCTTTGCATTTGTCATTTCTCATGCAGACGTTTGTCGGATTTAGATCTCCACACGGTCCATGCATCATGTGTTTAATTACCATAGAATATAAGCTAGGATTCATTTGTTTATCCGGGAGCTCAGCAGATATAAAAGCATCAAATTTGTCAACAGAATTGAGCTTATAGGCTCTCTTTAAGATGATGAGCATATGTATATGTGGCAGGCCCCTTTTTTGAAATTCGATGACGTAGGTATATGCTGCTACCGACCCAAACAGTTCTTTTTTAATTACTTCTTTCTTAAGTTGTTCTATCTTGCTTCTAAAAATTCTTGTCACCAAGTCGGGACGATTTTGCACCTGTTCAAAATTTTGGAGTTCTTTTGTTATCTCAGGCCAATTTGGATTGCAAGTCATTGTCAAGAATACGTCCGGTTTACCAAATCTCTCAACGAGTGTCATCGCATCTAGGTATCTTTTTCGCTTGTCTCTGGGGCCTCCAATAAAGGTCCCCGGTAAGATAATTCTTTTCCCGATTTTGGACCCATTTGTTTCACCCTGTGCAATGCTGTCAACTATGCCTTGATATAGTTCAGCCCTAATTTCATCCTGTTTATTCCTAAAGTAATCTAGTCTCGAGCTTTCTATTTTGACATACATATCAACAGCAAATTGTTGAAGCAACCTTCCTGAATGGAGCAGGATGGAATTAATGGTAGGGCGAATTTGAAATCGGTAAGCGTAGAATTCTCTAGCTGAAACCATATTCCTTTTGCTCAAGTTCTCATCGAACACTGCGTCAGATAGGCTAGGTTAGTACTTTGGCCTTGTTGCCTGCTTTATGGGAAAAGAAAGGAAATAATGCAGAGTTAGTTACCTAATGACTCTGCGGCTAAAAGGCTCTCTGCAGATTGCGGTTTAGATGGAAGAACTGATGGTCGTGGCTCCGACTCCAATGCATTATCACCTTGTCCCTTTGGTATTTTCTCAATACCTTGGTGCCATCCGGGTTCACCCATAGGGAACAAGAGGGGATATTGCAAAGAGTCATAGCATCCAAAATGATAGCGTATTCTTTGTCTGTGTCCATCATGTTGCTGGACCATTATATGTCTTTCTCTGGAAGCCGACTGTGTATCGTTTTCACACCATATAGCAGCAACCTGAGATGTTGTTGGCATAGATAAAGCGTGGGTGTCTATTTTGGGGTCGGCACGCAGCCTTATTTCATGCGTTTCTAAATCCTCTATTTCTCGTAAGCTTCGGAAGAAGAGTGAATATGGGTTAAGACTTAGCACCCCTATCAGTTTTTCAATAGTTTTGGGTTGTAGATTCTTTGCGTATTCCCTCCTATTTTCGACTTCATTTTCGGTGTCGAAAAAGTATAGTTGTAAATATGCTGGCGGCTCAGCGGACGGATAAAGGCTATTGAGGAAATGGTAAACTTGGCCTTGGGCACGAAATGTGTATATTCCAGTATTGTTTGTAGTGTATCGCTCATCTAAGATAACGCCAAAAGAAGTGAATGAGAATGCATTGTTATAAGCTCTAATGTGTTTTCGAAAATCAATTGATTCAGGAGTTTGACAAGTGTAAAGTTGTACGAGTGATTCAGGGATTGTGTTTTGATAGAGGCGTACTTCGCCTTTGCAGCAACAAAAGCCGTCAGGTTCATATGGAAATCTTTTTGCATGGCACTGGAGACACGATGGAACTGTAGGCAAAGTAAAAGGCTTCTGGGGTATCTTGCGAGGCTTGGGAACACCTGTTGTTACATTGTGCAGGGGAGATCCTTTCTTTTTGGGGACACTAGAGTTTGTTGAACAGGAGCCTATTACATTTCGGTAGCTACAGTCATCAAGCTTACACCCAGAAATCATGGAAAGAAAATACTATTTAGGATTAAGTTATACCTTCCTCATAAATTGTGGCACTTTGGTTTTGCGAAGGATTATAAACTTGCTCATCGGTTATATTTGGGCAAACTTCCTCATCTTCATCACCTTCCTTCAGTTTATTAGTTTTCAAATTCTTCTTCTGGGCATAAAGTTCTCTCCGGCGTGCATTAATCTGATCATTTTGTACTTGGGACAAGGTTGAGTATTGGGTGGGTTTTGTATTCCGGTTCGACATACCAAGGTACAATTATTTAACAAGCCTAGCAATTAATTGTCATAGAAGTAAAGCAGAAGTTAAAGAGTAACACATGACAGGAGATTAAAAGAAGAGGAGTAGAAAATTGATACACCAGTAATCTAATCTTTGGAAGAGAAGTAGAAGTTCAAATTTCAGGGGGCTAACCGTGTCAAGGGAGCTTTGTAGAACCGAAGTCTGTGCACCAGTCCAACAAGTTCCTGTAATACATTTTTATGACATTTTTGCCAAAAAAAAATGATTCGAAATTTAGGATACAATGTG
Source organism: Vaccinium vitis-idaea (assembly GCA_963854785.1). Lineage (NCBI taxonomy): Eukaryota > Viridiplantae > Streptophyta > Magnoliopsida > Ericales > Ericaceae > Vaccinium > Vaccinium vitis-idaea. The sequence continues at coordinate 30,694,726 of OY978222.1, forward strand.
ACAATATATTTAACAGACTGATGTTAAATACAGTTTGCAAGAGTCGTTGTCCCTTGCAAGGTGAGAAGAGTTGTTTGCGATTACTTCGGGTCCCTCATTTCTCATTATCTGCATCTTTTTATTTTTCTTGTTACATTTGAAAGAGCAACAGAATGTACGCTCTCGAAGAGTAGCAGTCATAGCTGTAGTTCGTAAAACATGGTACCAAACTTGCATGAGTTCATTCTAAGACGGATGAGCAAAAAGAGAGTTTCAGAATGAAGTTTGAGAAACAGCACAGCGAGAATTAAATGGGACTTGAGAGAGACCACATAGCATGCCAAGGGTTTTTTTTCTTTTAGATGTGGCATACAATGGGACTTGAGAGAGACCAGCAGGAAGTTTTCAAAAGTCCCCTTACGGCTGCAAGCATCTAGAGCCTCAATTCCAATATTATTATAATTATACAATCCAATTATTATAATAATACAATACACGAAAATACATAAGGTGTTGGAAAATTACTCTTTCTTACCTTAGTCAACAAAGGGGCGAGAACCATAAGGTGTTGGTGCAAAAATATCTCAGGGAAGCTCACTTATATAGCAAATTAGCTATTTTAGCCTTTGTGTGATTGTAATCCTAATCCTAGCCTCAATAAATGTCAGCTCTATAGATTTGATTTGGGCTTATCCCTAGATGAAACAGCTGTACATATTTTCTGGGGTGGGAATTTGTTTTTTTACCAGCTGTCAACTTTAGGTGATCAAATGCAATGTATTTTGGAAGATTTAGAGCCACCACTATGCTTTGTATAAGACAAAAAAGGAAGAGGACGAAGAATCTTTCCTTTTAAAGCATGAAGAGAGCAATAGAAGAGGAAATGACTTTTTCGTCTTCTTGTAGTCATCTTGGGAGTATTTTATTTACTGCAAATGTTAAATTCGAATCTCATGGCCAACAACCCCCTAATTGTACCTAGTACTAACACCAGCCCCAACGACTCGCATTCATTTGAGTAAATTAGAAATCCATGTTTTTTAAAATGCACTCTTAAATTCAAAAACCTATTGATATGAAAAGAAAATATTATGCAGACCGGATAATAATAAAATGTAAAAATCCGTTTTCCCCTCATAAATTAGAATCCGGGGGCATGTAATGGGAAAACTCACCACATGCGTGTAGTGAGCTCCTTTCGCCATCCGATTGATGATCAACGGTTTGGATAAATTGAAATTAAAGTAGGTGTAGAAATACTTTTTTAAAGTGTAAGATGATATCAAAAGTAAATGTAAAAATGACTTTTGTAGGTGTAAGATGATCCAGACTTTTGATCGTTCATCGAACGGCCGAGGAACCTCACTACAAGCATGTAATAAACCCTCTCACTACTGGGCCCGGTCCAAAAATTATGCAGTTCATGCAGCTAATCACTTGGGTAATAAATTGTCTCACCTTCATACAGCGCTCTCTTAAAGCAAGCAAACCAGCTTCAATACATGTTGCCTTTATATCAGCTCCAGAAAATTCATCCTTGTTCATAACAAATTCTTCCATGCTGACGTCATCAGCCAAAGTCATCGTTGAAGTGTGTATCTGCATTTCACGCATAACGAGATTGGTAAGTCAAGAAGTTTCATAGTATCTCAACTAATTCATGTAGTTGTTTGGTCAAGCCATGTAAGTACCCTGAAAATGCGCCTCCTTGTCTTAATGTCAGGAAGTGGGAATTCAATTTTTCTATCTATTCGACCAGGCCGAAGCACAGCAGGATCAAGGCTTTTGATTTTGTTTGTGTGCTTATATAACTGCGTCACTTTCGTCAATGAATACAATCAACAGTGCGAGATCATCAGCAACTCTGAATAGTTCCCTCACCAAGTCTGGACCATTTTCTAGGTAGTTTGGGATTCAATCACTTACATTGACACGCAAGGAAGTTGCCAATGTAGAATTTGCTACTACCTGTAGGAACACAAAAATGACTCCATCGATAAAGAGTAAAGACTACTCATACAAATTCTCCCAACTAACCATAAGCCCAACCATTAAATACCCTGAACTGAAAGCAAATTTCAAAACCATTCTAGTTCGCTCCAGCCTGGAAGTTGCCACTCTACTATTGCTGTTCACATTTGGGCTATAATTGGAACAACAACTTGGGTAAGGAAATAGAAAAGTTAAAGGCTCACAATGGTTAGATCCTTCAATTTTTCCATTTCATCTTCCTTATCAAATCATATCCTTAGACATATCCGTGTAAAAATTGTCTACATCATTTAGAATGCAGATGTTACTCTTGCCTTTCCGGCATGTTGCTCTTGGGAAAATAATGAAATCAGCCAAATGTTGGTGAAATGTTGTCTTTCTGGAATACTCATTAGTCCTGCAGCAAAAAACAGAAAAATAGCTGAGTCAATTTCCTCCGTGCTTATCCTACAAATACAAAAGAATATGTTACAAATCAAACATAATTTTCCGCCAGTGCATGCACATGCGCGCGCGCGCACACACACACACAGAGAGAGAGGCTGCAATTCTCAAATTAAAAAAGCTATATCAACATAACTACTCAAGTAAAGCAGAAACTTTTCAGAGTGTAATTAAGACCCGAGAAGACGCGTGAGAAGGGATGGAAAGTAAAGATTTAATTCCAAACCCAGTGAATATGCCACACCACCTGCAACTAAAATGATCAAATTTCAGTGAACTACAAGGACGCATCGCTAAATTGGTGAGAGTGGTGACTACAATTCATAAAAGCGTGTTTACTTTCTGTTTCATGCCAAAGGAGAAGAAAGAATGGCGGTGGGGAAAGTAATTCATTTGCTTTCCTAAGATGCTTACTCTGCAATGAGACAGTAAGTAGTATTGTCTCATTCCTGTAGGATTAGGTAGTGATAACAGGTAATACAAACTTGCATCAAATGCGACTGCATCATGGTTTATTTAACTACATAGTTGATTACCTAGCCAGAAAAATGAAATAAAATACATAGATCAGAACTCCTTTCTTAAATACCCTGAACTGAAAGCAATCTCAAGGGTCAACTCCTTTCTCAGAATGATTAATCAGTTGTTGCATTAACTGAGGTCAGCTCGAGAGAAACATTGGTGCATCTAGTGTAGGACCCTTCAAGCACACAAGATTAGTGTCTCCCTACATGTTTAGTCACACAATTAAAAAATTCATATGTCAGCTGAAAACTACCTATTGTGAAGTTCACTATCAAGTCCTAAACAAACCTCACCTGAGCAAATGTTTAGTTTTGATCTTAGCTTGGGGTCATCCCTTGGGCCAATACGTCCATCATCAATGGCCTCAGCTAGGCCCTCCTCCATGGGCGTAGCTTCCATGTATAGACGATTATGCTTGTTCGGCGACTTGCTCATGACAGTGCGTGACGACTTCTCAAGAACTGTCTCACGGAAAGACACAACAGGATCTGACTTGATAATTTCAGCTCCACCCATGAAATCGTCTACTAAATACTTCAGACAGATCTGAAGGTGCAGCTCTCCAGCACCAGCAATGATGTGTTCCCCAGACTCCTCAATTGTACAGACCACCATAGGGTCAGATTTAGCCAGACGTTTGAGGCCTTCAACAAGCTTGGGCAAGTCAGAGACAACCTTGCACTGAACAGCCACACGGACGACGGGTGAGACTGAGAACTTCATTGCTCGGATTAGGTGGGCATCGACTTCCTTCTCATTCGTCAAGGTAGCATTCTTAGTGATATATTGGCCCAAACCCACCGTATTCCCACATGGTACATCTTCCACGGTTTCCTGCTTCTTCCCCATCCAAATAACAGTTCTTTGCACACTCTTAACATACAAGTCCTTCTTCTCTCCGGGGACATAGTTGGGACCCATGATTCTAACCTTCACACCAGTCGACACTTTCCCAGCAAACACATGGCCAAAGGCAAAGAATCTTCCCTTGTCAGAAGCAGGAATCATCTTGGACACATACAGCATGAGAGGCCCCTCGGGATCACAGTTCCTAATAGCATTCGCATACTGATCATCAAGAGGTTCCTCGTACAAATTCTCCACACGATATCTTTGACCAGTGGAAGGAGACGGGAGATGGAAGAGCATCATTTCCAGGAGGGCACTGCTTGCTGGAAGCCAGGTCTGCATGACACGCTTCATCAGCGCTTTCCCCATCAATTCCTTCTCGTCTGACTTCATTGTGACGCCAAGCTTCTGCAACATGGGCCACAGCTTATCTTTCTGGTCAATCATGCAAGTGTTGATGATCTGCCTAATGGGTTCATAGCAGAACTGAACAAATCCACGCTTGCAAGTAGCAGAGCCAGTATTCTTGGTGGTCCACTTTTTGGTGGCAGGGTCAAAGAAGTTTTCGCCCCAAAGCCGTTCCATCATCTTAGACTCATCTACACCAAAGTTGGAAGCATACATCTTAGCAAAATTGGTCAGAGTGAAAGCCCAGCCGTGCAACCCAGTTGAGAAAGCAACTGTTCCTTTCTCAGGGTACACCATAACGTCACCAAGGAGGGGATCCTCGTATGTGGCCATGATCACATTAGCATTTTCAATCACTCTCTGGAATGTCTGGTAAGCCTCCTCTCCATTGACCTGGAGCTCAAGGAAGCACCTGTCCATCTTGTTAACAGTTAAGACCGGTTGGATCCTATCAGACAAAGCGTGTCGGAGAACAGTTTCTGTTTGGACACAGACACCCTCAACACAATCAATCACCACAAGCGCACCATCAGTAATGCGAAGGGCAGCTGTGACCTCAGAAGAAAAATCAACATGTCCAGGAGAATCAATTTTTTAGATTGATAAGGTACTCATTCCCATTACGCTGTCCTTTGTAGCTCTTTAGTGACTCATCAGACATCTCATAGTAGAGAGAGATGCCAGTAGACTTGCTGGTGATGCCACGTTCAGCTTCATCCGCCCGGGTATCAGTCATCCGGATATCACCAGCAACTTCTTGAGCAATGATACCAGCAGCAGCCACAAGCAAATCAGTAAGTGTGGATTTCCCTCAGAAATAAAAAAGCAGCAGTCGTCAGTATGGTACAAAACGAAGATATTTCAGGAGCTCCCGTTCCATCAAGGTATTTTGCTTTCATTGGCATGGACTGTGGTTAGTTTAAATCAAAATGATGAGCGTGAAAACACCGTCACTTCAAATCAAATCAAATCAAATAAAAGAAAATGAAGAATATAAGGAATTCAGATCAATATTGCCCCAATACAGTTGGCAACCATAGTTCTGATCCGCCAGCTGAAACTCATACGATTGATTGGGGGAACACAAAGGATCAAAATTCAAATGCAGTTTCTCCATTCATAAAAGATTTCCAGAGGTTAACTACTCTACGCTCAACAGCACTGCAAACTTTGTGATAATAAAGCGTCCATAATTTGAGACATATCAAAGTCGGATAGCTTTCATACCATGATCCACATGTGCAATAACAGACATGTTACGAATGTTGTGCTTCTAGTCCATAATTCTACGAAGCTCATCAGCTGTGAACTTCACCTGCACAAATTGTATAAATCTATCCATTAGAACACTATCAACTCTTCAGAACTCCAGACAACAGAAGCTGATACGAAAACGAAGACAAAAGACTCAAAACAAACAACTTACCATCTTGAATACTCTTATCTACAACAGCAGCAAAGTTCTAAAATGAAAGATGATTGTCCCACAACAGCTGCAATCCACATGATAAAAATAATAAATCCATCAGAAAACAATCCAGCAGCTGAAACAGGTTAGCTTAAATAACAATAATCTCCGGCTTGAGCACAAGGGAAACAAGAGACCTCAACAAGACTAAACAATGATTAGTAAAGTAAAATAATCCCTCAGGTAATACATGGAAGGTATTTAGTTAAGGTGGTTTGTTATGCAGGGTGGATATACTTTTGCCAACTCCCTATCTCACACAATAGTTAAGTGACAAGTGCAACAGCTCGACCAAGTGATAAATCACATTGGGTTAAACTCTAAAAGAGAGTAGGTAACCGCATGCACAAAGCACCAATAATCCCAACAAAATGACTTATATTTCTTTATTTTCGAAAAGCACAAGAAGGAAGATTTTGACGCATTCATCATTTCATGTGGAGGAGGAATCATTAGTCACACAATAAAAAAATTCATGTCAGCTGAAAACTACCTATTGTGAAGTTCAGTATGAAGTCCTAAACAAACTTCACCTGAGCAAATGTTTAGTTTTGAGTTGAAATATGTAGTTTTGCATTATACTACAAAGCTAACATTTCCACAAGCTAACATTGTCAGAGCAGAGTATCCTCAAATAAGAAGACAATCAATAAACTACCAAATTTTTGCGTAGGTAAAATTAATGACAGGAGACAATCCCTCAGGTAATACATGGAAGGTATTTAGTTAAGGTGGTTTGTTATGCAGGGTGGATATACTTTGCCAACTCCAGCTCGACCAAGTGATAAATCACATAGGGTTAAACTCTAAGAGAGAGTAGCTAACCACATGCACAGAGCACCAATAATCCCAACAAAATGACTTTTATTTATTTATTTTCAAAAAGCACAAGAAGGAAGATTTTGACGCATTCATCATTTCATGTGGAGGAGGAATCATTGGTGTACACCTTGAAAGCAATGCACAGCATTTCCACGTCCTGTCTCTTCGTGGCTGTGCATAAAGGCTCCATAAAATAACTCCACTCACAAGAAAATATATCTATACCCAGTAAAATAAAGGTAAATCAGCAAAGCCTGTAACACTCCTTGTGACTCATCTAACACGACATAATCCATACTTTTAGAATTGTTAATTTTATGTCAAGTGACACCCAATTTCAGCAACCCAGCCTCAGAATAACCTCTTCGTTATAACTATGAAAGTAGAATAAAGACGTTCTTAGAAAATGAGAAGTGAGAAACCAACTTGCCAATGTTTCAGCAACCTTTCAACAAACAAGGACATAAGAAATACTGAACCTCCTCCATCTGAGATCCATGGTTGAAATGTTATATCTTAGGTATTTGTTAAAACTAAAAGCATCTAACTCAAAATCAATTGACAATGAGTGGAGAGACCACCCAGGCTTATATATTAGCTTTGGAGGTTATAATAAATCAACATGGGACAAGCTCTAACACTCCCCTGCATTTGTGACCCCTGATCAGCACGTGGAGAGGTAAACAAACTATTCAACACACACGACAACTATCAACCCACAACGGCAAACAAAGGAGAAACCATCAATGACATAGAGTCTTGTCCAAAAGCCTCTGAAAGCCTAGCTCTGATACCATTTAAAGCTTTGGAGGTTATAATTAACCAATGTGGAACAAGATCTAATATATTAACAGAAGAATATTTGAAGCCAAATCCTTAATAATTGTATGCCTCATTTTTTTGGAAAGAAAAAGAACAAACACGTCAAAAAGAGAGACATTGGAAACCCTAATTCCAATTGATTGCATCGCATCCCTACTTCCTCTTCCCCTCCAACAACTCATGAAGAGCTCTTTTACCACGGGATACGTACAATAGCTCGTCAGGCATTATCAGACCACACCACAATGTCTATAGCGATAATTTACATCCTTTCTTGCCAAAAGTATATCACTTTCCCTCTGATTCTAGTACTATCCTCTAGCCTAAACCGGACTAACAACACAACCTTCAAACATTATAACAATCAAGGCCTGTGAATTGTGAATCCCACGGAACTAAGTAGTCGGATCATGGACCCTTGATTATTTGTTTCAGTCTTCAATGAATGTTTAATTAGTCAAATTAAAAGGAAATCCTATCGTTAGACTTTCGCTTCAAACCCGTGTCTAGCACTAACGTTTTCTCCCTTTGTCCCGTTCTGGCCCGCGACAGCTGTATTTTCCATGCAGTCTTATCTTGTTTCACGCCTCTCCCAGGTTCCAAGTATCTGAATCACAGTTTTGATGGCGTCTCTACACAGCTCTCTCTCCAAATCACAGTTTCTGCACCACCATAGTTTCTCCTCTCTCCTTCTCTTCTTCGAACTCGACTTCCCAACTGTAGAAGCCCAAGAAGTGGAACCTCGATCTTCTTCTTCATCCTTCTCATCTTCGTCGCCGTCGGGCCAGTCGATTTGATGGAGGAACAGGCCGAAAGATTTTCGGCGACCTGGAATTTGTACGCGGCCTAAGAAAGAAGGGGGAAGGAAAAGAAGGAACGGTCCAGGCTAGAACGGGACAACCTTCAAACATTATAACAATCAAGGCCTGTGAATTGTGAATCCCACGGAACTAAGTAGTCGGATCATGGACCCTTGATTATTTGTTTCGGTCTTCAATGAATGTTTAATTAGTCAAATTAAGGGTTTCGAAGTTTTGGGTTTTCAGGGTTGAATTCGCTTTCTTATTTTGTTCGCTTTAGGTTTCACTGTTCTTCTTCTTCTTCTCGTCTCTGAGCCTTGTGGGATTTATGAACAAAAGGGTAGGAAAAGCTCAAAATGGTTTTTAACATCCGCAATGGGGAAAATCAACACTTATTTAAACCGAACAAGAAATGGAAAATAAAATTGGAAAACACCTTATAGCCATGGAGGATTCAAGAGTTGCTACCAAATCAATGGAGAATGAAGTATATGATTTTCGATTACTAATTCTTCATGGTGTTCATGATAAAAGTAAACAAAAGAGAAAGGGAAATCAAGAATAATTGAACCTAGCCGGAATTTGGACTTGGGTTATTATCAGAAAATTCTTCAACAACAGCAAATTCGATCACACTCCATTCATGTATGCAGCCATACTCAAACACGATATAGAAATACCCCCTGCTTGATACTACAGTAATTGGGTACGGATCAATACAGTAGTCGGACTGTAAGTACTATTTTAGGTTCTTTTCGGACAGAACCTAAAATAAAAAAGGCAAGCCCAACCACTTGATTCATTCAAATCCGGCATTAATTGGGAGTAGAGAGGGGGTCGGTGGAATTACCTAGCCAAACCTTGAAGCTTGGGCACAACTCCCGCTTTCATCATCGGCTGTGTAAAACCTCCACCTAACTTCTGCACCACCATAGTTTCTCCTCTCTCCTTCTCTTCTTCGAACTCGACTTCCCAACTGTAGAAGCCCAAGAAGTGGAACCTCGATCTTCTTCTTCATCCTTCTCATCTTCGTCGCCGTCGGGCCAGTCGATTTGATGGAGGAACAGGCCGAAAGTTTTTCGGCGACCTGGAATTTGTACGCGGCCTAAGAAAGAAGGGGGAAGGAAAAGAAGGAACGGTCCAGGCGGGAACGGGACAAAGGGAGAAAACGTGATTAGTAAACAGGAGTTTGAAGCGAAAGGAAAACGGAGGGATTTCCTTTTAATATAGAAGGATTTCTCATAATGACTTTTCTTCTTTTGGGTGCTTCGTAAATGTAAGAATTTCGGTTGTTAAAAAAAAAAAAACGTAAATGTATAAAGTGGCCGCATGGAATAATATATATATAGGCAAATTTTCTAGTAAAGACCTCCCGTAAATAAGAAAAAATATAATTTTTTCACATTAAAAATTATTTTTGGGAAATCTGAACCGTCCAATGTGTTCAGAAGGTGTTTTCAAGGGTCCACGCGAAAAATCTTCAAAAACAAATACCGGGAAGGGCTTGATCCAAGCAGTTTTTCGCAAAACTATTCGGATCGTCAAAAAAATGCTCGGATCACGGAGGTCCGGAAGTCCGGAGTCCGGATAGGAAGTGGAATCTATATATATATGGTAGGCTTCTAAAACGGGATTCCCGTTTCCGGACCTCCATGATCCAAATATTTTTTTGACGATCCGAGTCGTCCAATGTGTTCAGAAGGTGTTTTCAAGGGTCCACGCGGGAAGTCTTCAATACAAAATACCGGGAAGGGCTTAATCCAAGCAGTTTTCGCAAAAATATATATATTTACATTTTTTGCGAAAACTGCTTGGATCAAGCCCTTTCCGGTATTTTTTTTTGAAGATTTCTCACGTGGACCCTTGAAAACACCTTCTGGACGGCTCGGATTTTCCAAAAACAATTTGCAAAACAAAAAAAACACCAAAAAACCTCTAATCCGGGAGTCCGGATTAGAAGTTTTCCGTATATATATATATATACAACAAGGATCCGGTCTGGACACCCGGACCTATCTTAGGTCCGGAAGTTTCACTTCCCGGTCATTTGGCCGGGATCCGAACCGTTGGATGTTTTTAAAACATTTTTTTAAGGTTCCACGTGGGAAATGGGCAAAAAAAAAATACCGGGAAGGGCTTCATCCGAGCATTTTTCGATAAAACTGCGATTTTGACAGTTTTATCGAAAAATGCTCGGATGAAGCCCTTCCCGGTATTTTTTTTTGCCCATTTCCCGCGTGGAACCTTAAAAAAATGTTTTAAAAACATCCAACGGTTCGGATCCCGGCCAAATGACCGGGAAGTGAAAATTCCGGACCTAAGATAGGTCCGGGTGTCCTGACCGGAACCGGACTCTATATATATATATATACTACTCTTTGGCTTTGTTTTGGAATAGTGGATCACTGTAAGGTACTGTGGTGCAGCATATTCTTTTTGTTGCTAAATTTAGGTTTTACTACAAAAAATAATAATAATAAAACTCGAACAAAGAAGAATTGGGATACACATATACATGGAAACATAGATATCCAATCAATTTAAATTTTGCATCACTGATCTACTTACCATTCTTGGTAAAATGAACTATTCAAATCACAAATACAGATTCCAGAGGGCCCACATTGCTTTAGGGAAATACGAGAATTCTAAATCCTACTCCCTCTGTCCCAATTTATTTGCTCAGTATGGGGAATCTCCCAATTTACTGGGTCAAAGTCAAAGACTTTAAAAGTGTACAGCTTTCCAATCTTACTCTTCAAAGCTTGGATGGGGGACAACGAATTTAACACTCCTCTTTTGTAAAGACAAAAAAAATGAATTTCCAATTGACAAAATGAGTGCTAAATTCACCAACAAAAAAATTGTGGGGCAAATTTTTCCCAAAAAAGAAGAGTATTTTTTTTCCCCTTGTTTTGTTTGAACGGGAAAAATTGAACCTCATGCTCTTTTTTTTTTTTTTTTTGGATACTCAATTAAATATGTCTACCCTTGTAAAATTGTTGGGAATTCAATGTAGTGATTTACTTTTTGTATGTTTTGTGCTAATTCAAAGTAATTTCCTCAATGCAAAAGTGAAAAAGATTGAAAAGTATTGAAAATGACAGAATGGGGAGTTTGTCAAATCTTTATAGCCAATTCAAGAAAGTGAACAAACAATTTGGGACAGTCCAAAAAAAATATTAAGCAAACAAATTGAGACGATCGGAGGGAGTAACATACTACAAGTTGCTGCAATCTCCCGAATCCAAATTTACAAGAATAATGCTACTTCCTGGTCCGAGTGAGAGAGAGAGAGAAGAGACAAGCGAGAAGAGTGGCAGTAGTGGAGAGTGTTTTGAAGGTAAAATCATTCGGTGCTTCAGCAAATGGTTAGGGTCATATACATAATTTTAATGGTGTCAAATGGTAACCAATTACAAAGCTGTATTATAATAGTTGGAGTCCTTCCTTTTTCCATGGAGTCAGTCGACCCCGTAGTTTCTAGACTGTCGTTGCCAGTGGACAGAGATGATCTTGTTAGGCCATCTCTAGTGGTGAAGTTAAACCCACAAATTAGTCAGACTCCACGACAGTTAACTAACTTTTTCATTTTTTTTGCCCGCAATAGTATAGTTACCATGCAGCTAACTTGTGTCAGAAGGGACAATGTACTAGCACAGTGGTGAACTGTGGTAAGTGCAGAAACTATAGCCAAGTGGGACCCATGAGAGAAAAGGAAGTGAGAGGAATAAAAAAGGTGGGTAAAACCACCCCTGTATTCTTTGTTTCACGCTGACGAGGAGAGGGTAGGAGAGAGAAAGAGAGGGGAAAAGATGAGGAAAGAGAAAAAGGTGGGACTAGATATACATGTATATATATATACCTAACAACACTTTAACAATACCATTGCAACACCCATTAACTTAACAACACAATTTGTCATAACAACATGTAACAACACATAAATGAGACCTACTTTTTACACTTTTGTGTCATATAACAACACAAATTTAACTCCACCACTACGGATGGCCTTATTAGTGAAGCCTGATAAGGCATCAGCCAAGGGTGGGACCAGCTCTATAAATACATCTTTGAGTCATCTTTCGGGGACAAAATTCATTCTTTTAAGTGAAAAGTTGTTGTAACTCTTGACAGAGCTAGAGAAGAACTTGTAAGTTGTTTTTCCATCAATCATTTTTTTTTGAACAACAAAAAAATTTATTAGTATTTGAAGAATTACAAAGATTAAAAGGGAATGAAAGAAGCAACAACATGGCTAGAGGAGAACAACGCACTAGGCAAAGCCCCAAAAAAGCCCCAAACAAACCCAGAGAAAAGAAAGCTAGCAAAGTGCCAGCCTACAAAAGAAAGCTAGAACATGCCAGGGATAACAAGCATAACAAACAGGAAAAAGAAAAAAAGCATATGAGTTACAATGATTCCAAAATTCTCTTCAGGTTAAAATTGTAGTCTTCCACTGTGAAGTCTTTGGCCCCTAATTTAGATTTAACCCACAAGGCTACCGTGACCTTCACTAGATCAGAAGCTTTTCCCCCATCAATGTTAGCATTTTCAAAGACACATGCGTTCCTCAGATTCCATATTGTCCACATAACTGCCATTGGAATAGCTTTCCAAATTATTCTTTTAGATTTCTTTTGCTTCCAGTCATTCCACCATAGAAGTAAGCCCTTTGCAGAAGGTGGAGTGACCCATTTGACCCCCCATCAAGATAAGATGTTCGACTACAACTGTCAAACTGGTGTGCAATGCAGCAATAAATAATCAGCAGATTCTATATGGGAAGAACAGAATTTGCAAGTGGCATCTTTCTCATTGATAATAATCCCAAGCCTTAGAAGATACTCTGCTAATTTGATTTTACCATGACGATCTAACCAAATGAAGCATTGGACTCTATATGGGGCTGCACTTCTAAAGATGAAATCAAAAGTTGAGTTTGCAATGCTAGTGTGGGGGTTTGCTAACTCATATAAGGATTTAACAGAGAGAGAATTTGTGCTGTTGCCTTACCTAATGAGCATGTCTGCTGAGTTGTTAAGGATCAAGCTGTCTGAACTATCCAGAATAGATAGAATATCATCAACCATATCTTTTTCCCAGTCAAATAGTCTTCTCCTAAATTGAAAATCCCAGGAGTGAGACCCCAATTATCTGGCTAGTACCTCATGAATGGTTCCATCTTGATTTCTTACCAAATTGAAAATGGGTGGGAAAACAACAGCCAATGATTGGTTTCCCAACCAAGCATCAATCCAGAATTTATAACATGAAATGCAAAAATCATTATCCCTGACAATACAAAGATCAAATGTAAATGCAAAGTGGATTGATAGCCCAATAGCAGGCACCATATACTCCCACTCCCATGCACTAGAACCAAGTTCAAACCTCACTAAGTACAACTAAAAAATAACGCTTGTTGCCCTTCCAAAAAAAAAAAAAAAATCAAATGTAACCATTCTTTTCTGTCTGTGGACTGCATAGACGAAGCAAGAAACATTAAGAACAATCCCAAATTCCCAACTCAAATCACCACCATCACCATCTACACCACCACCATCTACAACTACCTTAAACAGCACAATTACCTCTTCACATGCAGGAGCTTGTTTATGCCTCCCATATGCAAAGCTCCAATTTAAGCTTCCCAGAAGAACCAATAAAATCGCTTGGAACCAGAAGAAACTTTTTCAAAGGACAACGTTCAACCCATTGAGGTACACTCTCTGCGAAAGATTGTAACCTCACCGAGCTATCCTCCTTTCTTGCTGTGAGATAATATGCACACTCTCTCTTTGTTGGACTTGGCCCAATACAAACAACACTCAACGCAATTCCAAGAGGTTCAGCTTCATTACTGAGAACAACAATCCTGTCATCGGTTTGCTCTTGAAGAATAAGGTACCTCTGTCCCACACCCAAGTCTATTGGGAAGAGGCAGTTGTATTTGAAGCGCTTAGCTGAATTTGGATGATTGATGCTGAAGTGTTCGAATAACTTCTTTGAGGATCCAATAAAGTTGAATTCGGAAATTGGGCGGGAACATTGTGCGTAGATACACATCTTCTCGTGGTCTTGTCGGTTGTTGTAACTCACTGATTCATTGCACCCGTATTTGATGTTTAGGCATGGTACTTTGACTGATTCAATTACCTTCTCAATGGCCCAACAACGGTTATAGCCAATTGGCATAGAGCAAGAGGGACACTTGTTTCCAAGCTTGATACAACAAGAGGAACATGCTACGTGTCCATTATTGCACTAATTTCCATTTAAAGAGAAAACAAATTAGAATTAGTATTCACAGATAAGCTTGCCATAAGCAGCCAAAAAAGTATCACCGCTAGAAGTTCATTCCAGGCAATCATATCAAAAAAGCCAGTACAGCATACAGCTTCAAATATTATTAGTATTAACATGTTCAATCCTATATGTGAATGCAAATGGTATCTTATTTCACCTGTCATTTAGCCAATATGTGAATTCTACATTGGACGTTCATGCTCCCTATAGTTCTATAGTAATTACCAACTAATAACAATCTGAACTTATCTGCGTGCTGCAATGGTACCCATGCCCAACAGTGCTTTGCATTCAGAGCCCAAGGTTATCCAAAACCTCAATGGTTTGTTGGGAAAATTAAAAATGGTCATTGCGCTACCACATACGGTAGATAAGTGAGAAAAGTCGAAAACCAATATCGTAAAAGTAATCAAGCTCGAACGAGGGTATATAAACAGGTAAACATTAAGACCATATTCCTGGTGGGTGGTCACATCATAGGATCATCAGGTTATGCAAAGATCATAGAATCTGGGCTTTTGACATTAAGGTGTCAAGTTTATAAATGCTTATTACTTAGCTACATACCATCCTTGCCTCTACAGTGGCTATCATCTGTACTGATAAAAGATTGATTGTAATACAAACACAAGTCCAATTCTCAAATCCTTCCATTTACCACGATACATATAGAGACGCATTCAATGATTATAACAATTACAGTGGAAGCCAGTTATTTACGCCCAATCTGTACAACTGCATTAACGACAGATAAAAACACTGATGATCAATGGATGCGTCACCTATACAAGGATCACATGCCATATGCATTGAGACTTTGTGCATATCTGTCTTGTTTTGTCATTCAGCATGTGATTGGCTGTTAGAACGATTTGTCAAAACGCATCCCAGGAACCCAGCATTAAAGCTGCCTGTAGTCTGACAACACTGCTCGTCTGTGAGTTCAATATAGGAGCGTATAACGACTATACTATGGATGATCTTTGCAGAAACTGTCATCACTTGTCCCAAGAGTCCCACTTATAGATCGTAACTCAAGATTTTGCGACCATGGAAAAAATGAGGTTGTGGAATTTTTCAATACTCAAAAAAACTATGTTGCATTCATGAGACCACAATACTGAAAAGTTAAATAGACTAATCAATGATAAGGGAGTTGAGAGGCCATTCAATGGATGAATCACATAACTCCCCTCCTAAGATTGCTTCCAAAGCTTTTCCATGGGAATAAAGAAAGCTCTAAAAGTGGCTTCGTACCACATTGCTCCATTGAAGCATTGCGAGTCTTATTTTAGACTTCACTAGAACACTCATTCTAATCCCATGAACACCCATCATCCTACGTACATCAAAATAGACCTTATATGCTAGACTAAACAAAAGTTAAAAAAGGACCAATTGATATTTGGATCATGCTCTGCTTTCTCTTTCAATTACAGTGTAACTACATGTCCATTGCCTTCGGTTTATATGTCCATAATAGTTGGGGGTGTCAATGGGTAGGTTTGGGTCAATTTAGGGAGTTTGTGTATGGGTTGGGTCATTGACCCATGTGTAACTCATTTAGTTTTATACTCCCTCCGTCCTTTTCTAAGTGAGTTGCTTCGTAAATTCAACTTATTAAAAAGTCATCATAATTACACCTTTCACATCAACTTTTATCTCCACTTTACACCTCTTTTACCTCCATTTTCCAAAATTATCCTCCAATTTTACCCATTAACTTTTCAAAAGGGCAAAAAAATTAACCCATTAACTATTCCAAATAGATACTTATCAAGCGACAACCAAAAATATAGAATATCGACAATAAAAAAGGGACGAAGGGAGTACCTATACCAACCCGACCCATTTATAAATAGCATACTTAAATCGCCCATTAACCCAATTATTGAGGTGGCGGTAGTAAACTTTTGGGTGGCAATAGTAATTTTGGGTGTCATAGTAACTTTTGGAGTGGCAATAGTAATATTTGGAGTGACTTTAGTCATCGTGGTATGTGAATAACCTATTGTGTAGTATAGGTTGACCCATTTAATCCACCCATTCAAGACTCATTTATAATGAGTATAAATGAGCTAGGACCCATTATGACCCATCTCATAAATGAATGAATCTAAAAAAGTTAGGAGTCTTAGGACCAATTATGACCCATCTCATAAATGGGTTGGGTTTGAATGCATTTAGAGTAGGGGTGGGAATTCATGACACAATATGATAACACGACTCGATATCGACACGAAGGTAGCAGGGTTAGGTTTGACTGTTTTTGACACGGAACACGAATATATGACACGACTTCGAGCACACATTACGCTTTTGAAACTATCCAAAATTTAAATTTACTTTTTTGGTATTCGCATACGTTTTGGATAGCTAGGTTACGTCTCGGATGTGGAGGGTAAATATGTGGGTTAAAAGTGTAATTAGGGCTTTATATGTGTTTTCTCCCAAATCGATCGACAAAGCTCTCTCTCTCTCTCTCTCTCTCTCTCTCTCTCTCTCTCTCACGTTGTGTATACATATATAATGGTGAACCTGTGTAATGGAATTTTAGGAATTAAAAATTAAATAGATGTAACATATTTAATTTTATATTCTTACATTTAACGTATCCCCCAACGTATCGTATCCGACTTTTTAGAAAAATCACGTATCTACGTATCCGTATCCGTATCCGTGTTTCATAGCCAAACAGATACTTATCAAGCGACAATAAAAAATATAGAATATTGACAACAAACAAAGGGACGGAGGTAGTACCTATACCAACCCGACCCATTTATAAATAGCAAACTTAACCCACCCATTAACCGAATTATTGAGGTGGCGGTAGTAAACTTTTGGGTGGCAATAGTAATTTTGGGAGTCATACTAACTTTTGGAGTGGCAATAGTAATATTTGGAGTGACTATAGTTATCGTGGGATGTGAATAACCTATTGTGTAGTATAGGTTGACCCATTTAAGACTCATTTATAATTAGTCTATGAGTCTAAATGAGCTAGGAACTATGATGCATGGACACGGCAATTCTAAAAAAATGGGGACACGGACACGGCGGGGGACACGCCACGTGTATATTTATTTAATTACATATATATAATATTTTAAAACTTTTAGGGGTAAAATTGAATTTTTTTTAAACTTTGAGGGGTAAAATTGAATTTTTGTAAAACTTTAATGGGTAAATTTATAATTACTCAAAAACTTAGGGTAAAAACTATAATTTAGCATATATAAATACCCAACTCTCTTCCTCATCAATCGACACAACTTGAAACCCTAAAATATCAGATCTGAGATACTGCTAGCTTCTGCCAGAAGCTCAGCAGGTATGTCCTCTGTGTGTGTGTGTGTGTGTGTGTTTGTGTGTGTCCCCATCCATGTCCCCCCGTGTCCCTAGCCGTGTCCCCATCCAAAAAAGCACATTAGCCGTGTCCCAACTCCCATGCCACATGGCGTGTCGGGACACGTGTCCCGCCGTGTCCCCGTGTCGGGACACTGCGATACAGGGTCTCGGAGAGGTGTCGGTGCTTCGTAGGCTAGGACCCATTATGACCCATCTCATAAATGGGTTGGGTTTGAGTGCATTTAGAATAGGGGTGGGAATTTATGACACAACACGATAACACAACTCAAAATCGACACGAAGGTAGCGGGGTTAAGTTTGACTATTTCCGACACAAAACACGTATATATGACACGACTTCGAGAAAACGTTTAGCTTAACAGGTCGGGTTAGTGTTGCGGGTTATCTGATACGAACCCAGATTGACCCGACCCAACCCCAACCTGCCCTGACACAATGCCCAGCCCTAATGGGTATTTTTTTACACGAACGATAACACGACTCAAACTCAACCTGAAATTAGCGTGTTAGGGTTGACTATTTCTAACACAACACCACCCGAGAACACGTTTTGCTTAAAAGGTCGGGTTAGTGTCGAGGGTTTGGGTGGGTTCATGGGTTTTTGATAGCAACATTCAAATTTTTTTGTTACAAAATTTATCACCCTTCCGTATTCACATCTACTAGTCATCCTGATAGGAATCTTCATCATTTTTCTTTCCTCACCCCTGCTTGCAATCCAAAGGGAAAACCACCAAAAATAAACAATAGGAGTAAAAAAATTGATCAAAGAAAAAATAAATAAATACCTGAAAAACGGGACTGATCAAGTGTTCGAGGCAGATGGGGCAATCGAGCACATCTGGGTCCGTTAGGAAAAGGGACCCACTTCCACTGGGTCCCTCTTCACCTTCTTCTTCTTCAGATTCTCTCCTCCCTTCTCCAGTCGCATAATAGCCAAGTCCAAAATAGTTCTGGCGTTGTTTCTTTAAGAAAAATACTCCGACGACAGTGCCCACAATTATGTAGATGAACACTTTGATATCTGGCAAAAAAAAAAAAAAAGGAATTAGGCTGACCTTCGTTTGTGGGATTGTTTAAAATCTCCTCGGATGGGTAATTGTCACTGTACTCCTGCCCATTTTGGTTGGGCTGATTAGTCTTTTTTATTTTTTGGACCTGGGCAGATTAGTAAAGTAAGTGTGGCAATAATTGGTTAAAATGACTAGCCAATTTTTATTTTATTTTTTGTATTTCACCGAGTGAACTATTCAAATCACGTATACAAATTCTAGAGGGTCCACAACTGCTTTAGGGAAATTCGGGAACCCTAAATCCTAACATACTACAATTTCCTGCAATCTCCCTGCAGATCCTAGTTGAAAGAATAATGCTATTTCCTGTCCAAGAAAGAGAGAGAGAGAGAGAGAGAGAGAGAGAGAGAGAGGAGAGACAAACCAGAAGAAAGGCAGTAGTAAAGAGTGTGTTGAAGGTAAAATCATTCAGTGCTTCAACAAATGGGTGGTGGGATCATACATAATTTTAATGGTGTCAAATAGTAACCAATTACTTCTTCTGTCTCAAAAAGTTTGGCCTACTTTCCTTTTTTGGCTTGTAACAATCAAAACAAAGAGACCAAAAGAAGAAGAATAGAGAATTTTAGAGTTTAAAGTGCGTTTTAAATTTCGAAAAAGTTATCTGATTACATTGGTGACAAGATTTTCTGCTTTCCGGAAAACAATTTAAATTCAAAACTTGATTAACTCCTATTTTATTAGAGTCAACTAATGAAGGGCAGACTTGAAAGGGAAAAATTCAAAAAAAACACTGTACTTTGATGTCAATGTCTCATCGCCCCCCAAACTTTCAAAATTATCAATTGCGCTCCTGAACTATTATTCCGTTACCAATTACACTCCTACTGTCTCAATCTGTTACTTTGCTAACGGGAGACGCTGAGGTGGACACTAACAGAGGGATAAAATGTTAGAGGGTAATTTTTCGAAAGAGTCTTTTCTGATGTGTCGCACATTGGTATCACTTTCCAAGTAACAATGCATTTCCTAAAACAATTTTAAAAACAATGTCACCATCCGTTAATTGTCATTTATTTTAGAAAATCAATTATAAAAAAGGAATATTATTATGTTGTCCGTTCTTCCTTAACTACAACCCATTTGTAGGGATGGAGCTGGGAAGGGGCCAGTAGGGGCGGTCGCAAGGGGAAAAAAAGGTCTAGTATTATATAGAAAAAACAAAATTTCCTATGAATTATATAGGTTCGCCCCTGTCTTGAATACATGTTCGCCCCTGTGTAGTGAAATTCATGGCTTCGTCCTTGCCCGTCTGATCTATCTAGGTGGGTCCAGAGCATGGTCTCCGAGCTCAACGCCGGCTCAAACGACGTCATCGATCATACCTAGTCCGATGGAGGGAAGAGACGGAGAAAATAGAGAAGTGGTGCTTTGTTTTGCTAAGGTTGCAGAGGAAAGGTGGGAAGCAATTTAAGGATTTGAGATTTTACCTCCAAAAGTATCATGACTCATCCATATTTCCCTCCAATTTGAGCCATGTCACAGGTTAACATCAGTGTAACGGATTTAACGACGAATAGTGTCCACCTCGGCATCTTCCGTTAGCAAAGTAACAGATTGAGACGGTAGGAGTGTAATTGATAACGGAATAATAGTTCAGGAGTGCAATTGATAATTTTGAAAGTTTGGGGGGCGATGAGACATTGACATCAAAGTACATGGGTTTTTTAAATTTTTCCCAACTTGAAAAGTTAGAAGTTTTGGGTAACATTGTATATTGTACATAAAATGTTGAAATTTAAAAATAGGCCAAACTTTTTGGGACGGGGGAGTACAAAACTGTACTATAATAGTTGGAGTCTCTTCTTTTTCGGGGTCAGTCAACTCCACAGTTTCTATACTTCCATAGACAGTGGACAGAGATGATGTTGTTATGGTTGAAGCCTAATAAGGCATCAGCCAAGGGCCGGACTGGCTCTATAAATACATCCTGAGAGGGTGTTTCACTAACAAAAAACAATTTTTTCCACAAATCAAGACAGGTCATTCTCTCACAATATGTCACATAAAAAATTGTGAAACACTAGTTTATTCTTAAAACATCCTTAGCGAAACACTCCCCATTCTTTTGAGTGAAAAGTTGTTGTAACTCTTGATAAAGCTTGAGAAGAATTTGTAAGTTGTTTTTCCATCAATTATAGTAAATTGGTGTTTACCTCTCATCGGCAGACATGAACGCTTGTTGACTTGTTTCTTTTTAGAAGTTGACAAACTCGATTGGTACGCAACAAACTCTGCTTGACAGTACCTCACGATCTTCTGCCATATTCCCTTATACATCGATCACGTAGCCAAGCGTGAACTTCTACGTGGTCTCTTTGTTCTCTCTCTCACATCCTCTCTTCTGAATGACTGTCTGAGACCTAGAAAACATAACAGTATATTTATAGGGTTAAAGCAGGGACCTGAAGAGAAATAAATTTGACCTCCTTGTGTTATAAGAAACCCTAATCCACCAAGATTATATTTCTTATTTCATAATTTATAATTCACACCACTACAGAATTATAATTGCACTTTCGTCCTTATCTCAATTATGTTTTGAACTCCATGTTATTAAAAACTTAAATATTTCTCCACGTTAAGATTACAGATACCCGTTAATTAAATTAAATTACTAACAATTATATTTAATCAGCATCTTATAAAATACCTCGAGACTTTCCACTTTACTTATTTGATATGTCGGATACAAATATCCACCTACAGATTTGACATAATCGAAACTTATAATCTTACTCAAGAGGCTTTCAGTAATCCTTACCGGGACGTGAATTTCATTAATAATTAACAACTATCATACATGTAATGTTATGACCCAACTCACTGAGACTATAATATCAGTATTAAGACAATTACCTTAAAGTGGTCCAATTCAATACGTATAAAGTGTACTAGCAGGATAAGTTAAAACTACAACCATTCCCTGTATTCAAGACAGACCTAGTAAAACATTGTGCTATAATTCTACTGATGGTGTGTCAAATTTCATCTGAGACTATGAACCAAAACTTATATTCCACAAGAACCGATGATCCAATCTTCTGTGTTAAGCTATACTTTACACACTAGCTTATGATTGTGTAGAATAAAAGACACATATGTACAACATACAATAATATCATGCAAACATTGCCTATAAAAGATTCTCACCAAAAAGAGATAAAATAGATTAATGAATAATTAATCCATTACATAAAAGCATGGCTTTTATTATAAATCCCTAACACAATGAACAGCACACTCCATGTTTACTTTCTTTCTACTAGTCTGATGCTATTTTTCTCCTAAGGGACAAGAGTTTGTTTTGATTCCAAGAGAAGCTTGGTATGTCGTTTTTTCGTACCAAAAATATAATTTATAAAACATGGAATTAACAATTATCCCGAAAAATAATGGTTAAGTCCAAGATCGTCCACGGAGAGTAAAAGGTTAAGTCGCAGTATCTTCAATTAATTTATAATTTAATTCTGAGAAAAATAGAACGATTTTGATTGGATTTTACTAGTGATTAAACTAAGATTGAACTAGAAAGCAATGAGGGTTTTGAAAAATTAGTGAGATAAGGGACTAGAGTTTCAATTCAACGTCCCCTCATAACATAATTGGGACGAAATCTAGGGTTCTATTCAACATATAACCAGACCACCGTTAGGGTAGCAATTCCTATCGATAATCCCCAAAGATATAATCAAGATTCGTACTCCGTATAGACAATCTCAGCACGGCACGGATCGTCTCACCGGACTTAACGGGCGGCACTACCCGTCTCACGTCATATAATCTATCTCAGAAACTATTCCGAAACATTGAAAACAGTTACACAACAGTGTTTGATATCATGAGTACAAACACAATATGAAAATAAAACAAGCAGAACTTTCACTGAAAACAATGAATCATCCATAGTTGCACAACTAATATTGAATGAAAAGCCCTAAAAGTCTATACAATTATATTATTTGGAGAGATATTCTCATTACCCCAGCCGGAGAATTTAGCCACACATGATAGAATGTAAGTAGTCGTGGCTTGGATCGTCTCGCAGCCCTCTATTCTGCGTGAAGAACTCCTTTTCCAAACCCTGCTGCTTCCTCTTATAATGTAGACGTCCAGAATATATAAGGCCCGGACAATTTCTTCTCTTCCAAGATTGTAATGAGTGGGCCCCTTCTATCAAACCCTACTGCCCTTTTCTCTCCATGTCAATGCAAAGCCTCCTATAGTATGCCGTGAGTTCTTGTTAAGCGACCAATTACCTATTATTGTTATATCTCCACTCGACTCGACCCGGCAATACAAGATTACAAGCTCGTAGCATTTGCATGGCCCGATTCTAGGGGGTGTTCCACTAACCCAGTTTTTTGAAAAAATTGATTTTTCACGATTTTTTATGTGATGTATTGTGAGAGAATGACTTGTCTCGGTATTTGGAAAAAACAGTTTTTTGTTAGTGGAACACCCCCAAAATAAATTAAATTAAACAGCTTGGCTTCAAATGTCATCAACCGACTCCGTGAATCCTGAAATAAGAAAGCGAGTATCAAACTCTAAATAATACAATAAATGGACATAACAAGCATCAATTAAGCAAATATGTGCAAAAACATGTCTCAAAATTGTGTAGAATATTACACGAAAAACTACCCAAAACATTTACACTTCGGGCCGAAAACTATTGGGCCTCCACAAATGTAAGTAAGTAAGGAACCCAACACATCTGAAGTGGAGGATTCCGGATTGTATGAAGCTTTTTTTTTTTTGTCATTCGTTATTCCTAGTCTATTACTGGGGAGGGGGAATGGGATTCGATCCCGGGATTCAGGGCTCCTTTGGCAAAAAATAGTTTTTTGGGTTTTTTGTTTTGTCTTTATTAAAAAAAATTACATTTTGTAGTTTTGCGTCAAGTTTTCGTGGTTTATGGATTCATCTCGACGAGACGAATCCAAAGAGTATAAAATTATGGTCGAAACTAATTTTTTTATTTTAATAAAGCCAAAATTAAACCAATAAACTGGTTTATTTTGGTTTATTTTCGACTTTATTCAAATAAATATTACTTTTGACATAATTTTATACTCTTTGGATTCATCTAGTTGAGACGAATCCATAAACCACGAAAACTTGACGCAAAACTAACAAATGCAAAAAAAAAAAAAAAATTTGAATAAAGACAAACGAAAAAACCAACTTTGCGCTTTTTTGCCAAAGGAGCCCTGAAGTGTGGGGCATCCAAAAACTTTACCGCATGAGCTAGCCACCACTTGTGATTGTATGAAGCTATAGTAAGATGTATTTTAACTTAAAATTCATGTACAAGTAGCTAGGATCATCTATGGTCTATGGAAAGCTGTCAAGAATAATTCTAGCTTGGTATGTCGGCCTAAATTGAAAACTGAATTAGCTGTCATACTTGTTGAATAAGTGATGCCAAATCCACTAAATGATTATCCAAATCAAAGATACAGTTTCTTATGTCGCCTCTATGTTTTTTGTACATTACAAACAAGAAAGAAGGCTCATGTTTAGATACAAGAGAAAATTCTCCTTGTTTGCTTTATTTGTTTCATCTTGTTTGACAGGTTGTGCTTAGATTCTTTTCTATGTTGTTTTAAAAAATGTTACGACACAAGAAAACTTTCCCAGAAAACGTGTTCTCTTTCCTAGACATTTTCGGGGAAATTCTTTCTGTACCCTATCATACCCTCGCATTGTTTTGGATGCATGTAATTCCTTTGTGAGTGTCGGATGACATTCTTGAATGGAAATTTTCAATGATAAAAAATACAAGGAAGAAACTAACGGGTTTATGCAAACCTCTGTCGAGTCGGACTTCTTTAGTTCTTCTTTAATTATGTACATGTTCTTCAGCATATAGGCAATAATATATGCATCCATGCAATCAAAACCATAACTATTACCCCTCTGTTCATCCCAGCATTACATCGCACAGTGCTCTTCGTGCATGATAAACCTGCTCCTAACAAGTAGCAAAGTGATTTCTAATACAAATCTTCAATGATGTGTAGTTCTCATATTGATTAGTGTTGGAAAATATTATAGGATGTAATATTTCCTTTTAGGTGTGAATGTAAATTGACACCTTTTGGAGTCGTGTCGTTTGAGTGGCAAGTGTTCATTGTGGACGGACGCGCCCTTTATGAACAAATGTACCCCTTCCCTTGGTGACTATTCGTAGAGTCACCAGTTAGTCTATAAATAGTGTGTCCTTCATTCATTTTAGTTTATTGAATTTTCCTTGTATTTTCTAGTCTTCATATGAGAGAGTACAAAACACAAGTTTGGTTCGCCTACCGAACAGATTGGAGTGCTACTTCCGTTCGGTGAAGATCAAGTAGTGCTGGGAGATAGACGTCTATGCAAACCGTAAGCACCGTAGCGGGGGCGAATCTGTCTTAAGTACAGAGTGTTTCACTCGCCTTGATCACCTTTTCATTTTCATCGATTTCCAGGCTTCGAGCTCTAATTTTATTGCATTCGTATTTTCGGTTTTAACACAAAAAGTAAACATTTTTTCCTACAAGATTAGTTCAAAGAAAAAGATTCAAAGTGAAGGATCCTGATGTTATTTGTGTATTTCACCGGCTTACGTGTTGACGAAGCTGGTTCCAAAAAAGAAATGCCAGAAGACACAGTCTAGAAGAAGAAAGGAGCAGATGTGCTAGGATGTACGTCTTCGTTCGGGAATCGGGGGAGGTGTTGTGCACTCCCGTGCCGTGCACCGTGTTGTGCGCTTCTCAGTCATCCGATTATGTTTTGAATGGCTCAAATGTGTTTTGATTTTTACCGACCAAAATAAATCAAAATTAAATTATAATTATAATTGCCGAACACATCCGAGCCGTTCAAAATATAATTGGACGGCCGAGAAGCGCACAACACGGTGCATGGCACAGGAGTGCACAACACCTCCCCCGAGTCCTTTCAGTTTGACGGTCATCGAAATCAGGCTGAGTTCGCCAAAAGAAATCTCATAAAATCAACGTGCTAAAATAGGAAATCTCATAAAATCATCCAGTTTATTTTATGGGATTTTCCATAAAATCTTTTTGCGTTTACTTGTTTGTTCGAATGCCTGTATGACCACATAATCATCATATTTTTGTGGCCATATCGGCATGTGGTTGTAATATCACGCAGACTGGTGATGCCAGAGAAATTCCTTATTGCCTTTCTGAGTCTGTGACCTGCTTTTGTCACTACAATATGCTTTTTGTGCTTTGTAGTTGTGTCCTTCAAGTAAGTAAAAGAATCTAACCCTGATAATCTACTCCCTTCCTAAGAAGCACGAGCACGGATGTGGTACAAAGTACAACAATTCTCAATCGACTGGGACATAAACACAGAAGGGAATGTGGCAAAGATTAGCAATTACATGAACTTTTCTATGTTTCTACTTGTGACTAACAAGAATATTGGATCTGCAAACACTCAAGCTATTAGAGTCCGACACGACTTTTTGGCAAAATAATTGATCCAGATTATTTTTTTGTCCTTATTCAATTTTTTCGCATTTGTTAGTTTTGCGTCCATTTTCTGTGGATTATATTATGTTCAAAATTGAATTTCTTTTGAATAAAGACAAAAATAGCCGATTATAGGACATTTTTTTGTCTTATTAGAAAAAATTTGGTTCTGAAGATTATTTTGTACTTTTTAGATTTCTCCTGACAAACCAATAATTCACACAAAATTGACGCAAAAAAAAAAAACAAATGAGAAAAAAAATTGAATAAAGACAATAAAAAATCCAAACGAATTGCTATTTAGCTAAACCACCCATTAGTCCTTTATAGAAAATTAACAATGCTTGTACAAAATTTAGAGATAGAAACAATAAAAGACAAACCACAATGCACAAGTGAAAAATTGTTACAAATGTTAACCCTTGAAACAGGGGCGGCTCCGGGATTTTCATCTAGCGCTGTCGCGCTGACAAAAATACATAGCGCTGACAAAAATACATAGCGTGTCTATAATGAAAAGTTGTATGGAAAAAAAAATCTAACTAGGCAAAAGGGATACATATACATTACATCGTTTGACAAAAAGAGAATCCAACATATTATAACATTCCACGACGAGTATTCATATTTTGGAAAATGCAAAAAGGACCTCAGGACCAATTTTTGGCCTCTTCTCTCAAAATGTCAAAATGGAAAACTTATTCTCACAAAATTTGTTTCGAAGAACAATAAGGAGAAAATGAAAAACATAAAAAAACTTGAAAAAGAGGAAATGAAAAAATAGACTCCTAAACACCCCCTTAGAGTTTAACCAAAAGCGTTTCCTATTTTCCTTCCTAACATAAGTTGTAACCAAGGAATTCAATAGACGATTATTAAATATGTAATACTCCAATATCCTTAAATGTGTATTATATATTGGGCTATAGGCTTTTTTTTTTTTTTGTTAAGACTATAACAATTTGGTTTAAATTTAGTTGGAAATATTTATTTTAACCTCGCATGAGTAATCCAGCGTTGATAATACTAAAGAAAACTTAATTTATATCTAAATCTTTTTTTTTTTTCAGTGTATTTTTTGAACGCAACGAGGTCGATCGTTTGACCTCACTGGTAGAATGGTAGAGTCGCCCTTGCCCGAAAATAACTTTTCTACATTTGCCCCAAAAAAAACTTTTTCTACATTATTAGGTTACACCACACGCCGTGTACCCATGTTTTAATGTGGCTCTAAATTATTCTTCCCATGAGACTGAAACAGCTTCAATCAAAATAATTGGTGCAGTGGAACTTCAGTGCTTTCTCATAAGATTCTCCCTATATCTAGCCTATAAACCTTTTGGGTTTGTCTTCTCTAACCTGTTCTACTTTTCAGAGGATAAGTCCAACAGCGAAGCGTGAATCTGACTGTGTTCTTGTGTGACAATATGAGGTCAAGAAGTTGAGGCTTTCCTTGCCATAGAAGCTTATTTTATGAGTGTTTGTTTACAAGTATGCATGTTCAGTTGTAGGAGATGCTTCATCTTTACATTTTCTCTTAACAAAAAGAAGTGTGAAACTTTGTTGAATGGATCCCAAGGACCCTGAATTCTCTAAACTGCATTCAGAATTTAGACTAAAATATTGGAGTGATTGATGGATGGATCACCCTTTTAAATTACTTAAATCACAATCAGTTACAGAAGCCTAAAACAATCATCCCTTTGAGTAAGCTTCCCTTCTAATTATTTATCTCTATTATTTCAACCCTAGTGTTCTTGGCCCGGGAATTTGAGACTTAGGTGTTTGCTTCCTCTTAAGGTCTCAGATTCGATTCTCCTTGCCAGCAACTCTAAGGTCTCAGATTCGATTCTCCTTGCCAGCAACTCTAATAGGGGCCATGTCGCCCCTCGCGTATGCATGTGAAAGAGCTGTGAGAGAAGAAGCTGTAGAAATTGGTTTGAGGTGCGCGTAAACTAACCCAACACCGAGCTAAAGAAAAAGCTTCCATTCTAATACCCCAGAACTGTTAAAGACAAGAGAAAGTGGAGCTTCCAATAATCATTCCCCTTCTTTTATGCAGCAAGTGGAACAAATTTTTTCACTAATTTATCATTCTTTAGCGGCGGGTCTAGGGCATAGCTTGGCCAGATAGAGACACAAATGGTTGAACTAAATTCAAGAAGTTCATTTTATCTAAGTGGCGGTTGGGAATAAATGGCCAAAATTTATGATTAAAAAGAATGGTGGGAAATTTGTCTCCT
The DNA here is from genome assembly GCA_963854785.1 of Vaccinium vitis-idaea. NCBI lineage: Eukaryota > Viridiplantae > Streptophyta > Magnoliopsida > Ericales > Ericaceae > Vaccinium > Vaccinium vitis-idaea. The sequence goes on from OY978222.1 coordinate 30,723,322, forward strand.
TGACATGGTACCTGTTGGCTAATTTAAAAAGAAAAAGTGAGGCTAAATATCCCCTCCAAATTTGTGTTGCTATGTGTTTGTCTGTTAATCATTGCATTTGAAATAATATCAATTCTTCCATCCCTAATCTCTACAAGCATATCTTGTTAATAAAGAAACCAAGCCACTCAAACTCAACTGTTTGATTCGTTAAAGACTTGTTTCGATATCGGCTAACGGAAACAAATCAAGCTTGAACAACTACACTCAGCTTGATAAAAGAGCGAAGCTACTTGTGGTCGACTTGAATAAACTTGTTTGAGATTGACACGAGAGATTAATTAATAAGCTGAACTTCAACCAATAATGAAGTTGGTCAAGTCTTTTTAGACCAAGTTTGAACAACTAAAGCTTGACTCGGCTTGCTTACTGCACTAACTTGCTTGCTCACTGCACCAACTTTGTTGGATAAGGATTGAGATTTCAGTCAAAGGGAAATGTGTTTGCGATAGTTGCAGGTACAAATTTAGATTCTCACTTTAGATTATGTTTTGGATTTTTTATTCTAAAACTTGGTATAAATAGATAAATTCTGGCCGTTCTGCAACCACTGACTTAAGCCAAAATTAGCACCTTTAAGTCGGTAAGCTAAAGACAGGTCGTTCCCTTGACTTAAGATTTGTTGCTGACTTTAGAAAAATTATGACCATTTTGCCCTTATTTTGGCCGACTGCCTCATTTTTCCCTAATAAGGGTTCCCGGGCAAATGTGTCATTTCACGTTCCCACCCAATCTAAATTTGGAAAAATTACTTGGAGTGACCCAAATTAAGAATCAATGTATGCTCCCATTGTGGATCAATCTCATTGTGTGACTTTGCCAACCTTAAGTCAGGTATTGCGGAACAAGAGTTGTACAACTATAATTAAGCTGCGGTAAAAACTAATACTAGTATTTGTTTTTGTAAAAGCACGTACTCTACACATATATACATAAAGATTTGAAGGAGAAGTCGGAGATTATCAGAGACACTTTAAAGATCTGGATAAGATTTTACCACCAAATCAGTATTTATATGAGAGCACCACCATAATATACTAATGATCTTACATCACTCCATTTGAAATTAAAGCCTGAAATTGGGGGGACGCGGGAGAAAAGGGGTGGAGAGTTAGCAAACCAGTGAAATAAAGGGTTGGTTAGAATGTGGTTGCTTCAAACATGTTATTGAGTTAGGTTTACTAGCTACGTGTCCCGGGATTATAAGATGAGGTACCGTGTGCGTTAATTGACACGGACACTTAATTATTGGAAAAAAAAAACGTTACTAGCTAAGTGGGGAGCTACTTACCAAAAAAAGCTAAGTGGAGTACTGATTTTCTGTCAATTAATATTAAATGGGGGAGTATGATCTGGCCCATCTCGGGCCCGCTTACTTGATCGGAGCCGTTGGTTTTGTAAGTGTCTTTGATTGATCGAACATCAATAAACATATGATCAGAAAACATTTTAAAGAAAATTGAATGTTTAAAATGACTCTGAGAATAAACTACTATGACTTTTTTTTTTTACTGAGTTTTTATGTGCTTGAAACGTATAAACTTTAGCTTTGGCATGGGTGAAGACCTCCTATTAGCGAAAACTTTGGACAATTTCGTCATAAAATTCGACCTCTTGTGGGTCCAATAAAGGGAGCTTGTGCCTTGCTCGCAGGCACAGCAAGATCCCTGCCATCGCGGTCTATCTCAACTGGTAAAGACGTAGACTTCTCTTCAAAAGTTTTCGCGTTTGAATCTTAATGAGCTAGATCAATGAATAAAATACTCATTCCTCACTCCCCTCGAGGTTGGTAGCCTTGAAACTTAAAACCTGATAATTATCCGATGCGCGTAAAACGCGACCTACACATAAACTAGTCGGGACGAATAAATATTGCAAGATGGGTAATTTAATCAAACATTCCAACTTGTGAAATATAATACTAGAATTTATTAACAAGTGCCAATTTATTGATCTAGTCATAAAGCACTTTATATAGACGATCATGGTTGGATTGACTTAATTCTTTAATTTTTTTTTTTTTTTATAGTATGATGTTCTAGTCAATTTACGTACATTTCAGCTAATTTCGGAGCCCTAAAATTAACAGCATGGATCTATCTATTTAGGCTCTGACCAGAGAATCTAATTCTTATTCTTCCACCACAATGTTTGAAAGTCATTTTTCCACTTACTTCACTCGATCCGTTTGGCCATGGGGTCTAATCTCCAGCCCTTTTCCACCCTTTAGAAAACAGAAGAATCACCTTTTTACTAGATCTCTCTTTAGCGAAAATTTGAAACTAAAAAATCTGCGTATTAACGTCCAATCAATCTCACTACACAATCAAATTCCACAGTTTTTGGAGTAGTAGGACACGGGAAGGCTACTGTGCAGAATCTGGGTCATCCGTGTTTGGATGCCCAGATTTCAAACAAACTATTCGCGTGATTAGTTTGTTTTCAATCCAAACTGTTGACAACACCTGTGCATAGGCTACACAGCAGCCTCCCCGCGTCCTTGAAGTAGAAGCATAGATTTTATTTTTTTTGGCTAGAAAATATAATGTTAGAGATTAGTTGTTGGTGGTTACAATGGAAGTAGAGTAAAAAGTTGAACTCGGTGTCTCAGTTTTACAAGGAAGAATAACAAACCAACCTCACTAGATGTGGTGTTACCGACTTACCGTAGAAATATTCTTTCTCTCATTTTCCCATTGTTTTCTTTATTGACCTAATCGCGCGACTAACAAAATGTGAAAGAAAACCCTCGATCTCTAATATTATTTATTTATTTTATCATTTCTCGCCAAATCTCTCAAACTAAACATGCTATACAAGACAAACATAACAAAAATATTACACCTCATTTGAATGTAGAAAAAGCATTATGTTCACTCAACTTCCTCCAATTGCCTAACAACCACAAAATTTCCAAAGGGAAAATAGAAAGAACAAAGTTCACAAGTTTTTCAACTCCTCTCAACATGCTTAAATTTCCGTCTAATTATTCAATAGTCTAGTAGCACTGCCACGTAGTGCTTCGGATCAATCAAACCCCACACGTTCTTATAGAACCACGACTAAATATATACTAAATCTCATATAAATGTGTGGTTCTAGAGTAATCCGGAGCATCACGTAGCGGTGCTTCAACTATTGAGTGATGACTCTAAATTTCCTCACATGATAGAACATGCATTTGGGTTATCATCACTGAAGAGATAGGTAAGTCTCTCCTCAGGAGCATTGGGCCCCGCAGGGACAGCTTGTGCAACATTCCTCACAAAGCCAGCTGGGGCCCTCTTGTCATAGGCTTGATTCGCATAAGGATAGTAGACTAAATTATATGGGATGTATGGCCAGAATTCAGCCCTCTTTCCAGTGCTCTTTACTTTCTTTAACACCTTGTTTGGCTCAACATACCCACTAACTGTCACCCTGCTTTGCTTTCGGTTAACATCCACGGATTTCACACCTATAAATTGAATGAATTCAGACAGAGAGAAAGAGAATTATTATAGTTGCTGTGATATTAAAAATAACTTGAAAAAGATGAAATCAATAGAGACAATAATACATGGTGGTTATCTTAATTATGCATCGTATTTCGGTACCATCTTATATATGCAGAAAGATGAAATGAACAGATAAGTAATACATAGTTGTTATATTTTTTCATCGTATTTCGGTACCATCTTATATGCATGACACATTACATGGTCTCATATTCGGTATATGCAAGGCTTATGAGAGCATTTTTTGTAGATATTTCAAAAGTTATCATCAAAAGTGTACTTTGCTATCTCACCTACTTAGCAATTTGGAAAATAAAATTTATTGTGTATTTCACTAGACTCTTCAAAATTTTATTGTTGCATTTACGTTCTTCTTTTTTCATATTTTCTTCTCTTCATTTGTACTCCAAGAATTTCTTCAAATATCAAATCAACTTTCATAGTAGGACATGTTGGGACACTCTTTGCTTTTGATTAACATCTACGGATTCCACACCCATCAATTAAATCCATTCAGAAAAATAAAAAGAGAATTTTCTATAGTGGTTGTGATATTAGAAATAATTTTGAAAAGATGAGATGAATAGACAATAATACGTGGTGGTTAAACTTATGCATCGTACCATTTGATATGCATGACATATGAGCAGCATATCCGAGGTTAATTTATCATAGCATTTCTAGTAGATATCTCAAAATTTACGACTTTGCTACCTCATTTTGCAATTTCAAAAATGAAATTTATAATATTATGTACTTCACGATTCTTCAAATTTTATTGGTATTTACCTTCTCTCATATTTTCCTACCTTGCTCCAAGAAATTCTTCAAATATAATCACCTTTTGTAGGAGGAAGATGTTACTCATATTTGAAGAACTTGAAGATTGATTTGGAGTTTAAAGGGTATGTCGGAATGCTTAATCCTTACAAAACTCGTAAGTTTTTTAACAATCGATATTTAAAAGTATCTGTTGGAGATGCTATTAGGAGATAGTAGTACGTATGACCACATCAGGTAATACGTACACTTGAGTGTGCACAAATAATTGGATTCATTATCCTGTTGACCTATCTGATTCTATATATCAACATAAAATGCTTACTTTCTTATGATTCAGGAAAAAAAAAAAAAAACAAAACAAAAGGTACGTCCTTTCAACTAAAAGCAGGAAACCTAATTACAGCTTTTATGGATTAAAAAAAATATTGCAAAAGATGGCAAATTTAAAATATAAGCACCCATTTGAATAATTCAGGATTTTTACATTTTTCCGATTCCTTTGCTTTGACATAGTAGTCATTCAGAAGTAAATGAATTGTCATGTCTAAGCAAATTATTTGGAATCAAAAAAATTCTAAATAAACAAGGTCTTAAGACTCTACAGCCCATTTAGACGGTGAGAAAATGTGAGATAAGGAAGGAGAGCTGTTTCTCGTCAAATCTTACCATTTTTGGTGAGATTTGGTGAGAAATGGGAAGAGCCAATCAAAAAAATTTATGTTTGTACACTAGAGAGAGAGAAGTGAGAGAGAGATTCGCATAAGAACCTTTCATGTGGGTGACAGCATTTTTAACTCTTCGTTCACAACCATCACAGTCCATTTTCACCTTGATCTCAACTGTCTGAGAAAGCAATCACAAATCATCTATCAAAAACAAAGAGCTGCAGATGAAAGATTATATTTATGTATGTATATATATATATATATATGGAGAGAGAGAGAGAGAGAGATGAATTGCACAGCTTAAACACACATCAAACTAGCCAGTTTGCAGCGTAATTTGTATCTGATATTGCGATCAACACAAGCTGCATTTATTTGCTCCTAAATAAAAACCCACTTAGTTTGGGCCAGCCGGCCAGGAGCTAATGAGTACCTGCATTGCTTTGCGTTTGCCTCTTGTGCTGGTGACACTGCAAAAGTTGGAGAGGTAGTCAAGAGCCCCCATCTTGGTGTGTGTGTGTGTGTGTGTGAGAGAGAGAGAGAGAGAGAGTGATAAAGAGAGATTTGTGCGATCTAGACTTCGAGACTTGGTACTTATATATGTGGGTGAGATACGTTAAGTTATCAAAGTATATCAAAGTATTCCGGTCTAGCTTACACTCACTTCAATTAGTCCCCAGAAATTGCTTAGAAAAAAAAGAACTAGTCCCCCAGAAACCAATCCACCGTCCATAAAAGGGAGCCTAATTAAACCCGTGGCGAAATCCCATATGAAGAAACTGCGCAAAAATTGATATAGCACCAAGAAAGTTTAGAATCTGAAATCTAAAACACAGAATAAAGCTCTAAGTTTCAGGTACTCGTTCGGGTTGTATAGGAGTGAGACCCACTTAATTAAGCTTTTTTTATTTTTATTTTTTTGTGAAAGGCCCCACTTAATTAAGCTAATGTGGTTTGAAATCATGAAAGGGCAACAATGCTTTTGGATTTCCAGGCCAACTAATCTTTGTTTAGACAATAAACAAAATGTTGGAAAAGTGCTTTTGTGTTTGCTTTCATTTTCGTTGATCAATGGCCGTGGCTTTAGCTTTTTGAATTATTTATCAAGAATAAAAATTTAGCTTGAAAATCAAGGTGGGTTTTCCTTAAGGCTCTGTTCCATCAAAAGTCATTCCCTACCATAGTAACCATGAGGGTTCAAGGTCTTATTTAGAAATTGATATAATTTCACGTTGTTTTAAAAAAAAAAAAAGGCTCAATAGTTTGTTATTTCCTTCAATCTTTAGGCCTTGCTTATTTTGCATATTTTTATTCAAAATGAACAGAGATACAAATGAAAAGGGGAAATGATTTTTGCACCCCCAAATTGTTAACCGTGGTTAACAATAACAATTTGGAGGATGCGAAAATCATTTTCCATAAAGAATAAGCAACAAACAAGAAATGAAAAATAAAAATATTATCTATCATCATAGATCATCATTGTTTTATACTTCGAGAGCAATGTTTGTTTCTTTCACATGAATGGTGGACTCTGTGACCCAAGATAAAATGAAGTACTCCCTGTTTCTCTTTTTGTACATTCCAGTATTTTATTTTGGAATATCTTTAATAAGTGTCTATTTTGAAAATTTAATGAACAAAAGCTCCTAATACATTTCTCATTTTTCCTAAATAAATTCCAAAGAATCCCATAAAAAGTGTGACGATGACATCCCATAAAGGACACTTTGAAAAGTTACAACTTTTACCAGCGCAGGTTGGTTCAAGTGGTTCGGCACTTGTTCCCCCTAAGCAAGGTCTCGAGTTCGAGTCTTGTGAATGGAGAAAAGTTGCGTTGGGAGAGCTTTACCCCTTCGTGGGCCGACCCGGCTCAAACCGAATTTAGTCAGGGTCCAGTGGGCTTCTGGATACCAGTGATTTAGACCAAAAGAAAAGTTACAACTTTTACAGTGTAACAATGATATCTATCTACATAAAAAAAAAAATTTGGTTTTCACAAAGTTAGACATTTAAAAAGAGACGGAGAGAGTATATGAGCACATTCAAACGACATCCCTCATCCTTAAAATATTTGAGCACTACAACCCATGTCAAAGTATGAAGGGAATACGATACCACGAAAAGTTCACTAAGTCAACTTTAAGAGAAAAAGTTGGTTAAGCAAAGGACATGGGGAGGAAATATGAAACATTTTCATACGAAATTAAGGTGTAGTATAAAAAAAGTTTATTATTGCAATTTGCAAAGTCTAGTATTTTTTGCAAGACTACGTTTGAAAGAGAACTATTGCATGTTAAGGTCATTGGTGTCACAAGATTTATACCAACTGAACAAAAGAAAATTAAACTCTGGTCATTTAATGAGTGAAACAAAAAAAATTTCATTCAAATTACTTGAGAAAGTGTGGATCCCAATTAAAAAGGAATTCTTATCAATTCCGGAAGGTGGATTGATAAAATATCAACCCATTTCGAATTAAAGAGAGAATATTGCTCATTGTCGCATAATGGGAGTGAACCAAATCGAACTCCCCAAACAAGATCTGCCAAAGGTTTAGTTAGAGGAGCTGGCAGATCTCCTGTCCCGAAAACCCTGTCCCATCCATCCGAGGAATTGACGGCTCAGATTTGCAGATGAACATGGATGGCTCAGATTTGTTTGGAGTGAGAAGGAATCCGAGCCATTGATTGCTCAGATAGACAGGTCGGATGGACAGGACATGGAGTTGGGACAGGGAGTTCGGGACAACGGATCCGCTCTCGCCGTTGAGGCTTCATCAATGTTCTAAAAATCGCTAGGCCCTAGGTGGGGACTAGTCGGCCAAACACTGGTATTAATTGGTCGAAGTGCTTGCAACTCCTCACAAAGTCCTGGTTTTGAACCCTGGAAACTCAATTGTCACATTATCACATTTTCTGTCAGACCATGGGACACCAATACCTACATAGTAAAAGTTCTTCTGGATGCCAGTAGTTTTTCTTAATACAGCAGATAAAATCTCAATTGTCTCACCCCCAACATAAACTGCTCTGTGGACTACACAGCAGAAGCAAGTTTCATTATCTTATGCTACAACAACAAACTCCAAATACCCGACTCAAATCCCAGGTGAATAAATTGATTCTGCAACAACAACAATTCCTATATTAAAACTACCTCAAACAGCACAATTACCTCTCAAGACAGGTGCAGGACCTTCTGAAGGCCTCTGTATGCAGAGCTCCAATTTCAGCTTCAGAGAATTACCATTAAAATCGTTTGGAACCATAAGAAATCTCTTGAGAGGCAGATGTGCAACCCATCGCGGTACACTCTCTGTGAAAGATTGTAGCCTCACAGAGCTATCCTCCTTTCTTGCTATGAGATCGTATGCATGTCCACTTTTTGCTGAGCTTGGCCCAATACAGATAACGTTTACCACATTTCCCAGAATTTCATCCACATTATTGAGAATAAAAACAGTGCAATCATGCTGCTCTTGAAGAAAAAGGTACCTCTGTCCCAAACTCAATTCTATCGGGAAGAGGCGGTTGTACTGAAAGCGCTTAGCCGAATTTGAATGCTTGGTGCTAAAGTGGAGGAATATTTCCTTGGAGCATCCAAGAAAGTTGCATTCAGGAAGAGGGCATGAACATGGTGCGAAGATACACGTCTTCTCGTGGTCGTGTTTCTTGTTGTAACTCACTGTTTCAAAGCACCCATACTTGAAGTTTATGCATGATATTTTGACTGATTCGATGACTTTCTCAATAGCCCGACAACGGTTATAGCCAATTGGCCACGAGCAAGAAGGGCACTTGTTTCCCAGCTTGATACAACAAGAGGAGCATGCTATATGTCCATTCTCACACTAAATTGCCATTCAGCAAGAGAAAACATATTAAAAGTTAGTACTCACAGATGAGCTTGCTAGAAGCAGTCACAAAAGTATCACCTTTAGAAGTTAGATGCAATCATATCAAAAAGCATCTACCGAATACAGCTTCAAGTACTATTAACATGGTCAATCCTACATATGAATACAAATGGTATCCTATTCCGCGTGTCATTTTAGCGAACATCTGTGTTCAATCTTATATAAGGCTTTAAAGTTCCCTATAGTTCTATACAGTATGGTTATCATCTGTGCTGGCAAAAGATTGATTGTAGATACAAACACAAATCCGTTCCCCAAATCCTTGCATTTACCACGATAAAAATATAGGAACTAGAGAAATTTTATTTACCCAAAAAAAAACTAGAGAAATTTGTATTGCATTCAATGATGATAATAGTTACAGTGCCATATATATAGCCCCAATCTGTACCCCTGCATCAATGACAGATGAAAACAATCAATGATCAACTCATGTCTACACAAGGATCAAATGCAGTATGCATCGACCATCTGTGCATCTCTGTCTCCATTTTATCAATCAGCGGATGACTGACAGTTAGAACTTAAAACTATTCGTCAACACATCCCAGGAACCCAACATTGAAATGTGCCTGTAGTTTGCCAATAGTGCCCGTCAGTGAGTTGAATATTTGAACGTATAGTCGTATAGGAACTAAACTACACTGATGATCTTCGCAAAACTGTAATCACTTGTCCCAAGACCCCAGTTATAGATAATAACTTGTGATTCAAGATTTCACAACGATGCAAAAAATGAGGTAGTTGAATTGTTCAATTCAAAAAATTGTTTCACTCCTCATATCGACCCAAAAGAAGGAACCAAAGCTACAATGCATTCATAAGACCACAATAATTCAATCGACTAATTAATAATAAGGGAGTTCAGAGCCCATTCAATTGTTTTCTTAGACTGCTTCCACAGCTCTTCCATGGACATAAAGGAGAACCTAAGAGGCTTCTTACCTCATTTCCCCATTGAAGCATTGCCTGCCTTCTGAACATCAAATTCACCAAGCAACAAAGTCTCCTAAGCTCCGATTCATTCTAGACGGTGTTTTCTCACTTCTGTTGCATCTAAAACCTTGTGAACCAATGTAAGCAAATTCTTCATCATTACAACCAAATCTTTTTACTGGTCTCTTGGCTAAGATTACCTTGATTCTCATTGCATAGGAGAACTGCACAAAGAACGCTACCTATGTTTGCTCTAAAAAGCTCGCTAATGCACAAAGCGAAGCAAGGTGAAACCAAGGTTTTGAATCCTGTACAGTACCAGCCGGTACATACCGGATTTGATGAAAACCGGTATCTTGGACTTAAAATTCCATCTTGGCTCAAATACCGGTGGATACCAGTGATTACGGAAAATCTGGCCAATCTCGGGCGAGATCGAGGTACTGATGATTCCAACTGGTATCGATTTCGCACGCACAGATCTGAACTAGAGAGACAAAGAGTGGAAAGGAAGAAACCCACGCAGTTGAGAGGTACCTGTTCTGCCGTGAGTGAGAAAGAGAGAGTGCGTGAAAGAGGCTCCATGGTCAGTAGAAACCCAAGCAGCTGAGAGGGAGTCAAACAATGGAGGAAATTTTTTTTTTTTTTTTTTGGGGGGGGGGGGGGGGGGGTTAAGACAAGTCTCCGCAACTCCCTCCTAGCGAGAAAGAGTAGCACGTGGTTTTAGGACTTGGGGGCATGGGAAAGCCGAAATTAATGGAGGGTAGGTGGCACAATGCTATTTAATTTTGTATTTTAAGTGCTAGTCTTCTTAGCTTTTAGTAATAAATTCGGTATCTAATAGTATGGAAATATACACAGCATCTATGTGTACGCCAATGTATATGTATAGAATCAGCATCTATGTATCTACACCAATATATATGTATAGATTATAGAATGGTGGGACGAGATTTTGTTGCTTAGTGGTAGTTAATTTTACGATGAATTCGATGATAAGGGAAAAAATTTCAATTTATATATTTATACAGGTATTACCACTAAATCCGAAACAGTACCGAGTACTGGTACCGTAATGTACCAATAAGAAAACCGGTACCCAAGTTGGTACAAGATTCAGAACCTTGGGTGAAACCCCTCATAGCACCTTGTAACCATTAAGGCAAGCTGCATCAGTTGAGGCGCTCGTATAATACACCTTAATAGTTTCTAACCTTGTTTTGCTGAATTGGTAGCATCCATTGATGAAAAAACAAACTCAACAGAAGCCCTATATGGCGATATGTGTACGTGCATGTCGAAAGGCAACTTCAAGTAAACATCAAAACACATTTGCAGTGAGGCTAATTTTTAGGTAACTAAGATCGTGCATGGTTCGGTATTGGGTTTGATATGAACTTGATGGCTTGATGCTTCCAAATCTACAAGATTATATGGATCTATATGGTATTCATAATGTGGGATTTTGAACGTCTTGCTCTATGATTTTTGTAATTCTCAAAATATGTGCTTACGTTAAAGATCTGCCCATTCGAGAATTTATTCTTTTTTAACAACTTGTGCCTCGCTTCAATGAGGAGTGCAACTCGAATCACACAACGAATGTCATGTTCAGAGGTTAAAGGTCATGTTCTATGAACTTTGTAATTCTCAAATATCTTTCAATGTTGAAAATGTTGCACAGATGAAAATTTTATTTATATTCGACAACTTGCAACTTGCCCCACTAGGCAGACACCTCAACTAACACTTCATCAAATAGGGTCCAGTCGTGGCCTCGGTGCACTTTCGGTTTCTTAAGACTCTGATTCATATCTACCTTCTTAAGAAATAAAATCCAATTAGCATCAAAGTCGAGGGACTTTTCAAGTGGAGGATAATTCTTTCACCTCACAATCCTCACCAATACTCGGGCTTTCAAACGAACTGTGATACATTTGTTATTTGAAGGGACTCAGCTCCATGTACTTGGAGATGGAGGAAGCTGTCCTAAATGAAAATTGTCAGACTTCTTCCTCGAAGAGCACATGGACAACTTCTCGCCGGTCTTTCCAACCTCAATAGTAGTTGGAACTTGGAAGATCGTTCAACCTTGCTCTTGCCCATCTACTCACCATTCTTCCAATGAAAGTTCTCCTCAACCATCTAACCAACAACCTCCTGATTAATATTACAAATTTATTTCATATTGTAAACTCCAAAGAGAAGCCCACTGCTACACTCAGGATTTCTAACAATCCCGCTACAAAATTATACCTCCCCTTACCATATTCCAAATCCAGTAAGTGAATGCACAAATCCGAACTTTGAGAAACTTGCAGTGGAGATGACGACTTGGATTAAACTATTACAAATGAGACAAAAAGTAAACTAAATCCTAACAGAACACCATTCAGACTCAGACAAACTAAGGAATAACAACAGCACTTCTAGTAAAACACTGATCCACATGACAACACAAACACCCAAGGACAAATCTATACAACAAACAGTACCACAATCACCACAACAACCGACCCATTGAGCTCATGGGTTTGCAATAGACCAAAACAGAAAAATTTAGTCCCACTGGATTGTCAGAAAAGGACTTTCGATTGTGAGAAAAAGGATAGAAAATAAGTCGTTTTTTCTCACAAACCCCACCACGCAAAAATGGACCAACAAAAAACATTATCTTTTTGTCGAATGTTATCAAACACAATGCCCTCTATAGACCTCAATGGACAAAACCAGTGGCATAGCCACAAGGTGGGGAGTGGGGTAGGTGCCACCCCCACCCCCCAATTTCATGTCACAAAATTTTTGTACACTAATGGAATTTGATTAAGCACAACTTTTTATTAGTTTATACAAAGAATGTAGAGATCACATACGCACTGTTGGGATCACAACAATAATCTCTCAAGCCTCAATGGCTGAAGACCGCAAGAGTTGTACCAAACTTTTCTTCTTTCTTAACAAAAAATAAGGAAGTCCACGGCAAAATCTTATTATATGAACATATATGACGTAACGTTCCTCTTCTTCAAGATTTTATCCACAACATGCATTTATTAAAAAAAAAATGGACTCCCAATTGAATAGCGCCACTCCCGAATCTAAACCCTGGCTCCACCACTGGAAAAAACGGAATTATATTACCGACCCCAATTGATTGGGGCTTAAGAATCCCTTTGATTTGGTAAAGAAACACATCAGTTTCCTATTTTCTCACCATTTTTCTCATCTTTTCGTTATTTTGCCACTCTTTCTTGCAATCCAAAGGAAGAACATCCAAAAGGAAAGGTCAAAAAAGTACCTGAAAAACAGGACTATTCAAGGGTTCGAGGCAGATGGGGCAATCAAGCACATCTGGGTCGGTTAGGGTTACGTTAATGGACCCATCTCCACTGGATCCCGCTGAACCGCGATCGCCAATCGACTGCAGACCCATGTTAGCCCCATCAGATTCCTCCTCTTCACCTCCTCCGCCTTCTTCTTCCTCCTCCTCCTCTGCATGTTCAGATTCTTCCTCTTCTTCTTCGTCATTTTCTTCATCGAATACTAAATCTTCTTCATCTTCTTCATCGAATTCTAAATGAAATCGAACTCGTTCCAGTTCTAGGGTCTGGTCTTGTTGTTCTTGTGGTGGTTGAGAGCATGAGGTTCTTTGTTTCTTCGGCCTTGGCTGGCTGGGTCCTTCGCTATCGTCTTCTTCTCTTCCCACAGAAAATTTCGCCATTTTAGAATCTCTCTGTTCTACTTCCGCTTCCCAAACTTGGGGTTTTCTACATGTGAGATATTATGAATTAGGTCCCCCAGTTCTCACAGGTTTTCAGTTTGACACAAAACTTTTTAACTTCCATTTAAGGCTTAATTACAACTTACTTCTTATATTATTACCCTTTTTCAATTTCCCCTAAACTACGATGCTCTATAGGGGTAAAATCGGTTCGGGTCTGGCAGGGTTTTGGGTTGTGACGGACCAAACCGATTGTCCCCTTTTAAGAATAGATCTTATCTTAGAACTTAGGATACTTTGTCAACACCTGCTCGCACTTTACAGTTCAGTTTAGAAAATGACGATAACTGATGCCGACTGAAATTGGTTTGGGTGGGTCAGTTTTGTTGGTTTTTTCAAGTCTTTTGGGTTGGACTTCAAAACCTTACAAATCACAAACAATGGTTCAAGTTCATTAATGGAGACAATTGACAGAAGGAAACAAAAATCGCAGATCTCTTCGTGCTTTGAGCATTGGGGAGAAAGAAAAAGAGAAGCGTGCATGCTCGATTTTGAACTGCTTTCAGTCTTCAGACCGTGCAGAACATTCCAGTAAAAGAGAGAAAAACACATTGAGGATTAAGCATATGAGTGAGGGGAGGATTTTTGTCAAGAGAGAGGCCGTGATGTGAGATTTTCTAATTAAGAAAAGACCCTCAGAGTGAGTGAGGTTACTGGTATTATGAGAATGAGATGTTGAGCTGCTATGTTTTGTTGTATTTAAGGTTTGAGTATCTTTAAGATGAAGGGACAACATTGATCTAGGAGTCTATATTGTGTATTTTTTAGTTGGTCCAGTTGTCTAAAATATTAAAACATGTAATCGGTTTAATCAATTTATAGGATACTTCGGTTCAATTTGGTTCGGCCATATACAGGTAACCGAGACCAAATAAAAAATTAGAATATTTTTCCTACAAAAATTGAAAACTGACTAGGACCTAACTTGGACTAACTAAACAACTGTTGATTTTTCTAGAAGCTTCAATTTGGTCGGTTTTATTTTCAATCTTAAACTCTTCAAACTCTCCAACTTAAGCTTCTCATTAGTTTTTGGTCATATAATAGGTTAAAGAGTCCATCAACGCTTGACCTTGAGATGTGGATCATTCAAGCCACATTAGCACGGCGTACTCCTCCATTTGAAAGAGGGTTTGAAACCAAATTTCTCATCAAGAGGATAGATGCGGTGATTTAGGTGAGAGAAACCTTCAATTCCCTCATGGGATATGGGCTGAGATTCAAGATACATGCATCTTGTATATCAAACAAAATCAATAATTTTTTTTTTTTATCTTTAATGGGAAAAAAATAGAAGAGGCTAATGAGGAAATGAGAGAACCTAACTATTGGGGGTTAGTTGTGAGGAAATTGCGAACGATCCAGGATAAGATATGATTGGAGTTGGAAAGGCTTTAGCCGTAGTGTGGTGATTGAATTTAATTTTTGATGTTGTGATTTTAGGGAGGCTATGAGTAAAGGTTAAGATAAAAAGAGCATGGTGGGATGACGGTTGACGAGCAATAGGGAAAATTGCGATTTTTCGTTGACGCCATCATCAAGATTTCAGATTTGGGATTCACATAGCTTAAGAGGGCTAAGGGTTGTGTATGGAGTAAATTTTCAGGAAGTCAAGTAAAAATGTGTTACAGGCTTACAGCGAGGGGGAGTTTCTTTTTTTTTTTTTACACGGAAATGAGAAGATTATATTAATGAACGCCCAACGGCACTTACAAAAACGGAATTCATTACAAAGATCTTGGACAAAGCCAAACTAACCCAGACATGGCCTGACGCAAACAGCGGCACTTACAAGATTCATACCTAGAATCAGCATCTCTAAAGAGACTTAGTGCTAGTTAAAGACAAAAGACAAAGAATACCCAGACGATCGGATGGATTCCAACCAAACATGCTCGCACCAATGAACTCCCAAAACTACAGATCTTCAAAGTCACCACGAGTTGTCTTGCCAGCGATATCATGTCGGGTAAGAACACTGTTGGCACAGATACCATTGTAAAGCAACCACGCCTGAAAGTACCCGATTTGCGAGGGGGAGTTTCTTGAATGATAAAATCAGGTAAAATCAATGGTTGATTTAGCAAATAAAGAAGTCAATTACTAAAATCTTTCATTTTAACATTACCAAAATTTTTAAGGGGCACTTAAATAATCATCCTTTTATTCACTTGAAATTAGAAAATCATCCTGAGTCTTTTTAGGAGTTATGTTTTCATCCCGAGATTCAAATAAACCCTAAAATGCCCTTTATATATATAAATATATAGTTTATAACATATTAGGAGATTGAGGACTAAATTCAAAGTTGCATATATGAGGCGTTACGAAGTGGACTATTTTCAAAATTAGGAGGTCCTCCACTGAAATTACGGAATTTGGGGATAAAACCCAATCCCTGATATCTCGTTTTCAAACACAATCCCTAATTAACAACACCATAATCCCAAAACTAACAATCGTCCATTCCATAATCCTTGCCGTCACGATGAAATTCAATGCCCTCAAATGAATGGGCTACAATCATGCTGTGCGACAATATTTGTGGTTGTTTGAGGAGCACAATGTTCTTGAATTCTTGGTTCTTGCTGGGGACCATTTGTACCGTATGGATTATGAGAGATTTATTCAAGCCCATAGAGAGACAGATGTTGATATCACCGTAGCTGCTTTGCTAATGGATGAAAAACGTGCCACTGCATTTGGTCTTATGAAGATTGATGAAGAAGGACGTATTGTTGAGTTTGCAGAGAAGCCAAAAGGAGAGCAGTTTAAAGCCATGAAGGTTTTTCCCCCCTTTTTGTTAATTCTTTCACAGCAGTTGTACAAGTTTTGCACTACAATTATAGTGATTGCTCCTTTGGCACTATAATTCATTTTCTTAGCCTTAATTTCAATTACCAAATTGGTTTTAACACTTAAGATCAATCATACAATTACCAGATTGGTTTTCTTAGCCTTAATTTCAATTACTCCTTTGGTATTATAATTCGTTTTTTTGTCCTGTCTCAAAACTTTTTTTTTTTGTCAAACGGATCTTTCTGACTTTGATCCAGTGGTAGAAAGAGAGTTATTCCTTCTTTTCTGAAGTGGAATATCTCGGCTCTAACTCGAAAGTGTAATACGGTGTCGTTGGAAGACCTCGATCAATCACAGGTGTATATGTTTACCATGATAGTTGGAAAAGTGTATACTAAGAATATGATGAATGTGTATGTTTACCATGTTATTTGGAAAATAAAGTGGTTATAAAATATACCATAGATCAAGTTAACAAGACCAATAAATTTGGTTGGTTACTGTGATCATTTGATTTTGTTTTTATGAGATTTTGAATGTGGTGCGTGCATAATTTTACCATTACCCAAAACATAGATAAGGGTTGTGATGGCTAACTCTCTGTTTGATCTTTGTGAAATTTTGTTTTTTGCTAAGTGCAGTAAGATGTTGATGGATGAATTAATGGACTTTCTTACTATAGAGAAAGCTGTGAGCACAATTTTTACCATGTTTTTTTTTTTATCAGAACCTTATGTGGTTTTTTTTTACCATGTCTTATATAAGAGAGCCGATGTGCGGGCCTACATAGATAAGGAGTGTATACAAGGAGAACGTACATACTTCTTATCTATATAGGCCCACGCAGCGCCTATAATATCCTAAAAATGTTACCTCGAATATTATGTAAGGCTTCTATGTTTACCATGATTTTTGACATTTTTTTTTTACCATGATTCAAGAGATTAATTCAATAATTATTACCATGTTTACATGTCATTTAGTATTTTTTACCATAAAACTAGGGTTTGATATGATATTTTTATAGCATGTATAATTCCTTTTTGGAATTCCTCATCCAAGAGAAGTAGTAATCACAAGGAGAAGTCGCTGGAAGTATGTTCTTTCTCCTTATCTAGTCCTCTGTTGATTTCATAGCATGTATAATTCCTTTTTGGAATTTCTTAACATCGTTTATATCTTATTAGCTTTGAGTTTTCGAATTATGTTTTTGTCCGAATTTTCAGTAGTATGTTCAGAGGATCTGGAATTTTATCACTTAGGTTGGTTATTAAAGTGTTTCACCTTTTATTTGTTTTGTGAGTGAAAATGGCCGACAATGGTTGTAGATTGGTAGGAAGTGTTTATGGGATAACAAAAGTTTTTTTCTCTTCTTTTTTGCAGGATTGAAAAAGGTGTATGAGACTAAAACCGGTATCTTTTGTCCTCGTCCCAAATCGTGGTCCGAAATCTCCACCAAGCGGCGTCCCCAATCGTCATCCAAAATTTTCACTAAATTGTCGTACCAAATCTTCACCATGGCCATCCCAAACCGACATCGGCGCTCTGCTTCATAAACGTCTTCATAATCCAAAATAGGTTGTAAACAAGTATTTTATGATGATTCAATGTAACAAATATTAATTTATCATGTTGTTTTGTGCGCGATTTTACCATGATAATGTAACATGATTTCACCATAATCGGAGTTGTTAAACAAAGGTAACAAGTTGTATAAATTTACCATAAACATTGAGATATGTTTTGGAATGTATTTTACCGTGATTCAATTTTGCAAGTCATTTACCATGTTTTACCATGTTCATCGTACATGTTATGTTTTTTACCATGTTTTTTTTTATCCTTCATTCCTTTTGTTATCGTAATTTATGACGTGGACATAATTTACCATGGCTACTTACAATTTGCCATGAGAACTTTTGTTTTTTTTTTTACCCACCACTTTTCAAAAATCCCTTAAATTTTGGTACTCACAGGACTAATATTTGGAAATAATATCATCTCACTCAATTTTGAATCTCCACCATTTCAAAGATTCCATGATTTTAGGCAACACAATCATCTACCATTTCAAAAAAAAAAAAAAAAATCCATAATTTTAGGTAACACAATCATTAACCATTTCAAAAGTTCCATGATTATAGGCAAGACAATCATTTCCTTGATTTTTGGTAACTGAATTCTTTCATTATCCCTAAGAAAAGGTAAATGAAATTTTTTTATTGTATATTTTGGAAAAGGGTAATAATGCTAAATTACATTGAAAGAGGATGAAAACATAACCCCATAAAATTGGCAGGATGAAAATTTATGTGGTGTCCAAAAAAAGATGAATATTTAATTACCTCAATTTTTAATTTTAGAAAATAACTTCCTTATTTATTACAATTTTATCTTATTTTAGCAAGTAACTTCCTTAATTAACCCTTCTGTTTTTAGAACAGACTACATTGGGTTGGAGTCTTTGGAGACAAAAGTCCAAATACACAAGATAATCCGGTAATCGGCATTACCAACACGCACCAATTACAGGTGCTGTTCTTCTAAACTCGATCACTCAAATCCCAATCCATTGTGCGAGAGAGAGAGAGAGAGAGAGAGAGAGACTAAAATGGAGTGGGGTTGTTTAGCATCATCCCCTTCAACCCCCACGACCTTCATCAACAACGGAACCCTCCATTCAAACCAGTCTCACAAAACCCACATCAAATCCTTTCCAATACGCACCACTTATTGCTCCTATCCCTTGAATAACAAAAGCCGTAGAAGAACCAACCCCTTGTCCGTCAAAGCATCGAACAAGAGCTTCACTACCAGAAACCAAACTGTAAATAGCCATTGGAATGATGGCTCCAATCACTCTGCCGTTTCTTCTCCTCCTTGGCTGCCCAGATTCGAAGAGCTGGACCCGACCGACATGCTTCTTCGCCAGCGAATTGTCTTCTTGGGTTCTCAGGTATTTTGGTTTTTTTTTGCTCTCTCTCCCTCTCTAAAAACTTGCACTTTTCTGTTAACAAATTTGGGATATTCCGAGTTGGGTTTCTACTAAAATAGTATGAGCATTAGCTGAAAGCATTTTGAACCGGTTAGCCTATCGGTAATGTGGGTTTTATTTAGGTATTGTGAGTTTGTGGATTCAGCTAGTGGCGGATTCGGGAGTGGTGTTGTTCGATGGAGTCCATTTGTGTTGTCGTATGTCGCACGTAACAATGTAGAGAGGAAGGTAAAGGCTACACGTATAGATCAGTTGCTGGACTGTCAGCCCGAGATATGGCCATCTCCTATAATTTGATTTTGCTTTAGGCTTTTTTTGTTAAAGAGAATAAAAACTTGGTCCAACTCTTTCATGGTTTTCAGATGAAGCCATTGAGAATCTGAGATACTATTGTTATGATTTCAACCTTTAATTTTTAGAATGCGGTCTTTACATTATCAATATAAGATACAAAGTTGTCCAAATGTCGATAGGTGTCTAATCCAATTACGTTAGGGTAAAAATATTTCATCTGAAACTGGGGGTGGGGGTGGCACCTACCCCATCCCCCACCATGTCGCTCCACCACTGGATTCAGCGGAGAGGATGTTTGTACCCTTCTCAAATAATAGGCTGAGTTAGGGTTTGGACTAGGTGTGTAAATTTCTTCTAACAAGGACAAAAAGAATTAAAAACATTTCAGTAGAGTAACAAAGCTAGATACTTATTAGTAAATCGTTAGCATCCCGCAAAAAAATATTGCTTGTAGAGTAGCTTTTAATACAAATAAGAGAAACTCTATCATAGTTCCTTCTGTTCATTCATGGTGCTCCAAGGATAGAGGAATGCATAGAGTTGGAATAGAGTAAAATAAGAAATGGAAAGATGTTAGAAATAGTTCTAATCTAGGGGTCCATCTCTGTAGCTCTCTTTTCTTCATCACCTTGTTTTTTGGCTTGAACATTTGTGTTATCAGGACAGTTTATTTCCTTCTCTGTAGAATTCACATCTCTCTGTTTATAGAACTGGTATTTCTGAGATGGGTTTTGCTAATTCTACTCGGCTGGCTCCATCTTTGACGCTCTGTTACTTCTTTGGATTAAACGATCCATCTTTTGGCAGTATTAAATTATTGTGACTTCGGTACATTTTGTGGCTGGAGTTTTGGGGAATGGTTTTGCAAGGTTTTAAGAACTCTCTCTCTCTCTCTCAAATTCGAGCTCACTCTTCTTGATTAATTATGGAATTGGGGTTTTCCAGATGAGTTTGCTAATTCTATTTTGCTGGGTCCGTCTTGTAGCTTTCTCACTCTATTGCTTGGTTTTGTGCCTTAAATATCCATCTTTTAGGCAGTCTTTCTCGATTGTTTTCATTTTTATCATTTTTTGGCTGATAGATTTGATAAGCGGTTTCTTTTCATTGATTGATTGATTATTCATTAGTCTAAACTCTCGCATTTCTATTGGTAGAAGTGGGATATTAGAGATCAAGCTTGATAGTTCTAATCTACTGACTCCATAGTTTTAGCCTTCTCACTTCAATCCTGGGGCTTTATGCTTGAAACTTTTTTTTTTTCCTTTTCCCGCAGCAGTTTTTCTCTATTGTTTCACTTTTCAATATTTTGTGCCTAGTTGAAAGGTTTGCAAAATGGGTTTTGCAAGCCATTGAGTGATGACTATGTCTGGATGGTTTCAATTGAATGGATTCTATGTGTCTGAAATGGATTCTTTGGGTCTGTTTGATTGTCCGGATTAGACTATTTCAGGTGTTTGAATGCAACAATTTGGAGGAGATTACCTACTCCTTGGCCACCTAATGCAACCAAACGAGGGATGTGCAATACCTTAGCGTTGTGGTATTATCCAATGTCATATTACTATTCTTTTGTGATTATCATCGCTTCTTTAATAGTCTAACCAACCAAACCGGGGGCTTTATGCATAGCAGCATAGTCGTGTTTCACTCGTTAATATTGGGATGTGGGCTTTGAAAACTTCAGGGATAATTCTGGCTTTGTCCCCAGCTCCTCTCCTCCTTCGCTTCGCTCACATCTATTGTTTGACATTGTTGCTTTTAGTTGTTAATCTGAGGAAATCACTTGATAATGGGCAGGTTGACGATTATACGGCAGATTTCATCGTAGGTCAACTTTTGTACCTGGATGCCGAAGACCCGAAGAAGGACATTAAATTGTTCATAAATTCACCTGGTGGCTCTGTAACTGCCGGTATGCCTATCTCTTCATTGGTCCTGTTATTGCTTTCACATTTTCCCCTATACATGTATGTTGGAGCTGATCATGGTAAACTTCTATTCTTATCTGGAAGTATTTGGAGGATAATCCAATTGGTCAATGTAATCGTCTCAAGGTTCATGACACGGAATTTGGACCATATTAATGAAGGGGTTTCTTGATAAGAAAACTTTACCTGCTAATTGAACTTTTAAAAATCAGCAATAAGAAAAGCCACTCAATGTGATGGAACAGTGGCAAATGTGGATTGTGTCGGTAAATAATGGAGTTTTGGACTCTTGAAGCTGTAAAGTTCATCATAAGTGTTGAAAAAATTCCTTCTCTGCAAAATCACTATGGATTTCCAGAAGTGGGGTTTGCACTCTTTCTATTTTTCATAAATTGTTGCCCATGCAGCAAATTAATTGGCTGTTTAAAATTGCTTTGTTGTGCAATCAACTTCTAGGACAAGTCAAATTGAGTTGGAGGTCACCATACTAAAATAAAGGTCAACATGTTGCATCCTCAACTTCTCCATTCGATGCATGCATAGTTTTCTCTTCTTCATGAGGAGTTTGTCGACATTGCCCCCCATCTTCAAATATAATTGCCATGTTCTGGTAAAGAGATCTTCCGATCAGCCTGTGTTAGAGGCACTCGTAGTCCAGTTTTGCTGGCTCTATTCACCCCCCAACCACCTCCACACAGCATCCACTCTGGAAAAAAAAAAGACGTAGGAAGAAAAGGAGAGGAAGAAGATGAAATGAAACTTCAACATTAACAAAAAAACTCAAGTTGAAGCATGAAGACTGCTTAGTCAATGATGAGTTCCAAAATTTTCACCCTGTGGTTTTGATTGGAGTTTAATGTTTGAAGTATGACTCGGAGACTCTTTAGTTTGTATTGTTTTTTCACTTGTCCGATGACTCCAATCATATTCATTTGACATCCCTTTGTTTTTTTGTTGAAATTTCCTTTTTGGCCCTGACAGAAGTCAGTGCAGTGAAAAACATTAAATGCCTATGCTTTGGTGTTCTTCTTCAAGCATTCATTTTTATTACAACTTTGGTCCTCAAAGATATAGCGAGCACGCTTCTTGTGAACTTTGTGGAACAATTATGCACAATTGTGCACCTGTACTTTGTGTCTAGTTACTCACTTGTGTTTGTTATTATTACTGTCCTTAGTTGCAGGAACCTCCTATATGGGTGGCGAATCCACCTCAGAACCTTGCTCCCGCGCTCCCAAGTCTAGACTCTCCTAGATCCTCGCTCTCATTGAGAAAGGCACCCGCTCCCAACTAGGATAGAACCTCTTTGGCATACAAATCCCAAAAGAAACAAAAACAAAAGATACCAAGCAAGAGAAAAGACAAAGTAATGATACGATATTAGGAAAATATTAACTTAAAATTTGCTCAATTACTTTGTATAACCATTATATTACTTAGTTACTAAGACAAACTTTGCAATTGACATGAATGACGCATACTAATATTTACTTGCACTACATCTAGGAAGCACGGGTACTGGTACGGGGTACAAGGGTAGTACGGGTACTGGTATGGGATACGGCAACAACCCAAAAAAGTAGGGTACGGGTACGGCAGGGGTACGACGATTTTTTATGTATATTTTTTACAATTTTGGCATGCTTCATTAGATATAACAAGTATAACATATTTTATAGATAGAAGCACGATAACAAAAGCCAATAGCACTTGAACTTGAACCCATACTCCTTGATGGACTCATCTTCCTATGAAATAAAGTCCAATAGCCTAATTTTTGTGCATGCAATGGAGAGCAAAAGATATTTCAAGGCCTTTCTAAAAAATAAAATAAAAAAAGGAATAGATTTTGACGTAATAGCGAGAGAGAAGGGGGGGGGGGGGGGGGGGGGGGAGAGAGAGAGAGAGAGAGAGAGAGAGGAGTCGTAGTCACTAGAGAAAGATTGACGAAAAAGATTAGTCAACTCAGCTCTTGTTTTTTAAAATCAAGCTCTAGATCTGAGTCGTGGTCTCGAGTTTATGACTTTATCGCATTGAGTTCTTGCATATTATGGCCATCAATTTGAGTTTTTTTTTTTTTCCTTTTTCCCATAGAGAATCCCTAAAATTTTGTATACTTTATGAATAAGCCCAAAAGTACCCAGAAAAGTACCCAACCAAGTACCCATAAACTCAAAAGTACCCGGTACTCCCTCCGTTCCATAATGTTGGTCCCCTACGAAACTACGTGCAATTTTCAAACTAAAAAATAATGTACTTATGAACATAATTTGTTGAGCAATATGGATCTTGTTTGATAGATCTCATTGTGAACTTTTAAACGGTGCAAAAAAAAATCAAAAATTATTTTATAGATGCGTTATTTTTTAGTTTGAAAATTGCACGTAGTTTCGTAGGGGACCAACATTATGGAA
Source organism: Vaccinium vitis-idaea (assembly GCA_963854785.1). Taxonomy (NCBI): domain Eukaryota; kingdom Viridiplantae; phylum Streptophyta; class Magnoliopsida; order Ericales; family Ericaceae; genus Vaccinium; species Vaccinium vitis-idaea. The sequence continues at coordinate 30,747,372 of OY978222.1, forward strand.
CAGAGGGAGTATGTTTTTGGAGTACTTGGTACGTATTTTGAAGTACCCATGAAGTACCGTACCCGGTACGGGTACTTTGGGGTTTTAGAAGTACTCGTGCTTCATAGCATTACATATTTATATTTTCATGTATTATTCCTAAAGATTGACGAAAAAGATTAGTCAACTCAGCTCTTGTTTTTTAAAATCAAGCTCTAGATCTGAGTCGTGGTCTCGAGTTTATGACTTTATCGCATTGAGTTCTTGCATATTATGGCCATCAATTTGAGTTTTTTTTTTTTTTTTTTTGTCCTTTTTCCCATAGAGAATCCCTAAAATTTTGTATACTTTATGAATAGGCCCAAAAGTACCCAGAAAAGTACCCAACCAAGTACCCATAAACTCAAAAGTACCCGGTATGTTTTTGGAGTACTTGGTACGTATTTTGAAGTACCCATGAAGTACCGTACCCGGTACGGGTACTTTGGGGTTTTAGAAGTACTCGTGCTTCATAGCATTACATATTTATATTTTCATGTATTATTCCTAAAGGCTCCCCTCCCGAAAGAGGAGCTCCTATAATCCTTTGCCCCTGATCCCCGCTCCCGCCCTAGCTTCGTGCAACTAATATATAGAGTACAATTGGAATCTTGTATTAAAAACACAAACAATTTAATGTTTTGCAATCTAAGAGATAGAATAATTTTTACTTTTGGACATTTAACTATATTAAAAGACAAAAATATTTAATTAATTTTCCCTAAACGCTCCCGACGGCGCTCCCACACTTTTATGATCATCCGTTCCCCTGCTCCTGTTCCCACTCCCGCTTCGTGTGACTAAGTTACTGTCGCACTAAAATTTTGTCCAATCTTGGAAGATGTGGAGTCCTTTATGACCGAAGATGTCCTGGAGTTCTCTATCACTGTAGAGCTCCTAGTCTTCTTTTTATATCATCCTTCGTTGACATTGCTACTCCATGCATGCAGCGATGGGAATCTATGACGCTATGAAGTTATGCAGAGCTGATGTTTCTACAATTTGCATGGGGCTTGCTGCGTCCATGGGTGCATTTATCCTTGCTACTGGTACTAAAGGGAAAAGGTTTTGCATGCCTAATGCAAGGTTGATGATTCATCAGCAAAGAGTATATCCTCAAGGAGAAGTAAGTGCTTGGTTTTTGTTTGTTGTAACATATATTAATCTCGACACTTGCAAGCTCATTTTGTGCTTTCCGTATTCGTGTTGCTCGTAATTTTGTAGGATATGAATTGTTTTCTTATGAAACCATGTTTTGGACCGGTTAACATGAGCCTACTTTTTCCGGCTTTCCATTTCCAAACCAAACCGAGCCCTAGTCCCAATGAATTGGGGTCAGCTATAGAAATTTATTGTATCCCTTCAATTCTGCTGAGGGCATCATGATCCGTGATATCCAAGATATCTAAGTCTTTTCGAACTACCGCTTATAAAGTCATTTTGGTCTACCCCTTCCGTTATTGCTACCATCTAACATAACTATATCACCCTTTCTACCTACTGCATCGACCAGTCTATGATAGACATATCCAAACCACCTTAATTTATTCTCTTGCATCTTATCTTCTATCGGTGGTATCCCTACCATCCCACAAAGGTTTTAGTTTCTTATTCTATCTTGCAAAGTCTTACTACACATCCATCTCAACATTTGCATTTCAAGTACGTTCATTTTACATGTATGTTGTTTCTTAGTAGCCCAACACTACTGTACGTATAACATGGCTGGTCTTATGGCGGGTATAATAAAGTTCACTATGAATCCACACAACACTCCCGAAGCACTTTGCCACTTGACCATTCAACTTGCAGTCTATGCGTCACATCCTTCGTAATCTCCATCCTTGCAAACAGTTGAGCCAAGGTACTTCAAATGCTCGTTTTTTGGTAACTCCTGATTTTGGAGGGTCAGTGGGTCACTATGTCGAAAAATACCCTTTGACTGCCACTGAACTTACATTCCTTGTACTCCGTTTTCCTCATACTGATCTGAAATCATTTTGACTCCAATGCTTCTCTCCATGCTTCTATTTTAGCATTAACAAGTCTTGCAGTTTCATCTGCTAAGACACTATCATCCACAAACTTCATATTGATGGCATATGGATATGTCTAGTTAATTCATCCATAACTAAGGCAGAGAGGTAAGGACCCATAACGGACCCTTGGTGTAATCTTACTCACTTCTTGCTCCAACTCGAATTTTAATAGTAATGATAGCTTGTTCATACATATCCTTAATCACATCAATACTCTTTTGTTACACTCTCTCCCAGACATACCATATAATGTCTCTAGGCACCATATCGTATGCTTTTCAAAGTTTATGAAAACTATGTGAAGGTCCTCCTTTCTCTCTCTATACTTTCCAAATACTTTCCTTAACAATTAGATTGCTTCCATATTTGATCTATGAGGCATAACAGTAATTGATTCTCTGGTACTGTTCTGATGATCTGATCATTCTTCGGCGATACTAACAACTCTGTGCCATAGCTTCAATGTACAGCTCATCAATTTAATGCATCTAGCTTGTTCTGCCTTTATATTATTGGGCTTTACCTGATAGTGTTCTTTAACTTTTTTCTCGCCTGCTATTTGATTGGGGAAAGAATCCTCGTCCAAACTCTCTCGTGTCTTCTTTGCCGCTATTAAACCTTTTGTCTTATTAAAAGGGCAAAGGAAAAAAATTAGAAGTTTTAAGGGTGAAATGCAACGTGGGCACCTCCTTTGTTGTATTGAAAAGTTACCTGTCTAAAACAAGAAACGGTTACATAACTGAAGGCCATTAGAACTTGTAGGCATTCATTCATCACCATCACCCATTTATTTGTTTAATGGCCCCTCGTTACAGAAAGACACTTAAACCCACATATATTAAATTCCATGTTGAAGTGTCACTTAAGGTTGACTGTAGACACTTCGGAATTAGGTCCCTTGTTTGACAATCCACCTAAAATATGTTCATTCCTTTCGTTGCTGTCAAATCTTTTGTGGGCAATCCATTGAAGATCCTGAATCACTTGCTTTTTTTTTTTGGTTTATTCAACTAGATGGATTTAGCTAAATCAGAAAGCAAATATCCATTTAACATTCCTTTGCCTAATTGATGAAATAATCAACATGAAACGGATTCGTCATGGGAAGATGTGTTTGAAGAAGTCTCTGTGTATGATACTTGCACTCTTTAAGCCTCAACTTGTTGCATGGCTCTGAAGCATTACACAAGATACATAAATCTTGAATGAGCAATGTCCACCATATATGTGATTGAATGGGTCCCCCAATCATCTATCTCATAATCGAATTACGCTGCAATACTAGAGTGAGGTAGTGAATACTTTGTACGTACTCTATAGTTGCCTACTTACCTAGAACTAATAGAATGCTCAATAATGCTGACAGTTAAAGGTGGAGCATTGTGGCCATTTAGCAAACTGAACGATGTGCCTGGGACCTCATAGATAGGTTGTCCTTTTTGTCTGCCCAGGCCTTTAGCAGGCAATTTTGTCACTTCTCTGGAAATTGAACGAAATACATATGGATAGAAGGGGAACATGGTTAACTCATACACTCGTTTATGTTATGATTCTACGGCCTCATCTCAGAGATAAGAAGCATGTGTACAAACAACAGATAAGACGTGACATGGACTCACCAACAGAATATTTTTAAAAAATCAGGACACAACATGGATGGGGCACATCAATTAACCAAATATCTTTTGTACGTGAAAATTATTAGTTTTCTTTTTTTACATTATCGTTTCATATATTACGATGTCAAAAGATCACTTTCAGGTTTTTCGTGCTAGAAAAAAAGTGTGGGAACCATGACCCAATTATTGTTCTAGTTGTTCATTACATAAATTTTTGGAAGTTCTGAGATTTAGAATTTGTAGAGTTACCCTTCTTAAGCTTTTGTATGTGCTAGTGGTTAACAATCTAATTATGGTGTCTGAGCTGGATCTTATGTTCGAACCTCATCTGCTACTTGATAATTAAATGTCTGCGCGTGTTTAAGCCTGCTTATGGAGAAGAGTCTGGCTACACGTGAGGGGGCGTATTGAGGATACAAATAATAAAGTTACCCTTCTCTCCAACAATTTAAGCATTTGGATGAGTTGATGTTTAACAATCCTAATAGGTGTTACTAGCGTTGTGCCCGTTCGATGCACGAGGCAATAAAAAAAAGTCCACAATGTGTATTTTCATTTCCATGTGTCGAATGGGTCCAACCCTACACTGGAAGTGGAATATGGTTTATGAAAAATTGGGCCAGAAAAAAGCTTCATTGTGGGTGGCATTCGTATTTTCGAATTTTTTTTATCATTTGTTAACGGAAGTTAAGGGATCATCTCGAGTTTGCAATTGGTTTTAAAAAACTCTGCTAGTATTTACTACTATCTATATTACTATCTAGACATTAAACTACATTGCTATAGGGTATTGATTGATTTTTGTTTTCCTAGTGAATGGCAGGTTATTTTTCATGTTAACTGTCATTGTGATCCAGGTGTGTCTAAATGATTGATACATGTCTGTCCTAACCATCTCTGACTCTCTGTTCCTAGAAAATAAGAGGATTACTTAGTGACATTAGATGGGTGTCCAACACATGTTGGGGAGGATACGCACACCGTCGGTTTCCTTCATATGTCGGCCATGGACATCTGGCCCTATGTTTTGAAATTAAGTTAAACATTTCTTGGTTTGGCGCTAACTATTGTATATAACATTCTAACCATTATTAGCAATTCGTTATGAGTTTTACTCTGTCTTTAATATCTGTAACAGGTCATGCCTATATTGTAATCATCTATAGCACATTGACATAACATGTAATTCTTCTCTTTTTCTTTTTTTGGTGCAATTTTGTATTGGGAAGGAGCAGAAGTTGAATAGAAGAGCTTGAATTGCGTTAACCACATTACAATTGCCTCCTTTAGTCTTAAATCTATCATAAATAAACTTGTACTGGACAGTGATCTGTTTGTTACTGGTAAACATTAGGATTCAAACCCAAGTATTGCACCGTAGTGGCCTGGCCTCACATTTGTGGTTGGCTAAGAAAACAGTTGACATTACTTTGTTGTATATATATTATATCTTGGATGATGCATCCTGCTTTCCATTCTGTTTAGTTTTCCTGCATTAGAACCTGCTAGTTGCCATGGCTTTGTATCAAGTTGACTGGAGTAAGTAACTTTAACCACACATTCTAGTGTGTGGTTATATTTTTGTTCGGCAACAACAAGAGAATCAGAAGTAAGAAAAAAAAAATCCACTAACATGAATCTATTGGACAAACTGTTAAAGATTTTTAGATGGAACTTGAAACTGTCGATACTTCAATTCCAAATCTTTGGGATTTCAGCCCTGAATAAATTTTACATCCCTGAACACAGTAACCTTTTCACAATTTTTGGCTAAAAAGTCGAGTTCATGGACGGGGGGGATCAGTTAAACAACAGTGAGGAGGTGATTTTGGTGTCATTTGTCAGAGTATTTTTGGCTCTATTTCTTTGCAGAATTTAAATTTGTTTGAGTTATATATTCATATGTGACTCTTCCAGGGCATAGAAATGTCCATACAAGTGAGAGAGACTAGTTACCAGAATGTTAAGTTGAAGAAAATACTGTCTCGAGTTACAGGGAAGCCAGTGGAGCAGGTTAATCATCCAAATTTGCTCTATACCCTCTTTCCTATACTCCAATCGTTGATTATCGCCTATTTATTTTCTTCTCTGTTGGCAGATTGAAAACGACACTGAGGGCGATTTTTTCATGAATCCTTGGGAAGCAAAAGAATACGGGTTGGTGGATGAAGTTATTGACGACGGTAAGCCAGGATTGGTGGCACCTCTAGCAGATTCATCTCCTCCACCCTCAACGGGGATGACATGGTTTCTTTGGGGTAGTAATGGACATGGCCGCCCAGCAGTGAAGGATTTGCCATCGGAAGAAAAGATGTCGCAAAATGGAGAAGTTGGTGGTTCAGGAGCTGATGAGGTGAAGCAGGAAAAGGAAGCACCCAGTCTAGTATGAGGGAAACAGGCCTAAAACACAAGGCTGGTGGCTTACACACTTGCTGAACCCTTACCTTGTCACGGAGTTTAACGAATTGTTCTTTATGAAGAAATATGAACTTTGCAAGTGATTGGTCTTTGAATGATAAACTGCTATGAAAATGTTGGACATGTCCTTACAGGACGATATTCGATGTTTCTTGGTTCAGAGTTATAGTTTTTCCATGTTGCAGAATCACATGGAAAATTTCCCTTTGGATGTGTTTCAAGGGGAAAAAGACGATGGAAAGAGAAATGAAAGAAAGGGAAATGCTTTTTTCTTTTTCTTTTTTCATGTATTTTATTAGGATGAAAATTTAGCAAGAAAAGAAATAGAGGATATTCGTATTTGTCTAAATTAAGTTCGGTGGGAATAATTTTACCAAAAAGGGACAATTAAAATTAAAATTGTTGTAGCAAGTATTTAACCGGATTTTCCTGTATTTTTTTTTTGGCTGGAAACATTTTGAACATTTGCATGCGTATGAAATTAAAATAGGGGCAAGCGCGGCACGCCCATTCCAGAGCAAGAGCAAGTGCAACTGACTTATAGATTTTGTAGTTTTGTCTTTGTTCAAATTTTTTTTTTTAGTTTTGCATCAAACTTTTGATGATTATACGTTCATCTCGATGAGAGGAATCGGAATTGGCTAAAACTATGAATTTTAATCAAATACTATTTGAGAAATATCCAAGAAAAGAAAGTTTAAGATTCATAATTTTAGCCAATTCTGATTCCTCTCGTCGAGACAAATTTATAAGGGGCACTTAAATAATCATCCTTTTAGTCACTTGAAATTAGAAAATCATCCTGGGCCTATTTAGGAGTTATGTTTTCATCCCGAGATTCAAAAAAACCCTAAAATGCCCTTTATATATATAATTATATAATTGTAACATGTTAAGGGATTGAGGACTAAATTAAAAGTTGCATATATGGGAGCTAGGGGGCGTGCTGCACAGCTTGGTGCTGTGGACCCGCACGGCGCGGCCGGCCGGCCACTTTTCGGCGATCCGAGACGTTCACCGGATAGCCCTCGTCGAGTACTACATGTGTACCAAAAATCAACTTGATCGGATATCGTTAAGTATCTAATCGGAACACAAATAGCTTGAAAAAAATGGGTTTAGTGAATCGGATCCAGTGTTTATGTACATTTGTGTTCCATTTCATTTCAATCTATTTGTGTTCCAATTAGGTACTTAACGATATCCGGTCAAGTTGATTTTTGGTACACTTGTAGTACTCGACGAGGGCTATCCGGTGAACGTCTCGGATCGCCGAAAAGTAGCCGACCGGCCGCGCCGTGCGGGTGCACAGCACCAAGCTATGCAGCACGCCCCCCAGCTCTGCATATATGGGGCGGTAGGTAGTGGACCATTTTCAAAATTATGAGGTCCAAGGCTATAATTTAGGGATTTGGGGTAATCTCAATCCCCCAATTTACTCCACCAGACTTCATCCCATATTCCCATTTATATGAATCTGAAACGCCTTTTTTCTTTCATCCCAAAATTGCACCCCACTCGGTACTAAATTGATTAGGATCCAAAACTCCACACCTCGCCTTCCAAATCGATCGCGTCAGTCCTCCGGCGTCCCAAATTTTTACCATCGTCGTCCCAGATAGTTGTCTCGAATCTTCACCCATCGCCGTCCCAACTCATCGTCGACAACTAGCCATACCAAAAGAGGCAGCAACGATAAACATCCCAAATTGGAGTTGACGACCTAGTCCATCCCCGTTGCATTTTTGATTGGGTCCTTTCGATTCCGGCGGTGTATAATGGCATGACATCATAAGTTTTTTTTTTGGCGGGGGCAAGACATGTTTCTATGTTCAACCTCGTCGTCAACCTCTTCAACTCTCTTGCTACTCAGCATTCAAAATCATCGAGGAAAAGAAGGGAGGTGACTTCTTGGTTTCACCAGAGAGAGAGAGAGAGAACTAGACATTTCTTTCTTTGATTTTGGGCATTTTCTTCATGGTTTAGCTATTTTTACCATGATTATAAGTTCCAATTTTTACTATTCTGAAATTAATTTTTACTATAACCACTTGGTGTTTGTATCAGTATGTCATTTTTACCATGAATAATTTTACTATATTGTGTGGGTTTATTTTTTACCGCAATCACTTGGTGATTGGTTCACCTTTATCATTTTTACCATGATTGTTAATAATTTTACCATATTTAATAATGTAGAATTTAATTGGTTTGTATCACATATGCCATTTTTGCCATGAATATTCGTGTAATTTTACCATATTGTATGGGTTTATTTTTTTACCTCAATCACTTGGTGATTGGTTCACCTTTATCATTTTTACCATGATTGTTCATAATTTTACCATATTGTATTTTCTATTGTAGAATTTAATTGGGTTTGTATGTACCAATGTAACTGTGGTAAATGGGATGACTATGAATGTTCATAACAATAGTTAGGTTAGTGTGTACCAATGTATATTTTTTAACCTCGACTTGAGTTGGATTTATACCTAGAAATTATGGTAAAAAAACAAGTGCATAATAGTAATCATGATAAAATTGTAGCAATGTAAGGTTTTACATTTACGTATGATAAAATTTACCATAATTGGCAGATACAATTTACCATAATCATCAACACATGTTGCCAAAAATATATTTTGGCAAAAATTTTGTTTTGAATTCTCGTACTGTATCCACTCCACTTTCATTTTCTTGATAACGGAAATCAAGATATACACGTGTGTGTGTATACGTATGCGTATGGATGTATAAGAAAAGTTAAAAACAGAATTAAAAGCAATTTCAAGAAGTTACCAAGCAGAGAGCAGGCAGTTGAGCAAGGTCATTACGTACGGAATGCCAGAGAATTCTTCGGTGGATTTGTTCTTCGTTATCCTCATAAAATTACATCTTACCCGTTATTTAAAATCTCCTAAAATTTTGGTGATTAAGTTCAATTACATTCAACCAAAATAGGTAACAATATTTATCCATAAAGAGATGTATCCGTTATTTAAGGGAATAAGATCATTTCCACTCAAAAAATTCCTTTTGAATTCCATTATCTTCTCATCTATTTTGAATTCCCATAAATTTCGGCATTAATAAATGATACAATTCCTACAAATCAGGAAATGATTATGTTTTAGTATATTAATATCATAATAAGGGTATGATTGGAAAATCAGAAATAAAGAGGATGAAAACATAAGTCCAAAAAATGGGCAGGATGAAAACCTACGTGGTGCATTAAAAAAGGATCAACTTATAATCATCAAAAGCTTCACGAAAAATTAACAAATGCAAAAAAAATTTGAATAAAGACAAGTCTACAAATTCCTCAAGTCAGTTGCTCTACGCTTGATGTTGCCTTCATTCATGTTGCTCTAAATTCTAGTACTACTATTCTAATTATTACTGATGATTTTAATAACTGTTGTCTTGATCGGTTGCTTCCTTCATCGGTATTCCATTTTCAGCCCGACTACCTGTACGCACGCACGCATCTTAACAGTTCATTTCAACAAATTAATAGTTCGGATCTTAGTTACTCTTTGCCCAGTCAAAGATCTTTCTTACTGATCAAAGTGTAAATAAAATCCGGGTTCTCGAAAATGCTTTTGGATGGTCAAAATGTAGCGTCCGTGCATCATGCGTACAGACTTGCGTGCGCGTAGAATTTTTTGATTACATTTTTGTTTGGCAGATGCATTCGGAAATGTGTTTTTAATCTCTTTCTTATCCAATTCGCGAGACACAATATTACAAAAACAATATTCAAATTATCTCCATCAGAACTTTCAATAGTAGTTAAAGCATCAATGTCGAATAAAACTAAGAATTAATGGTTTTACAATCAATCTCAGGTAACTTATTTTCTACTTGTTTTTAAACTTAATCTTTGTAGAATTCAGATAGAGTGGACTGAGTCACCATCACTACTTTCAGAATCACTGCTGCTGGAACCACTGCCACTCCCGCTTCCGCTTCCACTCCCACTTCCGCTACTCTCACTACCACTGCTACCGCTAGAGCTTGAAGTTTGCCCCCCTCTTTCCTCTGCATTCACCTGCGCTCTAAGGGCTTCTGCGGCATTACATCCTTTATCCTCATCGTCATTGACGTCAACATCAGCAATTTCATCATCCGTATCATGTTGATGCGGTACATTAATGTCAATACCAGTGTGGAATTCTTTTTCAGCATTGTTGCTGATGTTTCCTACTTCGTCAACCTCATCACCGTCGTTGACTATATCTAACTGTTCTTCCAAGTCATCATACTTGAGTTCTGGTGATGCAGTAGATGGATTTGGATGGGCAGATGGATAATCGACAACCTTTCCATTTTTGGATTTTGTATCTGTGGGAGTTGGATGAAAAGAGTAATATTTTCCAGACATGAACTTGAGAAAAACAAAAGCTACAACCGTGAATTCTTTGAGCAACTTCTATTACTATGCAAGTATTAGCAGAAACTATGCAACCATAATAGCAATCAAGTAAAATGCACAAAACCGAATATATCATTTGTTTATTTTCTGCAGCTTTTATTTTTGTTCATCAAGTAATTAAAGCTGGTTCTGAGAGGCACAAGTTGAACAAACAGTGGTCGTACCTCTAAAATAGTAGTCCTAATTTCTGACAATTCTTGATAATAAAAATCACATTAAGTGCTGTTGCAAGAGAGGTTACAACCACCAGACTGAGTGCCTTCAAGATTTTCCTACCTAGCCCGATTCGCAGTCTTATCTAATTTTTGTAACAAGATTCATTAAGTTGTGTGTTTGAATCTTTTCACTTAGGGTGCACGTTGTTGATTTCCTGTTGCGAAAGTAAAGAGTATAGCATATCTCAGCTAAGTAATGCTTGTCTAACAGTCCACGATATGTTCTCAAGCTTCAGACGTTAAGAGTTGGAACCACTGACCATACCCAACCAAAAAGTAGGAAGCTGGTGATTACATCTTAATAATTTAGCTTTGGGAACACAACATACCTAAACTCTTCAAGTCGCCAATTTCAATTCGTTCAATCTCAACCTGTACACATTGAAAAGAGCATGCATTATTAGTATATATTGAACAGTAATACTTTATTTGCACGAAGAATGTCATAATAAGAACAAGTAAATTCCTTGAAATGGATTAGTCAAAATTGTGCTCTGGGTATCTTTGATTAGTTTGATGCCTACCCTTCTATTACATGGTAACATTTCCCCATTCTAATTCTTAGCCAAGTCCCCGAGAGGGAACTATGGATCAAGCATCACAACTTTTCTACACAATTACGAACAGGGGTCATTACTCAGCAAAGTCATAAAAGTCTCAGTTGCCAATCATTAGAGAATTTGAGTTTCGAGTATGAGAGCAGCAACTATGCACACATTCCCAAAGGCTATCTCTCTTTTACCTTTCTGTTTCTTGCTTTAATAACAAGAACAAGTAATAAAAGAATACAAGGTACTTCACCTTTGTCAAAACAACTAGATATTCCCACAACAAAAGAAAAAGAAAAAAAACTGAACAGACATCTCTATAATATAGACATCACGTCAGTGAATACCTACAAGCCATAATATGCTATAAGAGGAGAGCACAGAAAATATATTCATCTGCAGCGAATAAGAATTTGACACGTACTGGATCATCGTTATTTAACAGGGAAATATAGATTCCAAGACATGACAAGGCGGCAAGCAAATCTGGTTCAGCAACAGGTTGGATTTTCATACATAAAGCACAGACAAATGTGGAAAGAGCATCATTTCACCTATTGATTAAACTAAGCCACTTTAAATGCTACTCAACCAGCTTGTACACTGCTAAACAGAGTCTAGATAAATTTTAGATGGAAAACGGGTTTCTGATTCTGACATGAATCAATACAGATTGACTTGAATCACAACTTGGGGACACCAAAAGGCACATCAGCCATATATACATAGGGACTTATGGTTTCGGGGCCATATTTAACTTTCGCTAGACACAAAAAAGTCGATACACAAGTTGGTGTGCACCCAACCCAGTAACAAACCAGATGCATGTTTTTCTCAGGGATTACCAACTCAATCGTAAAGGCACACCCACCCGAAAGACAGAAAAAAACCCCGTATAATCATACAAACAAATATCCCTAGATCACTGATATTGCACAAGATCAAATTTAGTTGAATTAACTTGATGTTCCCATTTGTTGTTCTGTCTAAATATATTATGAACTTGTAGAATGAAGGAAAAACATGACCATTCCATATCGAAAACTCACTGGCATTGAAAGAGGTATGCTCTTGTTCACAGACTGGAACTTAGCCATTTTACTGACTGGCGGTGAACCGGACTCTGCAGCTGGTCCGACTGAAGTTCCTGCAGCAGCAGCAGACTCACCAGGTTGCCTAACATGTCTCAACCGCTTTACTGCTCGATGCAACCTTTCTAACCGAAAGGACTGACCATCAAAGAACAAAACTGCATCATTATCCTTGTAATCCTCGCTACTCCCCTCAAAGATAACTTTTGGCTTTCCAGGCTGGTTGTTGTGAAATTCAACACTAACCCTGTTGTCCTTGTTCTTGTGTAGTGATCCAGCCTGATTCTTATCAATTGAAGCTGGTTTAAATTCATCTGAAACATATTTAAAGCAAACCATCACTATCTAAAAAGGCAAGTGGTATTTCTCAGTTGGGTACAGAGAAAGGGATAGGGTGAAAAAAACAACTCCTCAAACCTTATTTGACATAGCTTTTTGTTGGTATTTGATATCTTCGTGTGTTTTTGTTCTAATTTTTGGAAAAACGGAGAACTTTTTTGCTTGACAGTTTCAAACTTGTTTCCTCATAAGTTTTCAGAAGGCAACCCCTTTTCGTAAAAAGGCATTAAAATGACATTTCCAAACTCTCAACGAATTCGCTTAAAAAATGAACTAGACACATCTGCAAAACTGGTTAAAATAGCTACAGTGTTTTTGTTTTGATTCTCTCAAAATATATGCAAAACTGGTTCTGAAATAACAACCAGAGGAAATAATTTTCAGAGCTTCAGATACAGAAGAATTAGAAACAACAACCCAAATAAATGCAACTGTTGGCTTATAATAGCATATGGCCAGCTAAGTCATTGATTCATAAGAACTAAAATAGGACAAACAAATGCAAATTTCCAACTAGTATCTATCCCTAGTTTTCTCAGCAACAAAGAAGAGAAAATATCCCAATTCCATCTGAAACTACAAACTCCTCTTGGGCTGAGAAGCCAAATTTTAATCTCAAGTTTCACTTGAGAATTTGGGGAACAGAATACAGAGTTCATTCCATCGGTTATACCACAACTATCATGCCCAGTTGAGGTCAGTATCTCACATTCTGAACACTACACAGACAAAGTTTTGTTGCCGAAACATTCAAATGAAGTATCAATGTTATCCGTTTGCACAATATGCAGCTCATGAGTTAGCTAAGCAAGCTTTGGTGTCTTTTATTCCAAATCCATTTGCGGGTGATAGCAGGTTTTTTGAAGGTTGCTGGGGAGAGGATCAATCCTCTTACATCTCTCTTTTGTCTCCCTTTTTGTTTTGTTAGCTAGCTTATTTTATAGTACATCTTTTGCAAACTGTTCTACTCTTTGTTACATGAATTTCTTGCTCTATGGACATTTAAAAGGGCAGGAGACTTGAAGCAAAAATGAAAACGAAGAACATCACAACCAATGCAAATAGGCATACATATACACAGGACCGGACGGAAGGTGGTGCCCGGGCTGCACAACTCCAAATATTCTTTAATTGTACTAATTCACAGGCTAATTTCGAATAATTCTACAACATTGGCCCCTATAAGTCTCTTTGATGAAACAAATTTATTAAAATAGGTATGTGTGTGGAAAAAAAAAAACCAACAATTTTTTTGGGTCGTGTGTGTAAAATAGAACGATCACCAAGTACACACACACACACACACACTTAACCTACCAAGTAGCAATATATGAGTACGGAATATAGTTTACTGCAGAAATTCACATGGTTCGGCTCCGCTAATTACAAATCTTGCGTCCGCCACAACATATGTACATCTATTATAAGGGAGAGAGAGATTTACAGCGCAAAGTGCAAAACTTGGAGGAGGGACGGTGGTCTTTGAAAGAGGAGCCTAGGGTTAGGTTATACCAACGATCGGGCTGAGGAGCTGTATTGGGTTCATCTTTTTTGTTGTTAGTTGCCATTGGGAAGTCTTCAGTTTTCCTCAATCACTAATGGTCGAATCGGATTCAACCGAATCGAAACCCCATATTCAAGAATCTATGGCAGTATGTATGGCTTTCTTGCTGCAGAGGTTGAACGAGGCGATTTGATTGAGGGAGGGAGAACCTGAGAAGGAGAAGGAGAAGTAATGACCGGGACCCGAACTTATGAATATTTTGATATAATTGAAACCTATCGAACTTTATTGTTTTGAATATTGATTAAATGTTTTGCGTTGTATTTTAAGTTAGTCATTTAAAAAAATCAAACTCTTTTCTTAATTAAAAAAATTAATTAATACTTTCGAAAATTGAGGCGGTACACTATGACCACATTTTCCTGCATCCACCTCGATATTTCGCTTGGGTTATTTTCCCGAACTCCATTTTATTAGGAAGATATTTTATGGCCAAATTTATGCCGTAAAGTTAAAGTGGGATAAAATGCAGTGAAAGGGGTAAGAAAATGAAAATGAATTTTTTTTTTCTTCTATATGTGTGATTAAACAAATTTTTTTGTAAGATCCTACAAGAAAATATTTTTTATTACTCTTAAGAAAAAATTTATGGGCATAACGGGAAGTGACACATGAGACTGACAATTCATTGTGACTTTAGGAAGAACGAAAAGCTATGTGACTATTTTCAATAAGTTCTATGAGAAAATTCGCACTATCTAATTATCTTCATGCTAGTCGAATGCCGAAAAAGTGTCACTTTTTTAATTTAATTTATTTTCTATTATTTTTACTCTAATCAAAATAATATTTCTGGGATAATTAGCGTCGTGTAATTTTGTCACATAACATCATAACCAAATTTGACAATTTAAGTTATTCACATAAAAACGTGTCGCCATGTGATTTTTAATTCGACTGAAAAAGTTTCATCATAACATGAATCAAATTGGTGTCCTCGTAACACTTTTGTCATGTGATTTTTTATTTCCCGTCGAACATTTCATCATAATCGAATTTGACCATTTCAGTTATTGATTTTGTGTTCTTCATAAGTAAATATAGCATTGTTCCAAAAATTGACTTAAGTCAGAAATCGGTTGAAATTGGCTATTTGAGTTGATGTATTATGACAGAATGACAAGTCTTGTAAAACGTAATTAGTGAGTTTCGAAGTTAGTTTGAGAATAAGTCAATTTCTAGATCAACCCAATTCATGAAAAAAAATTAATAAGTTGAATGAACGCCAATATATATTTCAACAAGCATATCGCCATAACAGCATGGAGCAAAAAAAAAAAAAAAACATGAAAATTCTTGTTAACTGCCTAATAACTTACACTAAGAGTATCTTCGGTCATCACCCTTTCAAGGAACAAAAAATATCTTAAGGACGAAACCCAGAGGATATAAAGTAGTAGTAGTAGTAGTAGTAGTAGTAGTAGTAGTAGTAAAGAAAGAGAGAGAGAGAGAGAGAGAGAGAGAGAGAGAGAGAGAGAGAGAGAGAGAGAGAGAGAGAGAGAGAGAGAGAGAGAGAGAGAGAGAGAGAGAGAGAGAGAATTAGAGGGATGCCAAAACACTCTTCAAGTTGAACAGGAAGTCGTCGATTGTGAACTCAAATCTCCCAACTTTTGGTTTTAACCCATAAAACAATTCTAATTTATGTGCAGTTGTACCCCTTGTGATTCAATTTGTTGCACACATTTAAAAACCACAAAGGGTGTGGATGCAACAAATTAAACCACAAGGGTGTAATCACAAAACCAAAGGGGGTATAAGTGAAGTTTCACTCTATTTTTTACTACATGAATGAAATTGAGAAATGAGAATGCAAAATAACCTGTTGTTTATTACATCGAATCAAAATTATTAAGATTATAAGAAGCTGTTACATTAAAAAAATATTCAAAATTGTATGTTTTATTGAGTAAAAAATTATCTAAAAACTCACTGTGGGTAGGATCATCTCTAATGACAAAACCCATTTTTCACCATAAATTTATTCTTTTTAAATAGTCAATGGCATATTTGTAAATAAGAAAGATGATAAAATCACTTTGATGAAAGTCTAGCAAGACTCAGTAGCTCTAACGAGGGTCCGGTATCAATATTGAAAGATCCTGAAGCTCTGTCATTATATTAGAACGGCCGGCAAAGCTACGACATCATATTGAGATAGCCAGCGAAGCTCCGGCGAAGAAAATAGCTGTTAGAAAAATGGGTAAGGGCTTGAGTTGTCAAAGTGGGTAAAACCTTAAAATGGGTAAGGGTTTGGGTAAGCATTAGAGCATCTCCAGCCCTTACTCAAATTTGTTTAAAAGCTCCATTTGATATGAGCATCTCCTATCCTTGACTTAGATTTCAAACACTAGCATCTCCTATCCTTGGCCAGAGTTGGTGAAGACGTTGACAAACTCTTTCCACCAGCAACCACCACCGTCTATCAATAAATATAGTTGCTGCAAATATGGTATAGGATTTGGTGGAAAAAAATTGAGCAAAACTCAA
Organism: Vaccinium vitis-idaea; assembly: GCA_963854785.1. Taxonomy (NCBI): domain Eukaryota; kingdom Viridiplantae; phylum Streptophyta; class Magnoliopsida; order Ericales; family Ericaceae; genus Vaccinium; species Vaccinium vitis-idaea. The sequence continues at coordinate 30,764,151 of OY978222.1, forward strand.
ATTTGATACGTGTTTTAGTAAGGATTAGAGCTTGGGTTTTAGGGTTTTTACTCAGATTTCAAATTTCGTTTTTAATTTGAGTCAGGGATGAAGATGCTCTTAGAATGAATTTTTGATATTTTGCCCAATTTTGAATTTGAGTGTTAAAATACTCCCTTCGGGCCTAAAGTGGTCTAAAATACGGGGAAAAACTTGGATGCAAATAAGGTAACACTGAAGTGGTGTCCAAGCGCGCATGGCCAATGGTTCAAATTTCTCCCCCTCACTCCTCTCTCTCTCTCTCTCTCTCTCTCTCTTCTTTAAATTCAGACGAAAAGTCAGACAGATCCAAAACATTTGTGCTCGTTGGGCCCTGCCACGTCGCACCCAAGTTTTTCCAAGTCAAATGGCCCGCGATGGCGATGCTGTGAAGCTTCGTTCCCCCACTGCGTATCACCAGGTGCGCTAGAATAGTGAAAAACCGAGGTCCTAAAACCGTTATCCTCCACACACAGTCCGGTGAAGATTCAAAGCCCTAAAGCTTTTTCCATGGCAGCCCAATTAGCGTGCTTCAATTCATCTTCACCAATTCCATATGCCTCGTCGCTCTATAATCAAAATTCACAAAACACCCTTCAAATTCGTCTCTTTTTCAAAACAGCGCCAACTACTTGTTTGCAAAAACCAATTGCCAGAAAATTCCGAATTCGATTCTCAGCAAATCCAATCCAAGACCTAAGAACCTGCAAGAATTGCAAAACCCAATTCGATCCTTCGATCAATCACCCCCGAGCTTGCCGTTACCACACGGCTCATTTTGGAGGTACCCAATTCAGATCCAATTTTCCTCGTGTTTGTACTTGCACTGTTATGCATTGTGTGTATTTGCAAAGCCTTTTCTTGGAAATGTGTATTTTCATATGAAATGCTTAATTTTGGGATAGGGTGTCTTCTGTCGAATGGCATTTTTTTGTTTGGTAACTCAGAGTGTCTGGGCAGTTTGCGCGCCTATTCTTTGCGGGTCCCAGTTAAAGCTGGAGTAAACCTCCGTATAGATTGTCCCATAAGAGTTGATAGCACATAGGTGATTCCAAAAGTGACCACCAGACCAAGTCCTTGGGATTCCGAAGGGACAAGTTTTGGGGTACAAAGGTTGAAATTGATGTGATCTAACCAGTATTCAGCCACTGAGTTTAATGGTGATGTTTACTCTGCTGATTCCGATACCTAAGCGAGCGTCGTATTTGACTCAGCTAAATGGAACTTTGGGTTATTGATGGCAAAAGATATTGGTAACTTGCGGTGTAGCCACGCAACCTAAGGCTGCAGTTAGTAGGATCAGTTCTGAATTACACACACAAAAAAGATGTTGGTAAAGCTAACACTGCCGTTTGGTTGGAAATTGCTAGGTTGCCATGTCTCGAGTCTTTTTGAATCATTGGCATCATAATTGAGAGACAGAGAGGGAGGACCTCAAGTCATGCAATGGGATAGAAGAAAATAATGTCGCTCTAGGCATTGTGGAATGTGGATTGTGGTAATTTGCCTGGAAATCACAGGAAACTGATGAAGCGTCTCTTTTTTTGCCGTCTGCGTAATCCCCTTAGTGGATTTCGGCTCTTTTGCCTGTCATTCATGGTGAATTGCCTATAGCTCTAAGAAAGGTGGGTACCATTGGTTTTTCTGCAACTGTAATATGTAATCCAGTGCAACAAAATTTCTAAAGGCTTTTGACACAAAATCTGAATGCTCGGAACAATGTCAACCTATCATGAAGTTAGCTAGTTGCATTCTCGCAGCTAAGAGACTCATGTACCAGAGTCGTTAACTCATCTAGGAAACATTTTGTTGTTCATAATCTGGAGGAATAAATGAATAAACATTTTGTTTTTCATAATGTGAAGGTCATGTACTGCGTTAGTCCAACTTCGATATTCAATATAAGTGGTAAAATTCTTCCTGCAGGACGGCACTTTCTGCCAGTCAATCTCTCTCTCTCTCTCTCTCTCTCACACACACACACACACAGAAACAAATAATCACATATCATCTGTCATACACGGGTTTTTTTTCTGTTGCATAATCTGGAAAAATGATGATTATCAACAGGAGCAATTCATTACTTGCCAACCAATTCTTTTTCTCCAAAATAAAAACATATTGTCCATGGTATTCCAATGACATTTTCTTCCATAAGCTTTCTTTTGCTTTGTTTTGTGTTTCCAATTGTCCTATGATATCATCACTTCATTTTGACACCCATCTGCTTTCGTAGGAGAAACAAAGAGGAAGTTCGAGAGTGTGCACAGTGGAGGCACAATGGATACCCCCGACTCTGGAAAAGTTTTGCAATATTGGCACTGTTGTGGGTCTGAAGATCCCTTTGACCCCGGATGCACTGCTGCTCCTCACTTTTCGTACGATGACTGACGCAGTTGGTAGCAGTCCAAGAGGTACACCAGTCACCTGGAAACTTTACGCTGCCACATAACTGTCGGTGTGGTTTATGCCTGTACAAAGTTCCCACATTTATTCTACTACAAAATTGATTTCAGTGTATTCTTTGTATCATCTGTTCACAGTAGTTTCATATACATTTGCTCGGATAAGCGACAGAACCTCTCAATTCCAGCTTTAGTTCTCGACTCAAACTTGGTTGTGCATTGTATGACATTTCCTCTGATTAAGTAGAGTTGCAGATGAAAGATGTGTTTTTATGTTGTCATTGATATATGCCTGTGTCAAGTTTCTACCATCATTTCGTGGATGATGAACAGTGTTTGGGGAATTGGTTTCTTATCTTATCCCAATGGCTTGAAACATACCTCGAAATTTTGTTTCCGTTCGTTTTATTAATCTGTCTCTAGTGGTAAATTTCTAGGTTAATTTGGCCTTCAGGGGGTGTTCCACTAAGGGAATTTTGTTTTAAAACTGTCTTGGTTTTTGTGTTCACACTTTTTTATGTGATGTATTGTGAGATGATGACCTGTCTTGGTTTTTGGGAAAAACTAGTTAGTGTAACATCCCCTCAGATCAAGTTTGCAACTGCTTCATCGAAATGTCTGTTTATCTCCTCTATCAAATAGTCTTCATATCTTCATTGACACATCTTTCTGGATCTGGAAACTTTCATCATTACACTGAGAGATATATCTTTAGATTGTTGAATTGCAGTCTTTATTTCCTTTGGCATGCAAGGGTAATGAGATCCAATCACTGGAATTGTGTGTGACTGCTTGTTGCGTTCCATGGTTTTTGTGTATTTGTTGAGTAAGAATCTTAGAATTATTATCACAGTTTTTACGCTCATCCATGTACTCAAACTCTGATCAACTTAGTTTTTGCATAGAGTCCTACAAAATGAACGGCTCGAATCGCCAAATGAGGCTGAGGTGGAGCTTCTTTTATGTATTATACTACAGGAGGAATCGTCATATGAGAAAATCCTTTGATAAGTGATCGTACAAGAAAACATTATGTCCTGGAAGGAGACGCGCAAGGAATCATTATGATGCTCAAGGGGTAAATCAAGACCAAAGCAAACATGGAAGTAAATCATCAAGGATTCTTCTGGTCTAGTTAGTTGTTTACACTCTTGTTTCTTTTTACTTATGTTCCTCGTGGTTGTCAATTGTAACTGCGTGGCTCATACTCTTAACCAAATATGCCCTATCGATTGAACTTCCATTGACCTAGAATGAGATTTTCTTTCTTGTGTTCACACTGAAGCTTCGTTGCATGTTCCTTTGATTCAGTGATTATAAAGTCTACTGATTGGCCCAAAAACAAATAGAAAGATAAAATCTTGATTTGGATAGATGGTGATCTTGATTTGATTGGAAGAAAAGAGAAGGGTCCTTCTAGTGTGTTAATGCACATGGGGAGTATAGTGGGCCTCGGTATGTTTCACCAAGTTCTAACCACTATAATGCATGCCGTTTCAGTTTGTAGAGCTCGTTAAACACTGCAGTTGTGTTCAAACTTATACTAATAAACCAGTCCTTAATCAACCTATTTCGAACTCAATTGTAAGATTAGATTACTAATACAATCTGACTTGAACAAATTTGGAATGTAGAACTCGTTTCAAATACTGTAGCAAATGTAACTAACTTAATCAAAAGAGAGAAGTCAATTGTAGAATCAATCGAACCCAGAATGGGAAACGGAAACAGGATACAAATGAATCTGTTTAAAATTAACAATCAAGTAAATTGATTACTCCAGTAACTTCAACTCACATCCAACATCGAAATCCACATTCGAAGAAACGAAATGAGACCAAATCTAGTGCGAGCATTGTGTCTTTAAGATAGATTCGTCCCGGACGTGATGCCCACTAATTCTTAGATGTCTACCTCTCAGGATAAAATAGTTGAACAATGCACGGAAGAGACATTGCGATCTGTATACCCGGCGAACCAACACTAGTGTTTACTCTCCCTCTCAATGAACAATTACGCAGAGTGCTTGTGTGTGTTATTGCAGAAAATTAATTGAGTACTTATGCTGGAAACGTGATTGCATTATATAGGCACCTTAGAGCATCTCCAACGGTGGCGGAGTTGCTATTTGGATAGCTAATGCTATAATATAGCAATGAAATCCTCCTAAGAGGAGGTCTTGGGTTTAACTCTTCTTAACTTCTTGGGGCCACCTGCACAAGATCTCATGGTTCTCATGGGGTATTATTGGCTTTGCCCGGTCTATGTGTGTAGCGGGGCGTACATAGACCCTGGGATTAGTCGACGTGCGCATAAGCTGGGCAAGACCACCCATTTATCAAAAAAAAAAAAAAAACAATGAATAGTGTCAAATTGCTATAATACAACAATGTTGATCCAATGGTGCAAATGCTATTTCTTTTATGTTTTCAAAAAATTTCAATTTGACTTGCTATTTGTGGGTCCCTTAACGAGAAAGATAGACACAATGAGGCATGCTAATTATAACCATAGCTATATCTTTTGCTATATATGGCACAACGTATAACTAGTAATATAACATGTATTTTACCTCACCATTGGAGCAGGAAATTTAGACCTTCATTCTATAATATATAGATATAGCAATACATATAAAATGCCATTAGAGATACTTTTAGTGCCTGTTCGGTATGAGTGGAAGCCCCAATATTTTGGAACAAGGAAATTAATTTCCGTGAAAGGATAATTTTCCGTTTCTAATAAATGGCACACGGCCAAACCAGCCCGAACCATTCAAGCAGTGACTATATGAGTCACAATTGTTCACACACTCGTACACAATTTTGAGCAAGTAAATGTACCATTTATAACTTCTCTCAGGGCTGAACGCGTTCCCACTCTGATCCTTCTAAAATGATGTGTAGGACCCACTCTAAATATAACATAAAGTCACTTGACCAAAATATTTTTCCAACAAGTTGTACTAAAAATCAATTAATCGGACATTGGTAGCCACATAATCAAGATAGATTTATCTTGCAGTTCGTTTTTTAAAATTAATAACCATCGATTTTTGTATGATGAATCTAGGATGATCAAGAAGCCAACAATGTCCAATCAATTATTTTTTTGAATGATATCTATAAACTAAGCAATTTGGATGAAAATGATGAGATCTCGATAGAACACACCAACGCACACTACACCCCTGAGTGCATTAGGGGGACTCGTCCTTAAAAGTACAAAAGAAGGTGATCCTCGGGAGTCCTGGCATTCCACATGGTGGTTGTAATTAGGAAATGGGACATGGAGAGTGCTCCCTGAGCGGGATCTGAGCTGTCGGATGTGTTTTTAACGGTCTTGATTTCATCTCAGTACTTTACAGATCCGAGTCATTAATTGCCAAGATGAAATTCAAGTAGTTAGTTGTCAAGATCAACGGTTCGGATGCGCCCTCAAGGGCCGCCCTTCAGACCTCGGTCCGGTAATTTAACATTATCTTCTTCTAAATGGCGAGAAGTTTCCGTTCAAAGAAAAGGAAAAAAGTGGCGAGTGGTTAGTTGGTCATTGTCACAAATGATAGCACCAGGGCAAATGTTGGTTACAAACAAAATGGGTAAACCCCAGGGCAGCTTGCTTAAGTGATACCCCCTCTCTTTCTCATTACAACCACCACATCTTGGGTTTCTCCGCCTGGGGGAGCGGCGCCTCTTCCTCCCCCCGGGCCTCTCTCCGTCGCCTCTCCTCCCTCCCTCTACGCATCTGGTTTTGGTTCCGACGAGAACCATAGTGTTGGCTACGGCTCTTTTCCTAACGGGGTGTTGGTCCTTTGGCCATCCTCGCCGGTTTCCTTGTTGGAGGATCTCGGTTTTGGCCTAACGGCTAGAGGTTGGGCTATTTCCAGGTGGTGTCATGGTGGCGAATGCGTTGCTATTGTTGTTTCGACTGCGTGGATGGTGGGTCCTAGGGGGGGGGGGGGGTGTTTGAGTGGTCTTGGATCGGGTTTTAGCTGCTTTCCTTTGGTGGTGGGTGCTGGTTTTAAGTTTGGCGTTGTGGTGGGTTCGCCGTTTTGGCGGTAATTGGGCGGTTCTCATGAGGGGTGTCGGCTTGGAGTTGCAGTTGGATGAGGGGCTATTGTGGTGGAGTTTGGAGCTGTGGGATGAAGGGCAGTGCTGTTGAAGTGGTGGTCGATAGTGCTGTTGAAGTGGTGGTCGATGGCTGTGGAATTGGTGCGGCGGCGTCGGAGATGGCAGGGGCTAGGGTTTGAGGTTGGTTGATTGGGGTGGGCCGGCCCAATTTTATGGTCTCTGTGGATCCGAGGTTTGGATTAAACAGTAGGTGCACGGCCCAGTTTTCCAAAAGATTTTAGCACCCAGGTGCTAAAATCATGATATTTCAAACCAAAAAATAAAGTGGTTCCGTGTATCGTTTTCCGATTTTTTTTTGCACCAAATTAAAGTACACGCGGAGTACTTTAATTTGGTGTGAAAAAAATCAAAAAACGATACACGAAGCCACTTCATTTTTTTGATTTGAAATATCATGATTTTAGCACCTGGGTGCTAAAATCTTTTGGAAAACTGGGTTAGCCCATTGGGTGTGTTGTTGGCATCTTGCTAATAGCTTTTTTTTTAAAATTGAGAGGCGGAGAAGTAGATTAAGATCTCGCGAGAAGAAGTTGCTTAATGCATTTCTTTTTCTACTGTTGTATGCTGATTTCATTTTGTATCCCGATTATTTCGTGATGAATGAAATTATTTTTGCCGATAAAAAAAAAAAAAAAAAGTGATACCCCCTCCAATCCTTTTCTTTTTAAGTGTATAGCTTCGTAATTCTAATTTATTAAGCAAGTATCATCATTATAGCTTTCACATTAACTTTCACATTCATTTTTCACTATTGCTCTTGATGGATATATCATCATTAAACTTTACTCATTAACTTTTCAAAATAAAGAATCTACTTTTAAAGGGCAAAATAGGAAATATTCCAACTTTTACACACTGACTTTTCAACATTACACTTATTTAGGAACAACCCAAAATGAAATACACTACTCTTTTCAAGGAACGGAGGGAGTACTAATAAGAATGTGTTTGAATGTCAATCTCCGAAGTTCGAGTCTTGACAATTTCTTAAGTTCAAGTTGCAATAATATCGAAGTGGATGGTCAGTCTTTCACTGAATCATAAAGAAAGTTTAGTCGAGGTGCTTGAAAGCTGACTGGGCCACCAAACAAAAAAAAAAAAAAATTGTGTCATTCACGGTCCAAGTCTTTGTTTGGAACCCAAGGAAAATAAAAAAATTTCCTCTTCCTTTGATTGGTTTTGAGAGGAAAAAGACAAGAAAAATAACGAAACTAAATTATTTTACCTAAAAATTTCCGTCTTAACTTTCTTTATCTCTCTCTCTCTCTTTCTCTTTTTTCATTTATTTTCCCTGACTACCAAAACATGGGAATGCCTAGAATGTCCTCCAAACCTACGCTTTGTACCAACCACGCACAGACGGTAGCGGGACCCCTTTGTGGGTCCCAAACGGTCAATATGACCATTGATTCATCTCAAAATTGAGCACATAGGGCAGTCCGATGGCAGCGATTCTTGCGTGAGCCCACTCAAAATTCGATTTTGAGATGAATCAACGGTTCAGATTGACCTTTTGAGACCCACAAAGAGATCCTGCCGCTGTCTATACGTGGTCGGTAGAAAGGGGGTTGGTACCTCTGGATTTACCCGCCTTGGGAAAGTGGATGTGGTTTGGAATTGACTGCCTCTTATGGAAAAGGCTACAATATACACTCCTTATTTGGGTGTGTATGATGCACACCCCTATAAAAGTTACGAATTTTTTGTAAAAGTTACGAAACACACCAAAATGTTACGAATCATAGAAAATGTTACAAAGTATATTGCTGAAAAGTTACGAAAACTAAAAAATGTTACGATTGCTGATGAGGTGGTACAATCTAGACCATCCAGGTGCATATGCTACACACCCAAATAAGGTGGTGTTTGTAGCAATTTCGGTCTTTTATAGCTGTAGTTGAAACGATCACGTAGTCGGCAGTAATAAATCAACACGCACTATTTCTGGCCAAATCCCTTCTTTCCCCCAATTTCAGTGATTCCCCGGATTTTTCTGCTCTGTAAGTCTCTCTCTCTCTCTCTCTCTCTCTCCAGAAACCCGCACACTATCCAGGGAATTCAAATTCTTAGAATCTGACCCATCTGACTGGTTAAATCATGCCTTTCTGTCTGTTATAGTAATTCACAAGCGTCAAAATTCCGTGGAGAAAGTCAGGTGATCTCTAAATTCTATGGTGAAATCAAATCTCAATTCTTGGTTTTCTTGGATTTGAGTTGGGGTTTTGTGAAATTTCAAAGAATTTTCCTTTGGTTTAGGCTGTTTTTGGGGGTCCCAGTAATTGCTTTGGTTGATCATGATTACATGATATCTATCAAACCCATATTGTCAATTTGAAGACCTGTGAAAACCCATCTTGTAATCTGATATTTACTTTAGTTTGTTTGGCACAAAAGGTCTATCAAATCACTTGGAAGTTTTTCTTGGGGTTTCTTGACCTTGCAAAAGGGTAGTTAAATGGATTTCCTCTTTGCTGAAATCCCTGGGGCCGTGCAATCAAGTGGGGAAGACGTTCTAAGTGCTGTTCTTCCATTGTTGAAACTCCTCACCCTCACTATTATAGGCCTTGTGTTGGCCCACCCAAAAACCCAAATCATTCCTAAGGCCACTTTCAAGCTTCTCAGCAAGCTCGTTTTCGCCCTCTTCTTACCTTGCACAATCTTTGTTCACCTTGGCGAATCCATCACTTTGCTTAATTTTACCCTATGGTGGTTCATCCCGGTTAATGTGCTTATAAGTACTGCAATTGGATGTGCATTGGGGTATTTGGTTACCAGAATTTGTAAACCGCCACCAGAATTTGTTAGGTTCACTGTCATTGTGACCGCATTTGGGAACACTGGAAATCTGCCCTTAGCTATTGTTGGATCGGTTTGCCATAGTGCGGATAACCCTTTTGGTCCAGATTGCCATAGGACTGGTGTGGCTTACGTTTCTTTTGCCCAATGGGTGGCTGTACTACTTGTTTATACCCTTGTTTACCATATGATGGAACCCCCTTTGGAATATTATGAGGTGGTTGAGGAAGGAGTTGAGAATACTGAGATTGTGGAAGAATTACCGGTTGCAGATATCAGCAGGCCACTTCTCGTGGAAGCTGAGTGGCCTGGGATAGAGGAAAAAGAGACTGAACATTGCAAGACTCCATTTATAGCTAGGGTATTTGCTAGCATCTCTAGCATTTCTCAAAGTTCGCTACCGGATCCTGATTTACTAGAGGAGGGAGATGGTACAAGGAGTCCCAAATCTATTCGGTGTTTGGCGGAGCCACGGATGGTTAGGAGAATCCGAATCGTAGCAGAACAAACACCAGTTAGACATATACTTCAGCCTCCAACAATTGCTACTTTATTGGCCTTCATGGTTGGGATGATTCCTCCATTTAAATCCTTTATTTTTAAAGAAGATGCTCCGCTTTCGTTTGTTCTGGATAGTTTAGAGATATTGGATGGAGCAATGGTGCCCTCTGTGATGTTGATTCTTGGAGGAATGCTTGCGGAGGGTCCGAATGATTCTAAACTCGGGATAAGGACTACCATTGGCATCATTATTGCGAGGCTCTTGGTGCTTCCATTGGTTGGGATTGGGGTTGTTTGGTTTGCTGATACAATGGGTCTTTTAATCCCAGGGGACCAAATGTTCAGGTTTGTGCTTTTATTGCAGTATACCACGCCGAGTGCCATCTTGTTTGGAGCAATTGCTAGCTTGAGAGGTTATGCAGTGAGCGAAGCTTCAGCGCTCCTCTTCTGGCAGCATCTGTTTGCCCTGTTCTCAATTTCGATTTATATCATTCTCTACTTCAAACTGCTGCTCTCTTATGTTTGAGGTTTGTTTTAGACCTTTTTCATTCTACTGCTTCTGATATATGAGGTTTGTTTAAGACCCTTTTATGTTGGTGACTCCATTTATTTAGATTGAAATAAAGTGTTGCTAAAAAAACTTTCATTTCCCTCATTGCTATGTGAAGCTCTGAATTCTGTGTAGTTGAAGAAGCTCCTGACAGTGTAACTTTCTAGACGAGTTATAATATTTGTGGGGATTCTATGCTTAACATGGGCTAAGTTTTGGATGAGGACTGAGGAGCCTCTTTAAAGCATGAATATGCATCTGTATTTGTATCATTGTCAAATGGATTGAATGAGGTTCATTTGATCCATACCCATGCTTAATTACATCCTTTAAATTTATTTGCATAGGTGACGAAGGGCTTACTATACCAGCAGTTCTTCTATCCATGGACCATGCTTTTGTACTCTTTTGCTTATGTTCATTTGTGCAAACCTGGATAAATTTGCACTTTTCAGATTTATGAGTTGGCTCTGGCATATTGCTGTGTAAAATGCTTCAAGTGGTTAAAAGAGACATGAAGACTGAAACATTTAGCTTTCTATTGTGTTTAAACATACACATCCCCAAGACCAGTAAGGTCTCTACACCTACGGGCAGGCTATGTTTCTGATGCTAGTACAACACGTCATCTAGGTTTTGAACAATTGGGCATAATGCATGCACACTTTCATTGGTACCTGCAGAGAAAATTTAGAAACTCCATCGCTCCTAGTGCATGGTTAATAGGACGGATGCCTCCATTGTTGTAATATTATTTGGTTGCTTGCTTTTGTTCTACATGCAGAGAGTAAATCTTTTACCGTCCTTGTTTAGAAGTGTTGGTCCCATCTGTTTGTTGGGGCTTCCAATTTTATTTGAAATATGCATGTTGGCCTTTACTTTCTTTGTCGAAAAGCATTTTCACTCTCATGCTGGCATGATTTGTCTTTTTTTTTTTGCCTCTGGAAAAAGGTACTTTTTACCACTTTGAACGTCTATTGCTGAATTTTTTGAGAAACACTACAAAGTACAAAGGACCCAAATGGTCCGAACAAAAACGAGAAAAACAAACGACAACAACAAAAAATAAAAATCACACTAAAAATGACAGCCGTGTTGATGGAGACAACCGATCCGCTCGTGGATGTTGTTGTGCCAAAACCCGAAGTATGAGAACATAAACAAATCAACAAGAAAAAAGGACACAAGATTTACGTAGTTCCCCCTCAAGCACGAAGTTCTAAAGGTACGTCCACGGGGAAGAGTAAGAGGATTGAGCCAGCTATACCTGTAACTCTACTTGAAGCAACCGATAGATAACTAAGAACAAATCTCTATTAGAAACCCTAACAGAGCATCAATGTCTCACCTAAACAAAAGAGACGACTCCAAACCCTAGATATCTCAAATCCCAAGGAAAGACATAACCAAGGGAACAACCAAGAAACCCTAATATACTACGGGGAACCCCGTGGGGATCCCTCAAAGGGATTCACTCAAGAAATCCAACCCTAACAGCCCCTAAGGCTGCTATTTATAAGAAGACACATAATATTAGGTTAAAATGCCAAAAAACGCGTAGCCGCACGTATTCTGTACGGAAGTCGGCCAAAAACCGCTCGGACGGTTTTGATTCCCGCCCATACGGGATTTCCAGAAAATCAACCGAAGACCCAAATCTGCCAAACCCGCCCGAGTGGCCCTGAATCCCGCTCAGGCTGTTTTTCCTGAAGCAAAACCCTCGGTCCAAATTGCAAACTGCTCGCGATGAACTTCTGTGCATTTTTCGAACGTCAATTCAAGGCACAAACTCCAACAATCTCCACCTTGACTTGAATTCCCTCCAAGCCAACGACATAGGCAATCCTTTCACCAACCGCTCTTCCCTCAACGCCCCCTCACAGGGCAGCCCCACACGAGGCGATCACCAATGGCACCACCACACAAGGCAAATGCACCCATGACTGATGCCAACGAAGATCCGCTCAAGCTGCTCAAGCTCCACCGGAGCTAAACACCAAAGCAAGCAACCATCTTCATCCAATTGTGCACTCAATGCATCTATCCCTGATGCCAAAGAAGACGTGCTCAAACTCCACACGGAGATACCGACTCTACCGCAGAGCCCCATAACCCCACCACGGAGCCTTGTATGTGCTCTCGCATACTCCCAATAGTTGAACCCGAATTATTAAGGGACCTGAATCTCCACGGCGATACCCATGAAGCACCCCAAACGGCCTCCATAATGGTATCCAAAAGGTGCATAAGCAAAAATAATCCGATACAATTCATCAAATAGTCTTTTCCGGGCATACCTTTTTCATACGAATCGCCTAAAGGCGCTGCTTCAAATCCAAAATCCTCCCAAAACCACCTTCGCACGGAGATCCTCGAAAACACCATCCTGCGTACTAGCAGGCTTCTTCAACTTCCCCCAACAAAGCCTTGCTTGTTTCTTGTTGCACCAACTTCTCAACTTCAAAGCAAGCAGCCAACGAGACGAACACCAAACGCACAAACCCTACGCAGCGGAAAACAAAAGCCTCGGTTTGAACCCGGAGCTCTGATACCAATTTGTTGCGCCAAAACCTGAAGTATGAGAATATAAACAAATCAACAAGAAAACAAGACACAAGATTTATGTGGTTCCCCCTTAAGCATGAAGCTCTAAAGGTAACGTCCACGGGGAAGAGTATCAATAGTGAGAAATACAAAGAGCCAACTATACCCGTAACTCTACTTAAATCAACCAATAGATATCTAGAAAGAATCTCTTTTAGAAACCCTAATAGAGCATCAATGTCTCACATAAACGAAAGATACGACTCTAAACCCTGGATGTCTCAAAGACTTAACCAATGGAACAACCAAGAAACTCTAACACACTACGGGGAACCCCATGGGGGCTCCCTCAAAGGGATTCACTCAAGAAGTCCAACCCTAACAGCCCCCAAGACTGCTATTTATAAGAAGACACAGAATATTAGATTAAAACCCCCCAAAACTCGCAGTTGCACATACTCCGTATGGAAGTCGGCCAAAAAATGCTCGAACGCTTTTGATTCCCGCCCGGACGGGATTTACAGAAAACCAACCGAAGACCCAAATCTGCCAAAATCTGCCCGGGCGGTTTTTTCAGAAGCAAAATCCTCAGTCCAAATTGCAAACTGCTCGCGACGAACTTTTGTGCATTTTCGAACATCAATTCAAGGCACAAACTCCAACAGATGTTGAAAGGACCTTCCTTTCTTTCTTCAAAAATTTAATAAAGAAAAGAATCCTTTTAGGATAAGAACAAATGATACGGAGATTGTTTGTCGTCGTAATATTGCTGGCTTCGCAAATTAGGGACAATAAGTGCTTGGTGGAAGAATGAAACTGAGTGATTCCAGTTGAGCACCTCCTTGCATGTCTCTTCTTTTTTCTTGCTCTTTTGTCTATAGAAACACAAATTGTTTCATATGACCGCATCCCGAGACAAACATTACAGAGACTTCCATATCAGGAAAGGAATCCTCTGATACAAAACAGCAAAATTGGACGAAACTAATTTCTCCCCCAAGTGCATGGATTGCCTTTGAATCGTGGTTCAGGTTCCCATTGTTATCGCACGGTCTTACTCTCCTGCTTATCTTTTCTTTCTTGTGGTTTCTCCTAAATTGCAAAATTGTTATCCGTAGGCTACTAGAGAGGATCAATATGTTCTTCTTGTTGGAATCAACAATGGTTTGTTGGGTACTCTTGATGAATGTGTATGTAATAGTTCATGTTGTTCACGCACGAATTAGTTGAATCCAATACTTGGACGCGTACTTGCACTGTGTACACATAACACCTTTTCTAGGATCCATGTTGCACAGTTCTTTTCCAGAGCATTTATTTTTTGCATTCTTTTCATTTCACTCGGACAAGATTCTCTTATCTGATCACAGTGAGTGTTTTATGGATCAGCTTAACTTGTGCTGGATGGAGATGATCATTTATTCTAGTGTGCCAAACATGTTAAATGCCCACCATTCCTGCACTAACTCGAGACTCGGAATTTTATGTGATCCTATCCTAATGTTCCGGTCTCGGGGTTTGTATATATATATATAGAGAGAGAGAGAGAGAGTCCACTTCTAGTCCGGGATCCGGACTTCCGGACCTCCATGATCCGAGATTTTTTTTGACGATCCGATCCGTCCAATGTGTTCAGAAGGTGTTTTCAAGGGTCCACGCGGAAAATCTTAAAAAAAAAATACCGGGAAGGGCTTGATCCAAACATTTTTCGCAAAACTGTAAAAATACAGTTTTTGCGAAAAAATGCTTGGATCAAGCACCTCCCCGTATTTAAAATGAGGGATCCCTCATTAGAAGTTGATCCTATATATATATATATATATAGGAAGATGTTTTATTGAGGACTCCCTCAAAGATCTCCTCCGTGAGGACCACCCCTTTTTTGATTTTTCGGACCAAATTTCAACGATCCGAACTGCTCAATGTGTTTAAAACATGTTTTCCATGGCCAACGCGAGGAATCACAAAAAAAAAATACCCGAAAGGGCTTCATCCGAGCGGTTTTTCATAATAACCGTACATATATAATTTATCGAAAAAATGCTCGAATGAAGCCCTTCCGAGTATTTTTTTTGGATGAATCCTCGCGGTGACCCTTAAAATCACGTTTTAAACACATCGAGCGGTTCGGATCGTTGAGATTCGACCCCGATCCATGAGGTTCGCAAATTACGAGTTTGAGGGAGTCCTTAGTAGAACGGGATCCTATATATATATATATATTTTTTTTTTTTTACAATGGGAAGGATAGGAGAAACCGAATGTTCTATCACGTTTTCTACCTCGTTTGGACTTTTAGACTGAAATAATAATAATAATAATAAACCATTAAGGAGGTAGTTTCTCTTTGTTGATAGCTCAATATCTCACTCAATTGACCAACTAATTCAAGAGACTAATCTCGCCGTTTACTATCAAGGTATTCAATGAAAGCCGGGTAAAGTCTCGTATGAGCTACTTAATAACACAGGCGGAAATCGAACCGCAGAGCGTAGATCTTCTTGAGGCTTCTATTTACCACTGCACTAACCCTGAGGAAAATGTAAAGAGGTGGTTGCTGTATGTCATTTTCAGGGGAGGTGATCTCCATCACTCCATGTGCACATTATAAGCTTCGGCTCTCTGTACCATCATAGTTGAGAATGTACGTGATGTACTTGTTGCAAGTTGCAATTATGGAAGCGAATATTACTGTCAGAGTTTCCTTTCAAATTGCTAGCCAAAAGAAGCATGAATGCTTAATGATTTTGTTAAGTGATCATAAATTCTGAAAAAAAATACACTTAGGCATGGGGTTGCCAGTTTTTAATGCTTAAGGATTAATTATCCACCATTATACTTAAATGGATAAATTTCACTGACCTCCCTTGAGTTTTATGACAAATGCAGAAATCTCCCCTGAGGTTCTAAAAATTACACTAACCGCTTTTATTTTACAAACTATTGTCTATCTCCCATTCCGTTAAATTCACACTAACACCGTTACTTTTTGCTACTAAATGACTAAAATGCCCTTGAATATTGGATAAACTAATAAAAAAAACTAACTATATTTTATCAAATTTGGGTAATTAGTTATAAATCTTGTGTTTCATAATCATCATTTTTTCTAAAATTAATATTTTTTCATGTATCTCATTCTACTTTGTTTCCTGTGTCTGTGTGTGGGCGCGCGTTTTTTTTTTGGACGAAATGCACTTGTACATGTATGAAGGTGCTGTCACTATCATAAGATCACTAGCAGGGGAAATGGGTGAATTTTCAATCACAGTATGTGACGACCTTGATTTTTAGAGCCATCAAAAAATTAATAAGTCGTTATAAAAACCTTTCTTTTATACATAAAAGTATAAACTTTTTCACAAGATAAAAGTACAAATTAAGTTCTTTTACAAATTGTCTCCCAAAAAAATAATCTTTTCAATAACCTCAAAATGTTACAATGTCAAAGCTTCGCAAATTACATGGGTCCTAAAATCCTTAAAATGACATCACTAACTTCTTTAGATAGTCTCTCAAATCTAATTCTCTGAATCCTCCAATCGGCCATCGTTGACCCGCTCTACACCTGAAAAATATAAAAGGGTCGGGTAGTGCTTGCGACCTTGGATTGTGTCGCCCCAAGCGTAGGGCTAGGTCGGCAGTAGCATAATAACCGGTAAGACCGGGTCGAATCCACAGGGACCGAACGCACCCGGCGTGAGAGTTGTCTTGCGAATGAGGTATTTAGCCTTAAAGCGGCAAACTTGGCTTTTGGATTTTGGTTGGTGGAATTCACTTAACTTCGTGAACGACTCGGAAGATTAAAAAGACTAATTAAACTAAGGCAAAGTCTAGGGGATCATAAATACCACAACTAAGGCTAAACCGTTCGACTCTTGATAACCGGCTCGGGACACCGTTAGATGCTCCCGAACGGAAGATTTAGAGATTAAAACCATTTGACTAGAAAATGTGCTTCACAAAGATTAGGATTCTTGTGCCATTTAGACAAACATTTTGATTGACATCGCCCTAAGCATCACACGTGCCAAGTGGTCAAGCCCTTGGCTACTGCTTGACCAAATCCTAGACCTAAATTAATGGGTTGCCCCAAGCGTAGGGCTGAGACCGGTGTAGCATAATACCCGGTAAGACCGGAATCGAATCCACAGAGACGGCGGAGAGTGCTTAACTAAAAACTCGGGTTGTGAACTTTGAAACAGCTCTTAGGTAGCCACCCTTTGTGATTTTATGAAATTAATTAATTAACTACTGAACTAATTTAACTGTTCGAATGCAAATTAATAAGGAGAGCACAGCTGTGGGAACCCAGCGTCCACGCCTGGCCTAAACAATACTTACTCGGGCCACAATTAATCCTTTTTACTGATTTTAGAATACGAGAAAGAATTTCTAACGAATGCGCACCACCTGTCACCAGATTCCGTGCGCACTCGAATTCCGGTAATGCTTGGGTTGTTCGTTAGAGAAGTTTCTAGTTCCCAAAATTGCATGAAAATTGATTTAATTCGACCCCGAGGTGAAATATTGTTTAGACTCAACGTGGGCACCCTCGCCCCGCAGCCGCACTCGATGAGACTACTCACTCATGCTTACACAATAAGCGAAGAAAACCCTAGATTGAAACATGCTTCTGAATACGAAATAAACAAAAGATACGAATTAAACAAGTACCAAAGAATAACTTTATTAAAGAACAGGAATTAATAACGAGTTACCGGAATGCGAGTAATTGAACAAAGCTTGAAACTTGAAAGGAAAATCTCCAAAGGAGAAAGTCGGCTCCTCCAACGGAAGAAGAACAAAACAAAGTAAAGTTGGGAACCCTAATTCGACCTCAAAAAGAGGTATTTATGTCTTTCCCGAAGCCCAAACACGTGGCAAAATCACCGGCCCATTTAAGCTAGTCGGTATCGATACAGGCTTTTAGCCGTATCGATACCCAGACATTCTGTTCGCAGATGGTGCCCACGGTATCGATACAGGACAATACATGTATCGATACCGAGCCTCTAAAATTGACTTTTCAGCTTTTTGGTCGTCCTTGCTTGGGTCCCACCGGTTCCCCGCATGCCCGAAGCCTTGTGACTACTTCCCGTGCTCCTTTTGGCCCGTTTCCTACAAAATGAACACAAACACCAAAAACAAAGGACAACACCGCATCAAGTGGAAAATGAAATAAATCGCGCCTCTAATGCGCTAATTCGCCCTACTTAGGCGCTTATATCTTGAGATATTGCGCGCCTATCAGCTATGTGAGATCAAAGAGATTAACAAATCCAAATTTTGATACATAAAATTAATCCTAACTCTTTGATCAACAGGAAGTGTTTGCTTTTGAGATGAGAGGAACGGATTAGCCCGAGTCATGGAGTGTTAATCACCCCATGACCAAGCCTACTTAACTACTCACACATTATGCTAGAAAACAAGTCTAGAATTTTGAAGAAAACTAATAACATGCTTAACAATTCTAAAAACTAATTTTTAATGAAGATCCTAGGTTAGCCTACAATATTAGTACTTGAGAAATTATCAAACAATCACTAAGAACAAGAGTTTTCAAAGGATTAAGCTAGAAAATCACAAGACTAAAAACTAGATGAACTTGGAAATAAACTACATATATTGAAAGATCCAATCACGAGGAACAAGATTAATACACGGTAATTAAACGGGAAATGAAAACTTACTTGAGAAAAACTAGAGAGATGAACCTTAAACTCTCTCCAATGGAGGAGAGAGGTGAGAGCAAAACTAACTAAGGAGGAAGATCTAGGAGAGATGAGGGAGGAAGGTATTTATACTAAAAGCCATTTACATTGGCTAATTATCCCAAAAACATACTATAAGTGGAAAGTTTCCATATATGGAAGATATTAAAACAACCAAAATCTGTCAAAAAATCGCCAAGGATGGGTCTGGATCGATCCAACTTCATCATGGATCGATCCAGATGAGTCTGGAGAGTTTTGGGATGATCTGGATCGATCCATGATGGTTTGGATCGATCCAAGGTAGTTTGGAAAGAAGTGGATCGATCCACTTGGGCCCTGGATCGATCCAGATAGTGTGGATCGATCCAACTTGATCATGGATCGATCCAGAAGTGTCTGTTTAGGCAGATTTTTTACCCAACTTCGCGGGCATGCCCCGGCTTCGTCCGAACTCGGAATGAGGCGATTCTTGAACCGTTGGAAAGCTCTATGAGTCTACTTTCAAACCCAATTGACCTCATCTTCATAGCCTTTGTATCTTGAGAGAAATGAGCCTTTTTCTATCGGTTGGTCAGATTTTCTCGAGGCTCATAGCTCCAGATTTCTTGTTCCTTTGTTCCGGGCCTTCCTTGAACCTTCCAAAGCTTCTTGAATCGACTTCTAAGCTTCGGCGATTGTCCTCCACGGCATTGCGGGACCTTAGGTACTTCCGGATACAACCGGGGATTATTTGGAGCTTTGGACACGCCTCTTAGCTCCGATTTTTTGAAACTTATCAAAAACACAACTCGCGCAAAATAAATCGTATAAAGGCACAAAATGCACGTGTGTGTGATTACAACGAGCGAGATAAACCCGGATATATACAACATTTGGGGCTTATCAGGTAGTATGTGCAATACAAGGACAATAAATATTGCTTGAAATAAGGACGTGCTCAATAACCGACGCTAACAAATCACATGAATCATTGCGAAATGATACATCATTTGTAGCCTCTTTCCTTGGCCCATCTAGGTAACACGCCAAGCACCACCGAGGCCAAATCGTGTGCCCCCCTTTTGGGCCATATAACAGTACACTAGATTTCTCTCATGGAAATCAATCATATCTCTTTACTCATTTCACCCGGTGGTCTTGCACGTGTACCAATTTGTTCCATGGCTTTCAGCCAAATATTTCCTGTGTTACAAAACAAGATGTGACAGTAACTGAACAATAAGCTTAGATATCAAAAGAGTACAAATATGAGAACATCAAAGAAACACTCTTTGCAAAGAGATTTAGCTAGGAATGTATTGCACACTACCCGGTACCTTAAATAATGGTAGCGGACTGAATACATAAATTTTGTTGAATACATAATGGGGAGATGGAATTCGATTCCAAACGGAATTTGTTAGGTAGCGTGTGTGTGGTGTGTCATATGTTAGTGTGGGGTGAATGGATTTTAGTTTGGCCTATTTATACTTGAGGCTAATGGCCTCCAGAACCATCCATTAATTAAGACTTAGTTAATGAATTCCTAATATTCCACTACCATATCTCGCCAAATCTTTGGTGTATTGACTCCATATGGTCTATCTTATGGTAAAGCGCCAACTCGCTCATCTTCCGAATACTCCTCTCTTGGGCTCCAAGGATCCTTCCTAGCATTGACACGTGTCCCGTTCTGCTCCGCAATGCTAATTCTATACCGAACTAGCTTTAAAAAAAGGAATAATTAGTCATAAATACACAATATTTTGCATATTTGAAGGGAAGGACAAGGAACTTTTGCAATAAAAGTTAAAGACATTGTTTATAATTGTGATTTAATAAAAGGATAAAGAGAACTAATAATGCCACGATGGTTTGTTTTTTTCCCACGACACTTTCTGTGGGGTGATGCCCTCTCTAATACCTCTACTCTGGAAGTTGACGTATTAAGTTGATCATGCGTCGCAACGGGCACAAACACCTGGCATCAAACTCCCTGAATAATGCCATTGCCATATTAACTGGACTTGGGTATGTTACTTCTATAATTTATCTTTTTATACTTATATGCTAACGGCTAACGAGTTACGACAATTCAAAGCAAAGCAGACTTCCCTCCCTCTCTCTTTGTTCCCATCTGTGGACGCCCCTCCGGAGGATCTCGATTCGATTCGGAGTCGCCACCCGGGTTTTAGCGGATTGTCCCCGAGGAACCGAACTCGATTAACTCGTGCCTCATTCAATAGATAAGGATTACTAGCCCGTCATCATCATACTATCTTAGGTTCGGGGGCTTAGTTACGAGAGGGGAAGGGTTTTACGGCACCCCCCTCGACCGGTTCGAAGACCGGTCTCTACTTGACTTTTGTGGGATCATGGGAAATGTTTATAATTCAACTTTGAACGAGTACGGGGAATGGGGGATGGGAGCCACTGATAAGCCCCAAATG
Source organism: Vaccinium vitis-idaea (assembly GCA_963854785.1). Taxonomy (NCBI): domain Eukaryota; kingdom Viridiplantae; phylum Streptophyta; class Magnoliopsida; order Ericales; family Ericaceae; genus Vaccinium; species Vaccinium vitis-idaea. The sequence continues at coordinate 30,785,244 of OY978222.1, forward strand.
TTGTATATAACTGGGCTTATCTCGCTCGTTGTAATCACACACACGTGCATTTTGTGCTTTTATATGATTGATTTTGCGCGAGTTGTGTTTTTGATGAGTTTCAGAAAATCGGAGCTAAAAGGTGTGTCCAAAGCTCCAAATAATCCCCGGTTGTATCCGGAAGTACCTAAGGTCCCGCAATGCCGTGGAGGACAATCGCCGAAGCTTAGAAGTCGATTCAAGAAGCTTTGGAAGGTTCAAGGAAGGCCCGGAACAAAAGAACAAGAAATTTGGAGTTATGAGCCTTGAGAAAATCTGACCAACTGATAGAAAAAGGCTCATTTCTCTCAAGATACAAAGGCTATGAATATGAGGTTAATTGGGTTTGAAAGTAGACTCATAGAGCTTTCCAACGGTTCAAGAATCACCTCATTCCGAGTTCGGACGAAGCCGGGGCGTGCCCGCGAAGTTGGGTAAAAAATCTGCCCGAACTGACACTTCTGGATCGATCCATGATCAAGTTGGATCGATCCACACTATCTGGATTGATCCAGGGCCCAAGTGGATCGATCCACCTCTTGCAAAACAGCACCAGACTACCTTGGATTGATCCAGACCCATCATGGATCGATCCAAGTCCCTCCGGATGGCATTTTTTGAGCACTTTTTGTACTTTCCTTTTATAGAAACTTTTGGTTAATGTGAGAGCTTTATTAGATATTATGTAGAGAGAGAAAGGGAAGACTATATTGGGCTCTCTCCTCTCTCCTTCTAAAAGGACTTACTCTTTCATTTTTAGTTAGTTTTGCTCTCACCTCTCTCCTCCATTGGAGAGAGTTTAAGGTTTCTCTCTCTAGTTTTTCTCAAGTAAGCTTTCATTTCCCGTTTAATTACCGTGTATTAATCTTGTTCCTCGTGATTGGATCTTTCAATATATGTAGTTTATTCCCAAGTTCATCTAGTTTTTAGTCTTGTGATTTTCTAGCTTAATCCTTTGAAAACTCTTGTTCTTAGTAGTTGTTTGATAATTTCTCAAATACTAATATTGTAAGCTAACCTAGGATCTTCATTAAAAATCAGTTTTTAGAGTTGTTAAGCATGTTTTTAGTTTTCTTCAAAATTCTAGACTTGTTTTCTAGCATAATGTGTGAGTAGTTAAGTAGGCTTGGTCATGGGGTGATTAACACTCCATGACTCGGGCTAATCCGTTCCTCTCATCTCAAAAGCAAACACTTCCTGTTGATCAAAGAGTTAGGATTAATTTTATGTATCAAAATTTGGATTTGTTAATCTCTTTGATCTCACGTAGCCAAGGGTTTGACCACTTGGCACGTGTGATGCTTAGGGCGATGTCAATCAAAATGTTTGTCTAAATGGCACAAGAATCCTAATCTTTGTGAAATACATTTTCTAGTCAAATGGTTTTAATCTCTAAATCTTCTGTTCGGGCGCATCTAACGGTGTCCCGAGCCGGTTATCAAGAGAGGAACGAATTAGCCTAAGTTATGGTTGTTAAAATCCCCTAGACTTTGTCTTAGTTTAATTTGCCGTTTTTAATCTTCCGAGTCGTTCTCGAAGTTAAGAGAATTCCACCAATCAAATCACAAAAGCCAAGTTTGCCGCTTTAAGGCTAAACACCTCACTCGCAAGTCAACTCTCACGCCGGGTGCGTTTGGTCCCTGTGGATTCGACCCGGTCTTACCGGTTATTATGCTACTGCCGACCTAGCCCTACGCTTGGGGCGACACTCTCTACGACACAATCCAAGGTCGCAAGCAGCCACATAACGATAGTAATAAACACAATGATGGGTTACGGTGTATGCTTGTGCTCCGTGAATCTACATGAATGATGATGATATGCAAGTATGAACAAACAAAAAAATTAAACAGCAAGGGACAATGTTAGGATATACAGAATGATAACAAAGTAATCAGAAACAACACCACAAACCACCATAGGACTAAACCAATCTGATCCCCCTATTAGGGGTTTGAGCGCTCATAGAGAGGGTTTGAGCGCTCAAACTCTCCTCAACCCAAACATGCTCATGTTGATTCTGATTTAATGAAAACACATTTTATGCACTGTTTCTCACTTGAAAACTGATCTGTGTTGGTTAAACAGAAGGAGATGGTTATAATAACACATGTTGAAGCATGTCAATGAGCCAAACATGGGAAGAAGCCTTGAGTATGCAAGAGTATAACATTAAAAGACTTTCCAGAATACGCAAAATGCAGTATGCAAGCCATGATAGTGAAAATATTCGATAAATTTGGAAAACAGTTTGAGCGCTCAAAGATGCCTTGAGCGCTCAGACTATCTCCATGGCTTGTGTATTCTGATGCTTCCTTGCCCTTATTTGGATCATTAACAGCCTCAAACAGTACACAATAATATAAATGTACTTGATGAACCAGAAACATTGACAAAATAAACATAAAATACTTGCATGAGTGAGAGATGAGTATCGGGCCATGCATAAGCATGATTAGAATGAGAGGTAGAAGAGATCTGGTTGGCTTAGCCAAACAACAACACACACACACTACATGAACTGAAAACGGAATGCAGAACTGAAATAAATAAGATTCAAATGCCAAAACTGAACAAGGCTTGAGCGCTCATAGTGCTAGCATTGAGCGCTCATAGTGCTAGCATTGAGCGCTCAAGCCCCATTCAAGGGTTATGAGTTTCTGTGATTTCTGGCCATTATTTGGTGCTTTTGTGAGCTTAGACAATCTGATCATTGTTCAAAAGAGTGAGATACACTTATTCATCCCACAAACAAAGCTTATTCATTACTTGATGATGATGAAACATCACTTTTATGGCTTTTGGGTTCATTGATCAATGATCAAAGGCAAAATAAACTGATTTGAGAGTTGTTGAACCCAACAAACAACCAAATTAATTTGACAGCTCGAACGGTGACATCAGCACGGTTTGAGCGCTCAAACTGTGACATCAGCACAGTTTGAGCGCTCGAACCATTTCAAGCTCAGATTTTTGAAATCAGTTTTTCTTGATATCTAAGACCTTGTGAGCTCATAGAAGGTATGTGGAACCTCCATGAACTCACTGGTCTCCCTCAGGATGACCAAAACGTGATTTTTCACATGATTTTCTACCTTTTCGGCTATGATCAAGGCTTGAACTTGTGGTTTGATGAATGGATGGGTAGTGGCTGTGTTTATGGGCTATAGATGAAGTATTTTGGACAGAGGAGTGTGAATGTAGGGCTGATTGGATGATTGATTGAGTGGATGGGGGTGTATTGAAGGTTAAATGACCATTTTTGGCATGATCAAGTGGGTTTAATTGATTTTGGATCATGGAGCTGCAATTGATGGATGATTACAGTAGAGAGGGGCTGACTATGGAGTTTTAGAGTGAGAAAGAGGTCAAGATCAGTTGGTATCTTAAAGACCCATGTGTATTTGGTCTTAAAGATGGGATTTTTGGAGGTTGAAGATGATGGAAATGGATGAGATAGAGGGTGTAAAATGTTATTGAAGGATGAGAGAGAGTGGTTTTGGTCTGATGAAGGGTGTGAGAGTGTAAGAGATCAGCCAAGGGTGGGGGTGGTTTATATAGAGAGAAAATGGGAGGAAAATGTAATTTGCAATTCAAGTTGGAGGGGGAATGTTATTAGAGGGATTTTGGAGTGAAAACGAAGCTTAGAAACCAGGGGGAGCCCATAGTTTAGCTAGAAAACCAGCTGAAAGATACTTTTGAAAATTTTCTGGTGCGCGAAGGGTTGGTTTGAGCGCTCAAAGGGTCTGCAGGCCAAACTTCACAGGGCTGCTCCGGGTGCTACCGAACTCCGTTTTGTGCTTGGTTTGAAGCGTTGGAAAGCTTATTAAGTGTAATTTATAACCCAAGTGGTTTGAACCCAAGATAATTTGTACATCCAAGTGTGTGACCATTTTACCCTCAGAAGGTCGGGAAAACAAGTCGTTTTGGTAAAATGGGCACATCTCCCTCATTTCAAAACGGATTGAGACGTATTCTATATCAATAAAGATGGTTTTGAATGTACTAGAAGATGGTGTAGGCTTGGGTTTATTTTGAAGAGCATTTTGGATGGTTTGAAGGGTATTTTGGTCATTTTGGTTGGTTTAAGGTTGTTCTAGGAGGGTTTAGAATGGTTTAGGGTGGTTTGGGGAGTTCAAGCCTTGTTCTTAGCCTCAAGGTATGCACGATTGGTCTATTTCATCATCGGGAATGCTTGATAAGTATCCTGGGTCAAAATCGGGGTGTCTACACCATCCAATCTGCACATCCGCATTTTTTCTTGGGTATGTTAAGCAGACAGTTAAGCAAATTCGGATTTTTTTTTTTGAATTTTATGTTCGAATTCAGAATTTTTAAAAATTAGTGACATTTCACTAATTTTTTGGTCGTCGGAAGTGGTTGGCCAGAGGTGGGGTTGTGGTTGGCCGGAGGTGGGGTGGTGATTTTTTTTATTTTTATGATCGAAATTAGAATTTTTAAAAATTAGTGACATCTCACTAATTTTTTTAAGCGCCGGAATTGGTCGGCCAGAGGTGGGGTTGTGGTCGGCCGGAGGTGGGGTGGTGATATATTTTTTTTAAATTTATGTTCGAAATTAGAAATTTTAAAAATTAGTGACATCTCACTAATTTTTTTTGGTCGTCGGAAGTGATCGGCCAGAAGTGGTGGGGTGGACGGCCAGAGGTGGGAAGATGATTTTTTTGATTTTTATGTTCGAAATTAGAATTTTTAAAAATTAGTGACATCTCACTAATTGTTTTGGTCGCCGGAAGTGGTCGGCCAGTGGTGGGGTGGTGGTCCGCCGGAGGTGGAGTGGTGATTTTTTTGAATTTTATGTTCGCAATTAGAATTTTTAAAAATTAGTGACATCTCACTAATTTTTTTGGTTGCCGGAAGTGGTCGGCCAGAGGTAGGGTGGTGGTCAGCTAGAGGTGGGGTGGTGATTTTTTTGAATTTTATGTTCGAAATTAGAATTTTTAAAAATTAGTGACATCTCACTAATTTTTTTGGTTGCCGGAAGTGGTCGGCTAAAGGTGGGGTGGTGTTCGGCCGGCGGTGGGGTGGTTTTTTTTTTTTAATTTTATGTTCGAAATTAGAATTTTTAAAAATTAGTAATATCTCACTAATTTTTTTTGTCTTTATTTTCGATTGCAAAAGTTCCTTGTCCTTTCCTTTAAAAATGTAAAATATTTTTTGTTTTTATGTTCGATTGCAAAAGTTCCTTGTCCTTCCCTTTAAAAATGTCAAATGTTTTGGATTTTTGGCTAAGTGGCCCTAAAAAAAATACCTAAATATATATTATATTTTTTCAAAAAATACCAAAACCATTTTTACGTAGTAAAAGTAAAACAATTTTATAAGTCAAATATAATATGGGCATTTACTAAAATAAGGGGTGTAACACTATAGGTTTACACCAGGGGTCAGCTTTGAGTTCATACCTCTTTGCCTTAGTTATAGATGAATTGACTAGGAATATTTAGGAGGACATCCTATAGTGTATGTTGTTTGAAGATGATGTTGTCCTGACAAATGAAACTGCTAGAGGTAGGGGTGAAAGCGGTTCGGTCCGGTCGGTTTTTACCGGTTTTTGAGAACCGAATATTCGGTTCGGTTTTCATTATCTATCTACCGAAACCGACCGACAAGGACATCGGTTTTTCCGGTTTCAGCTCGTTCGGTTTTGGCCGGTTCTTTTGGTTTTTTCAGTTCTCCATTTTGGGACTCATCTGAGTTTCAGAAAATGAAACAAAATCATGAAACTCTTGATTCAAGTCTACGACAGATCTCAGAAAGAGGAAAAGGAGAGAACAACAAAAAAACCATTGATGCGTTCTTGGAGTTTAGATCTAAAAAACCCATTGAACATCATTCTCCCTTCAATAGAAGTTCAGATCTTCATCCTCAGATCTTCATCATCGTCGGCTGTGGAGACTTCAAAATGCGTTCTTGGGGTAGAAACTTCGAAGATGCGTTCCTGCCATAGTCTTCAAGAGAGAAATGGGTTGATTGATTGACGATGATGGAGTTGTCGGTGACTCGGTGTTCCTAGGTTTTCAAACTCTTCATAGAGAGAGAGAGAGAGAGAGAGAAGAGGAGAGAAGGCTGCTGTAGTGCCTTTGTTGGCTGTAAAAGTGAAGAAAATAGGGTTAGAAAGAGTTTCAATGGTTGAGATTGGCTTAAGATATCAACGGTAGAGATCAAGGTATAAAGGATATTGGGTCACTAATCAAATCCGGTTCGGTTCGGTTAGGTTAAACCGAACTTCAATTCCTAAAAACCGAAAACCAAACCGAAAAAAAAATTTCTGTAAAATTAAAATCGAACCGAACCGATACCTTTGACCGAACCGAACCGAACAGAACCGGTTTATTCGGCCGGTTAAAATTTCACCCCTAGCTAGAGGTATTAAGTACTAATGAAGAAATATAGAGAGAAACATTAGAGTCAAAAACCTTTATGGCCCGATTGGATGCCGGATTAATTTTCGGGGTATTATATATGGAGGGGGTATAAGATAGTAGAGGGTAATAAATATGGAGGGTGGCCCCACAGTGATGTGACATTTATGGAGGGGGGATTAAGTAATACTTGGTTTGGATGATTTTGGTAATATGGGGGGAATAAATAGTACTTTGTTTGGATGCTAGTTTAAATGGGGGTATAAGGATATAAAAAACTGTCAAAAGACCAAATTGGCCTTGTGCGTACCCATATTACAATTCATGCATTTGTTACCTAGGGGGTGTTTGGGAGCCTACTTTTCAGCTTTTCATTTTTAACTTTTTGGCTTTTTGAATTATGGTTAGAATGTGTTTTGAATTTGAAATGAGTGTTTGGGAGAAATGTGCAGAATGCATTTTGCAAGAGGAGTAGTGTTTGGAAGAATAATTATGAAAATGAGTTATGGATTGGTTGTTTACCACTTTGCCCTTGTTTATTGATTCTGGTATTAAAAATATTTTTAGTAAGTTTTTTGATTATTTGTGTAAATGAGTCCCGGCCATTTTTTTTTTCCCGATATTATTGTTATCTAGGCCAAAGAAACAAACATACACCGAATAATGTTTCCTAGCCTCCCTGTACGTGTAAGCCTTGCACCCCATGATCCCACTAAAATATTTTCCTCGCCATTGGATTTAACTTTGCTGTGTACACTAGTCAGTAGTCTCATATCTAGAGACTTCTAATTCTTATCCTAATCTAAAACCCACTTTCTCCTCTCCCTCTCTCTCTAGATTGGCTTCCATCTCCCCACTGAAATCTCTCTCCGCCCGATCTATGCCCGTCTCACGCTCGTCGTTGCGATACAATTCTCTCTGTCTAACGCTTGTCGTTGAAGATCAAGGTGATAATTTTGATGATTTCAGCCAAGAATACAACTATCTCCTTAGAATTTGTAAATAAATTCCATCCCTCTGTATTTCTCCTTCTATTATTAGTTTGATGATTTCTGATTTTTAGGGTTTCCCTATAATTTGCCCTTGATTTTTTTTTTTTTTTTTGGGATTTTGAGCCTGATTTGAGAGAAAAAATGGAATTTCTTTTTGGATTTGGGAAGAGTAATCTGTACTGAAGAAGAAGAAGAAGAAGAAGAAGAAGAAGAAGAAGAAGAAGAAGAAGAAGAAGAAGAAGAGGTGGTAACGTAAACAAGGGGTAGGAATGGGAGACAGAAATTGTGGGAAAAGGAAAATGAGAAGCAGAAACTGAAAAGGAGGTCTCAAGCTCTTTTTGGCTTTTGGCTTGCAACATCAAAAATGGAAAATGTGTTCTGAGAGAACAGATTTTTAGAAAAGTCGGCCAAATAGGTAGAAAGCAAAAATGAGAATGAGAAAAGGAAAAAAAAAGGCGCCCAAACAGGCTCCTAATCAAATACAAAACTTATTAATTTATTACCTTTGTCAACAAATAAACTATAATAACTAATTGCAAAATTTGTTTTTAAAAAATAATTTTTTCAAAAACTTATTATCTATGACAACGTTTTTTTAAATTTTTTTTTTTGGCAAAACTGAAGTGTCATAATTTGACTTTCCATTTACACATATAGTCCTGCATCAAGACCATTTGGGTTTTTGACAGTGAATACAGATACCAAGTCCAACACCACTAGCAGTAACGGAGGGCTAGAGTTTTGCATGGCCTTCGGTATCAACTCTTAAGGCGTCGTTTGGATGAGGTAGAAGGGACCCTGACTATTCAATCCGGGGGGATGAGGAGTTTAGCCCATCTTTTGGCAACCAATTTCGCCCCCCGACTAAATAGCCGCCGGCTAATTAACCAGGGGAGGCCGGACTAAATACAAGCGCGGGGGGGGGGGGGGGGGGGGTGATTGTATTTAGTCCGGGTTCTCATCCGGGACCAAATGACCGGGCTACCGCTCTCGGAACACCTCCACACAACTTTGCACCAAAAATCCCAAAATCACATATCCTAAACTATCCGAAATTTTCTGGGAAAACAACAACTTTGCACCAAAATCAAACCCAATTTAACGGAAAAAAAGGGTTTTGAATCTCAAACAAAATCAAAAGATTACAAGGAAAACTAATTATATGGAAAGCCCAGACCGTGGTAGACTATGCATCAATCTCGATCATCGTCGGCGGGAAAAAAAACTCCGGTCAATCTCGATTTTGTGCAGTGGCAAGTGTTGCGCCTCGATCACGTCGGACCTTCGTTTTTCTTTGATCATCTTGATTGGCCATGGAAGACGAGGAGAAAAAAAATTCTGAGTTTTTTTGGTGAGAGAAAAGTAAAGAAGAGGAATAGAGGAGATAGAGATGAATGTGCAGAGAAAAGAGAGAGTTGTCGATGATATCAAGGAGAAAAATGATCCAGTGTTACATGCATTTTTTTGTTATCTTCTAATGTGAACAATTCAACGGTCCAAAAACTGCAATTGAATTTCAACGGTATCAAAACTATTCCAACGGTATATAAAAAAAAAGGAATCATTTTGGTAACAAAGATTTCAACAGGGAGAAAAATTAAATTACTTTTAATTTTTATATTTTTATTTTATAAACTAATAATACAATGAAATATTATAATTTTGTTGTTAAAAAAACATATCAAATTAATAATTTTTAGCATTTATATAAATACGTAAATGCATAATCTAATATATGCATTATCAAGGGCAAATTTGTCTTTTGACATGATTTTACATCATCCACCCTCCTTATCCCTCCCTTTTTATCCCTCATCCAAACCATGTACTATTTAATCCTGCCTTCTTAACTGTCACATCAATGTGGGCCCACCCTTCTTATTTAATCACCCCTACTATTTTATCCCCCCTTACTATTTAATTCCTCCCAAACTAATACGTCATCCAAACGAGCCGTAACGGAAAAAGATTTTGCCGTACGAAACATTTGGGTTCTTGCACTATCAGGTTCCGGTAATTCCTTCTGCACCGATGGGGGCTGCACCGACCCCGTACCGACGGCGTCGTGGACACCGTTGTGGGTCCCAAACGATTGATCCAAGCCGTTCATCCTTCTCAAAATTGAATTCCGAGTGGGCCTACGCGGGAATCCAGGCAATCGGACAGCTGTATGAGCTCGATCCAAAATCACCCCATTCGTTTGGGACCCACAACGGCGTCCACGACGCCATCGGTACGGGGTCGGTGCACCCCGTCGGTGCAGGTAGAAGGGTTCAACTTCCATGCACAGTCCCAGTTTTGGGCAACAATAGGCAACGATGTATATATTGGTTGTCAAAAAATACAATCAGTACCCAGTTTGCATTTTCTCTATAACATTCCTTCAAAAATGGGCTCAGGAGGGAGAGGAGAAGGGTATTATTTTGGACATTTTGGTAATTTTGACAGGGGTATTAGGGGGTGTTAAATATGGACACCCCCTGGGCTGTCCATAAATAACACCCCTGCACTTTTTGTTGGCAAACCATTCCATATGAGTGGATCCGGGCATAAATAACACCCTCCATATTTATGCCCCCCCTTAACGCCCCATCCAAACGGGCCGTAGGATGTAAAACTGAGTATATGGAATGTAAGTTTAGTGGTAACGAAAACGCTCTGTGGAAGGAGTGAGAATTTAAGACCAGGAGATATCACATGGTGATAATTTTAGGTACTTAGGTTCTATTATTAGCAAAGATGGAGAGATTGCAGATGAAGTGATCAAAGTGGGGTGACTCAAGTGGAAAAGTGCTACTGGTGTATTATGTGACAAGACGATACCTACAAAATTGAAAGGAAATTTCTATAGAATTACCATAAGACCAGCGATACTTTACGGGACAGAATGTTAACCTATCAAGAAACAACAAGTGAATCAGATGGGTGTAGCTAAAATGAGAACGTTAAAATGTTGTAGTGAGCAAAGATATGAGTCTACTAAGTCTAAGTGAACAAGTAGCGTTGACAGAACTTATTAGAAAAAAAAAGATTCATGCAGCCAACCTTAATTGATTGGGACATAGAGACAGAGCTAGGATTTCAACTCGGAGGTAGCAACCAAAATCAATATTCTCTCTCTGTCCCACAAAGATAGTCTATTTAAAACGACATGCAATTTTTGAATTAAAATTTAAAATAGTTCTTCAATTTTGCGTCAAGAAATGTATGAAATTATGCACGGAAGTGCTTTATTTTTTTTATTCCAAAATTGGAGGTTTTTTTGGTATTGGGCTATTTTTACGGTTGAAAGGAGTAATTAGTATAGAAAAATACAAGTGTTCCTAGATTAGTTGTTTCTAGTACCTGACAAGGTACACATTTTCACATGTTAATCATCCATCACCATACTTAATACTAAAAAATTACCAATTTTCATCGATTAATCACTCATCAATATACTTAACACTAAATAAAATAATGCACGCGTTTTAAAGAATAACACTGCTCTTGCAATACAATTTTCTTTTAACCCCATTGGTGGCACCCCCTCTTACTCTCCGTTCCTCGGGACATAAGGCTGGGTTTGAATTGATTTGGAATTAAACGAGCAGAGGAGTAAAAAAAATTCTCATAAAGTGTCGGCAGGCCCTATATGGTACTGTTGTGAAATTATCTACAGGTTGTTTGATCACATCAGATCATTTGGTGGAATAGTGACATTGGCAAGTGGAGAATTATGTATTAACTCTTTTAGGTGTAGCAGTGACCCAACAATTTTCCTCTCTTTTCTCCTTTCTATAATTCATGTACGCTCAAAGGACTAGGATTTTTAATGAAAATTTGATTGGTACGGAAGATCGAACGATTCTGATAGTTCTTATATAATCGTCTTTTAAATAACGTCTTTTCTTAACTAATCCCGCGGGTATCAAAGTGTAAGCCCGCAGTAAACAAATGATGAGCTCGTTCCAAACCTAAGTGGTGACGGGGCTGGCCCTCGAGCATAAGCTCACTAGGCGGCCGCCTAAGGCCCTCAAATTCAGCCGAAAACTAGGGCCCCGGCCAGTTTTGTGTGTATGTATAATTATTTAACGTACCTAAAACATTCATGTCCAGCTTGTTGGCCCAGCGAATGTCTTGCTCCTTACCAAACAGTTGCTTGGTTCGAGTCTCATTATCACGGCCCCATTAGTGATGTAGTACTTTTTATCTACTGTATCAAGTGTACGGGTTACCCATTTAATTTTGGACGATGCTACGGTTACCGAAGTGAAATGTACCGAAATTATACTAATCGGCATGCGGGGCCCACTTTTAGATCCTGCACGAATGATTCAAACCGTTCAATAATTTTAAAAAAATTTGTTCAGTGCCTGGAAAAAAATTAGCTCAATTGGATATGCGTAAGTGCTTTATCCAAACTTCAAGCTTTTCATTCAGAATTCAAGATCTTAAGTTTTGAATGAAAAACTTGAAATTTTGATGAAGCACTTACGCATGTCCAATTGAGTTGATTTTTTGCAGAGACACTTATAAAATTATTGAACGGTTTGGATCATTTGAGTGGAATCCAAAAGTGGGTCCCACAAACCAATTAGTACAATTTCTGTTCCTTGGGTTTTCTGTACCCATATGTTTATCGTTTAATTGTTAAGGCTAAAAGGCTTCTTTTGGTTGTTTAGCTTTTGTTGTGATGATTTTTTCCCCCTTTTTTTAAAACTCTTTTTTTACTTTTTGTATTGCTTTTGATTAGGATAATTGAAATACATAATAACAGCAATATATAGTTGTTGAAAAAAAGAATATATAATTGTAATTTTAATGGGTTTTTCTTCAATATTTTTGTTCCTTTATTTAAGATGAATAAAAAAAGTACAAGATCTGACTAAATAAGCCGATCATAAATCTCAAATAGGGCCTATTATGAAATAAACTACTTCGATAATACAATCTTTAACGAAAACTTGACCTAATATTATAAGAGCTATTTGTTTTACTATGTTTTTAGTTTAAATTAACTTCGTAGATATGATTATAGATGTGTCATTAATGATGTCAATATTGCCCTAATTTATAAAACTATTGTGAGATTTCAACTTCTTAAGTAAAATTAGCAAAAACCTATTTAATTCGAACCTTTGATGGTAGGTTTTAAATGAATCATTTAAATGTAATATAGGAAAAAAATAATGTTGTGCTGCAACTCATGTACGATACCATTTTGAAATCATTCTTATTCTAAATTTATTCAATAAAAGATGTAGAGACCCGACTTACAAATTCGCTTAGGGTCTAGAACCAGCCTTGGTGTTGACTGTGTAACGTATAATTCAGAAATAGCTAAGTTGTTCCACATCCGTCTTAGAGCATGAGCATCAGTCTCTTTGCACCAGTATCTCTATATCTCACGGTACTTTACATTTTCTCCAAATCTGCTACAGTACATCGGCAAACATACCGAAGCACTATTCATTAGGTACTCAGGGGTGGTTTGGCCTAAAAGTGGATTATGGTTTTTTAGTTTTTTCGTTTCATCTTTATTCAAATTTTTTTTGCATTTGTTAGTTTCGCATCAAGATTTTGTGGTTTTTGGATTCCTCTCGACGAGACGAATCTAACAAGTATAAAATTATGGTCAAACCAAATATTTTTTTGAATAAAGCCGAAATACGTAGATTATTTGCCAATAATCCAAGTATTTCGACTTTATTTAAAAAAAATTGAGTTTTGACCATAATTTTATACTTGCTAGATTCGTCTCGTCGAGAAGAATCCAAAAACCACAAAATCTTGACGCGAAACTAATAAATGTAAAAAAAATTTGAATAAAGACGAAACGAAAAAACTAAAAAACCATAATCCACTTTTAGGCCAAACCACCCCTCAGTTTTTTAATACTTTTTACTCTCTCTCTCTCTCTCTCTCTCTCTCTCTCTCTCTCTCTCTTATCCTCCTCTCCCTCTCTGTTTATGTCTCATTTTTAATTATTACTTTTGCTCTCTCTCTCTCCCCCCTACTTTTTACACTTTTATAATATTTTATAGGAATAGAGAAAGTAATATAGAGGATTGTTGGAGTGTTAATAGAGACATGAGTAGGTAAAGTAAAAAATGTGCACTGTTCAATGAGTTTTTTCCCCTCAAATTATGCTGTACATGCCCTTACTATTTGGAAATCACCAACCCTTTTTCTTGTATTTATGATTGACTGACGTCTGATTCCATAACGAACTCTCAGGTGAGCTATCATGTTTAGTGATTAACTATAAAACACCCACAATTCATTCTTAATTTCCTCTTTTCTCATGAACATTTTCAATACCATTGATGTAGCAGAGGCCTCCCTCGCTGGTGTAAAAGATATCATGGTGGCCAAATGCAAATGAATCCTTCCGATTCGCCGGAGACGAAAATGAGAGGTACTTATTATTCCTATATAAAAGATTAAATGACTTGATTGATCCAAGAAATCAACAGCCATAGTTTAATTTGTTGTTCTCATGGATTTTAGCTCCATCCAGCTTTCACAACTCGAAGTATTCTCCCATCTTCTCACATGTTATTATCTCATGTGATCCTCAGGTACTGCGAAATGGGAATCACTACAGTCACACTCGACGATCCGAGCCTTTCACTTTACAGGTCTTGATTTGTTTTCGTGCGATAAATTAATTTGATATGATGTTAGTATCTGCCTGAATCAAACATTATTGTCATAAGAGGAGAAATGAACATTTTAGACAATGACTGTTTGTTTCTTTAATGATCAAACAAGTACTTAAATATATTCGTTTAAATTCAATTTTTGTATGTTTAACGAACATATTGAGTTCTATAAAACCAACGGGCCGAATCATAAAAAGAATTTATCTTAAATCATATTTGCATCACGTAAGATCGCATCAAAGAATTAATCGTGATTTCCTGCGGCCTTTCAGGGTCTTGGGGTGCCTGTTGTGAGCTAGATCACAGCCAGATGTGCCCTTCCTATGGGCCTATCCCGGGTCCATAAAATTGATTTAAATTGTATTATTTACTCAAGGGGATTGTCAAGTGTTAAAAAATTTAGGTTGATCACTGGAAGGACAAGAACTTTGTGCTCGTACATGTATTCTTCTTGCATTTGAGGGTAATGATCAGCCTTAAACTGTGACTCCCTTGAATAACCACCAATTTTTAAATGAACCAGTCCTGGGGGCGTGCGATGCACGTGCTTTTGGAAGGACCTACTAATATCAATGAAGTAATTTGAAAATTAAACATTAAACTCAGTGAAAAAAAAAAAAAAACCCCCCGGTTTTTTGTTCGTTCAAATCAATTACCTTGATTTTAACTCTTTTTTTTTTTTTCCCGATCCACAAAAGAAATTTTATAATCTCAAAAAGATTAAAGGGTCAAGGGCATACCGGCGAAAACGCCACCAAGAACCAAACGCAAGAGAAACTCCCAACGGGCTAAAGCCCACAACACCCAATGCTTGGCCCAAAACCCAACACCCAACACCCAAAAATCCCTAACAAACCTAAAACACCAAAAAAAAACCTTGCAACCTAAAACTGCCGCCAACCGAGAAGAACAAAGCGTCTCTGCCATCCATCAACGAGGCCAAACCAGGTGCTGCACCTCCGCAACGGAGCACCAGCCGGACCAAACCAAGCAGCCAACCTCCTGGAGAGACGCCGACGAAGAAGACGTCGCAGCCCAAAAACCCCTCACAGCCAAAACACCTAGAAAAAGCCACCGCCATCTTCGCCGCCACCCAATGGGTCCAACTGCCCAAAGCCAACGCAAACCACACGTCAGTTGCTACACCTCCGAAGAGCACCAGCCGATCCACAATCCACCACACCAACGAGACGAACGAATATCCTCCTGATAAACGGAAAACGGCGCCCAAAAAACGGCCGTCGAACAGCAACCGAGAAAACACGACCTCTGGTTCCGCAAACCACTAGCCGTTAGGCCGGAAATTGAGATCTTCCAACAAAGATCCTGGTGTGGTTAGCAACTGGACCGATGAACCTGTTAGGCAAAGATGAGCCGCAACTAACATCGCAGCCATATACCGAGGTCTGACCAGAAGGAAAGGGTGGGAGTATCTGTGTGAGAGAGGAGGGAGAAAATGAGGGAGGGAGGGAGTGGTAAGCATGATGTGTGATTGGATCCACACGTTTCAACCAACAGGAGGAGGGGTTTTGGTCACCATCTTTTAAGGAGGGTGAACAAAATTGCTCTACAGAAAATGCAACGAGAGAGAACTCGCTATTTGATTTTAACTTTCTTGATAGCTCAATATAGGCGTTACCCATTATGTGTCCATCAATCTAACGCATCAAGTTGCATCTCTTGTTATCGAAGGAGGAGATTAAATTCAAAAGTAGACCTATTATTGTGTTCCCATTGGGCACACAATAAGCACAAAAAACAAACAAATAAAACACACACACTATAATATGTCTTTTATACTTTTCAATATATTTTCACATACCCCTATGCATTTTTCACACATTTTAAAAATAGACACACGTTAGCATTTTCATTATTATTATTATTATTATTTGATCGGCGAAAGAAAAAAGTAATAAAAAGAGAACATATCAGAGAGAAACCAAGCCAAAATAATCGAGAAAACAACGGGGCAAAACAAGTAACCACAAAAAATCCACAAGTTTGAAACTATGAAACCCCCTTCAAGACTTAGAAACCATAATAACATAATAGCAGAGCATATGTAGCAGCAGTAGGATCAAGCTAGTAGTTGTAGCAGCAGAGGAAATAACCACAGGAAAGACACCACAAATAACAAGTAGACTTATTTGGTAGGAGTATAATAAAGCAAGTTCAATCCACATTATATTGCTTGAACCTTGAACTACTCCCAAATAATTTTACATATCGAGATGCCTCGACGCCTTTTTGTAAAGCAATCCCAGCCTTCTCACTGGTAAGTGGTAACCTTGGGCTTATATTCGTTGACCTATTTGATCAAAACTCGATCATAACTTTTCTATATATTCACACTCTTACAAGTATCGAACAACCTTGAATGTGGGACACATTGTGTTGGCCATATCTCACTCGTGCTTACGTACGAGAAAATGAGAGCATGGTCGGAGTTATTATAGTTATTGAAGCAGCAAATAATATGATGTTACGTTATTTTTAGTCTTTGAAGTGTAGAAGAAATCATGGGACACGTGTTCTCTAAAATGTGTTGCAGCCAAAACATCGGCTTGCTGTAGACACCCCATCTTGGTTGTTCATAATGCTTAGGGCTCTTGCAGAGCGGTCGCCCAATGATGACAATGTTACTTTTGCTACGATCATTTTGATGGAGTTTCCTTGATGCGTAGATACCTTGAGTTAACTTTTTCTAGTCTGCTCGTCTAATTTTCCTTCAAAATATTTTCTAAAGTTGTTTAGCCTTGTTTCATGCATTGTACTCACGCCAAATGTGTTTTGTTGACACCCGAATCGTTTTTGCTCCTTACTAAAGTATTTTTACTCCCCACAAAGTCCCATATTTTTAGCGCAAAGAACCCTTGTTTGAAGCCCAAACAAGGCTGCCACAATGTCATGTCTAACTTTCATAGTGTAAAAGATGGAACATGTTCAAGCTCATCTGGACAACCAAAGAGTTCAATTCAGATGATTAAGAAGGGTCCTACCTATCTGATCTGTAGAGCAGGCATGGAGAGGGAGGTTAAAGGGCGCAAATTTCGCAGGAAATCGCTTTTTCCGTAGAGGGCAACTCTCCTTGCCTATGGTTTATAAATCTAACGTTGAAGGTACAGATACCCAACCTATATACCCAGCATAATTCGGTGCATGGCAGCTGATTTGTAACTAGGGTCTAGCCAAACTTTTTTGGTCTACTGTTCAGGGTGTTTTTGTGGTGGAGGCGATATGGTAGTGGGTGAGCCTGATTTCTCGTAATTGTCTTTTATGGGTTAGGGTGTTTGGGTAATTACTTGGGAAAGAGGAGGGTATATTGGTCTTTTTACCCACTAACTTTTTGAAATGGCAAAATGATTATTGTATACACTTTTATCTATTAACTTTACACAACACACGCTTATTAAGGAACATTCCAAAATTGAAATGTAAACACTAAAAAAGGGATGGATGGAGTAGTAGTATTAGATAACACTCGTTTGTAGAAAAAAGATTAAGGAATGGTTTGATTTTGAAAATAAATTTTAAGACAAACACATTCCGTTCATCATTACACTGATGTTTGATTAACTTAAATTTTTGAAAACATCACTTACTTAATAGGATAAATCTAGGCAAATGTTAATGCTAAAACTATTTTTGATTGTGTCAAAATTCTAATGCATAAAATGCTTGTACTTATGTGCAATGTACATGTCTTTTATGCATTAGAGTTTTGGCACAATAAAAAACAGTTTTGGCGTTATCACGGGCCTAAATCTATCTATCAATACTAACAATGTAGTTAGCACTTTTAAAAGTCTCCAAATCCCCAATCCTAATTATCTAGATTTTTTAAAAAAAATTTAATTTATAAAAATTATGAGAGAGGCATGTGTCCCACTCATATGCTTTAAAAGGTTATATAACTGAATCATTGACATCATTTACATTCAAGACAAACAAAAAGAAACCCACTCCTATTCAGTATCCACGCACGTCTCCCCGCATGTTGGGGATCGTCCCGGGCCACACAACGCACACAAGCACACACAAGATGTGAGGAAAAACTCCGTATTGTATATATTCACAATCCATATACACATACATGAAAAACCTCTCCCGGGAGCCACAAACCGGCGTCCCGTGCACTCAAGCTCACCTCTCTGCTCACTCCGTGCTCCGGCAGAGGCTCCGGAGCCCAGCCCCCTCTCGAAGGAGGAAGCACTCTCTCACACTCTCCTCTCTCTGCCTCACAGCACAATAAACACACACCCTATCTCTCTATACATAAGTATAAATAGGTGGGGAGGGATCCGGTGCTTCGCGCACCTCTCCCTCACATGGGAGAAATCCCAACAATCACCCCCTCTCACATGTGAGGTAATCGCCGAACCTGCAGCGCTGTCCGGCTGCAATCCATCCGCCACTCTAGCATCTGTCCTGTCAGAAGAATATCCGCAGCTCCCCTCTGCTCACACCAGAGGCTCCACTCGCCAGATGATCTCACACACCACCTGTGAAGAGGCTGACTCCATATATGACACTGCGTCCCCCGCCGAGCTCCACCGCACCCCCAAACCGGGATACACAACTCGTGAATCCGGGACATCATCCAATCCTGCTAGATCTCCGTGGCTCAACCTGATCTACCGCTCTGACAAGCGCCTGTGTCATCCCAGACGAGCTACACCGCACCCCAACCGGGTACTTACTCGAATGATGTATCCCTGCAAGCCAGATCTCCGCGGTCGATCACCATCCTGCACCCCCTAACCGGCGTGCCCGCACCCCCTGACCGGCGTGCCCGCATCCTCATCCGGATGCTCCTGAACCTGTCATCCACAAGAACTGCACCCCCGAAACCTGTATCTGCTATCCGGCCTGTCACCTGACCAATCTCCCGCAGAACAACCTCGGAATGCCTCATCTAAACCTGGATGACCCACATCTCCAACCGAGATGCAACTATCCGCGTCCGCCAATCCCCGAAAGCCCGTGCCCAATCACAGGACACAATCCATAACTCCATCTCTCCTCCAACCTGAGCTTTCATATCCGGAGAGATAAACCGCCACACAAATCCACAGAAAGAAGAGACTCACCCGATCGATCATCTGCATACCGTCTCAATCCCTCCGTCCGAAGCTCCTGTGAACATCCCATAGCAACCAGCTGCCCGCTGTCTGCAGGCAATCAACACACAATCCCTGTATGTCCCTGCAACTGCTGCTCATCCTGTCCACATCATAAACCAACCATACAGCCTGACCGTGCCTGACGTCAGCTCCAACTGTCACTGCACTCCCACAAGCCTGTACGGTGCCCCTCATCCTCCTCATGCAGTCCAAATCACCACTGCAGATCTCGATGAAAGGTCTTCAAAAACCGACTGAACCAGACTGCCTCCGATCACTGCTGACCATCTCCGATCTGTCCCACTAGCAAACGCCTGTGTCATTACCAATCGAATGTATACACACCCCTCAAACCGGAATGCAACACCCGAAAGAATGTATCCTAGCTCACTAGCTCTCTGACTGATCATCACGGCTCAACCGCCGCGAATCCGCAATCACCCGATTGCCCTGGTCAACCTCCGATCTCTGCAAAGTCTGTCCAATCCCCGGTGTGTAATCCTCCAACTCTGCTCGTATCTGCCACCAATCCGCCACTTCCGCCACTCTCCGTCACTCCCCCAGGTCTCTTCCTGCCTCCTGGTCCATCCCCGTTCCATTCCCGGCTTTCCTAGTACCCCCTGGACTCCCATCGGATCTCCACGATCTATCGCTCCAGCAAGCGCCTGTGTCACTGCCAAACCGAGCATCCATGCACCCCAAAACCCGGAGTACAAAACCCGAACGAGTGTATCCTTGCTTGCCGACCACGACTGATCATCCAGAACAGTCCAATTAGCTAAGAACAAGCCCCCTCACAACCCAAAACGCCTCCGAACATCCAAATCCGGCTCAAATCAAGCATAACAGCTATTTCCGAGCCCCTACACGAAAAACGGAGCGCGCGGTTGGATCCGGAACGTTGAGATAGTCGAAATTGACTACTCACACGCGAAAAACGGAGCTGTATCGACTCCGAAAACGCGAAAAAACCATGAACCAATCCTCCAAGGAGATCAAACTGGACCTTTGACCACTCCTGACCTCTTTGACCCGGCAGCTCACCCTTTTGACCTTTCCCGACCCTCTGAACCCCAGGGTCTGACCCCTTTGACCCTTTTGACCAGGACCAAAGACCAAACAGTTCAAAAGGTTCACTGACCTGAGCCCTTGCTGACGTGGCGCCACGTCAGCGTTGACGGCTGACGTGGACTTTGACCGTCCATGTGGCATCCTCCGTGGCATGCTGTCACTGCTGATGTCATGATGACGTCACATCTTCTTCCACAGCAGACAGTGCGTGACAATCACTGTGCGAGTAGATCTCACTCGAGGTCAAACCCCGAACTTTGACCGGCGCGTGCGGCTCACCCCGACGTCTTCCGGCGACGATCCTTACATCCCCGCGATCGTCTCGAAGAGAGGAACAAAACCCTATGCTCCAATCTTGCACCCGATCACGTTTTCCGAGACCGATTTTCTCCGGTTCGTCCGCCTCCGTCCGCCGCACTTCAACCCGTGATTCCGACCAACTCCGACCACCCCACGCTACTAGCCTTACACCGTTGGACTCCTCTCGACGAGAGGAACAAAACCTCGTGAGCAAAACTTCCGAGCACCTTTGTTTTTTTTTTTCGATCTTGACCCGTGAGCTTCAATGGCGAATCCGGTGACCTCCTTCTTCAACCCCGCTCTGATACCACTTGTTGGGGATCGTCCCGGGCCACACAACGCACACAAGCACACACAAGATGTGAGGAAAAACTCCGTATTGTATTTATTCACAATCCATATACACATACATGAAAAACCTCTCCCGGGAGCCACAAACCGGCGTCCCGTGCACTCAAGCTCACCTCTCTGCTCACTCCGTGCTCCGGCAGAGGCTCCGGAGCCCAGCCCCCTCTCGAAGGAGGAAGCACTCTCTCACACTCTCCTCTCTCTGCCTCACAGCACAATAAACACACACCCTATCTCTCTATATATAAGTATAAATAGGTGGGGAGGGATCCGGTGCTTCGCGCACCTCTCCCTCACATGGGAGAAATCCCAACAGTTGTGCATTTGAACTTCAAAAGCAGTGGTGAAAATGAAAACAGTAAAGGCCGACACACTGAATTTCTAGTTTCCAACCTATCAACTGGATTTCAAATTCTGCATGCAATTACTTACTACTATGTTCTTCCCCATTGATGGTTTCCATGATCTCTTTTCAGGTTATAATCTATGATCCTTTACAAGTTTTTAGTATCAAGTTTAGCACCGTTCGTTACGAGAATTTGTCCGCGGAATTTTAAGTACCAAGTTCAGCTTTGTTTTATATGAGACTTTATACACTGTTACGAGAATTTGTCCACAGAATTTGAAGTATATCAAGTTGAGTTTTTTTGAATATAAGAATTTGTTCATGGAGCGCATACCAATTGCTCAAAGGTTGGTTTCCATTTCCAAACTGCGTGCACAATTTCTTCTTTCCGTACTAGCATTGTGCCCGTTCGGTGCAAACATAATTGAAAAAAGGAAAACTAACCTTAGGCCTTGTTCTCCTATAGATTTTACATTCGTCAGTTTTGCATTAAGATTTTGTGGTTTCTGGATTCCTCTCGACTAGACGAATCTAATAAGTATAAAATTATTCAAAAAAATTTGAGTTTTGACTATAATTTTATACTTGTTAGATTCGTCTCATCGAGAGAAATCCAGAAACCACAAAATCTTGATGCAAAACTAACGAATGCAAAAGAAAATTGAATAAGGACAAAATGGTTTTTTAAAAAACCACTTTTTGGTTTTTTTAAGTAAACAATTCTGATTATGTTTTTAAGCTCGAACAATGACCCAACTCGTAGAATTGGAGAGTCGCGCTGGCAAACCGTTTGAGCAATCGTGGTGCAGTCATGGAGGCTTTGCCGTTAGAATCTTTCCCTCTTCCACTTTTCCAATCCCACGATTGAGGAGAGAGAGAAAGTGAGGAGAGAGAGAGAAAGGCAAGAAGAAATAACGTAGTGCCCAATTGGAGAGGGCAGGGAGTACCACCGTTGATGGCAACACTCCATCTCTTGCTTTGTTCCACAACGGAAACTTTCAAGAAATTCCCAATGTTGAGAAAGAACAATCCACCCATAACAAAATGTCTGAAAATTACAAAACCAAAAACGGAATAGGGTTCCTTCTGTTGCAGATATCCCAATCCCTTTCTTGTAATCTTTTCTTTCCTTTCCTCTCAAAATTTGTTTTTTTGGGGTTCATTTTATGCCTTGTTCATGTGAGCATTTGATGTTAATCACACCTTTTAATACCTCTTCACTGAATTTTCAAGGTCTCCTCTACATTGTACAATCTGGGTTTTTCTCTCTCCTTTCTTCCTCACTTTTCATACTTGCTCATGTGAATCTTGCCTGCAAAACCCATGAAATTTCTATCTTATACTACCTTGTTCATGATTCCATTTCATGTTAATTGTACCCGATAAGGGTTTATTATTTGCCTTTTACAGTGTGGCTTTTTTCTCTCTTCCATTGCTTATGTGAGTTGTATAATGTTACTGTTTTTGTTTGTTTTCTTCTTTCTTGATCTGGGTTTCGCTCTTTTCTTTTTTTAATTTTTTTTTTCTTCTCATGTTCTTGTTTTTTTGTTTTTGTTTTTTCTGGTTCCTGATTTTTGGGCTTTTTTTAGTCGGAGGTAAAAGTGCAGTCAGTTTAGCATTTATTTTCCCATTGTAAAAATGTAAAGCTTGCATTTGTTTACGTTTGACGAAGCTTGAATGTAGCTTTGTTGTTCTTACCAAGAAAAAAAAAAGTTGCTTTGTTGCTGCTACCCTTTCCTCTACCCTCCATTAGTGGCTTTATTTGCCAATCTTCTCATCTGTCTTGCTTTTTTAAGCTTTGGGTTTTTATTAAATCTTCTATATTTTGTGAATTTGTGTAATTGGGTTTTTATTAGGCTTTCCCATTTCATCTTAAATGTTTTCTTTCCCTCTTGTCATTTGATGACTTATGACTTATTTCCTTTTCTACTGCAGATTTCTAACCTTTATTGACTAAAAAAAGGTGATCCCTGTTCTCTCTTTTGTTTTCTTCTTTTGGTTATCTACAATGCTAGCTACTTTCATAGGGATTTTATTTTCAAGACTTTCGCGAAATAAGAGGGATCATCAGACAAAGGGTTGGAATATTTGTAATTTGACCTTTTTTTTCCCCTTCCTTTTTTTAGAACAATTACTTGAGTAACTTGGAGGATGGGGGATCATTTTGTGTTGCTGGTAGATCGGTTGCTCACTGAATCCACTCTTGAAGCAGTTATTGAGAGCAGAAAGAGATTGGAGCATGCCACGCCCTCAACGAGTGCTGATGTAGTGAACGATTTTCCTTCTTATAGGATGGATATAGATAGTGGAGCGTCACCAAGGAAATTGGTCGAATGTAAAATTTGCCACGATGAGGACGAGGACTCAAATATGGAGATACCATGTTCATGCCGGGGCAGCTTGAAGGTCGGTTTGTTTTTTAACCTCTGATCATTCGTGTAGAATACTAATACAGTAGTGTTCCTCGTTTGTCATGTTCTTCTTGTAGAAGGAAGCTAGTCATTGTATTAATCCTTTTCTGCTGAATGAAGCAAAGGAGCTGCCTTTTCCACCTTCAAACCCCAACCCCCCACAATCTTTTAAAAAAAATTCAGCTGCCAGTGTCTGATTGGACAAAGTTTCCATCAGAAATAATGGTTCGTATGGTGATAACTGTTTTGAAAGAAATGAGAAGGTGCTTGTTATATAAGTTTTCACATGAGTTACATGACTAATACGCGTAGATGCTCCACTTATATTACTTATATGCCAATGTGTCAAATGACTACTACTGGAGCTATTATGATTCTAGAACATTTTGCCCATCTCACAAAATACCTAGATATCCAATGTTGCTGAGTCTCAGTTTGTTGATTTGTGATGGAATGTTTTCTTCTAGTTCAAAAAAACGAAGACAGTATTCTTGCGAACACTGTGAATTGAATTGTTATTTCTCCGGACCTTTTTAATTTTTATGTTGACAATGCCATGTATTCTGCGCACAGCACTTTTGGGACGTTTAGTCCATTTTATTAAATAGCTGCAGTAAATTTTTAATATTGCTGACTCATGGTTTGTTGATTGTGATGGAATGTTCCTAGCCTGGTTCAAGAAACAAAGAAAGTAATCATGTGAACACCATGTATGGGATTGTAATTTCTGTAGTCCTTTTTATGTTGAATCTTTCTTTTTTGTTTCTCCAAATACACGGCAGCACCCACTTCTCGTCGATAACTTTCACTAGTCATCATTAGGTATGATAAGCGTTCGCTTCACATAAGTATATTTGAATTCTGGAATCAATTGCGCATAATCTACCATCTTTTTACTTGAAATTCAGTTTAGACTGCAACACATGTTTATGGGGTTGGAGACGTAGAACTGCATGTGGGTTGGGAATCTTGGGATACAAAATTTTTATGCTAGCGATCTGTCAACTAACTAATCCAAATCAGGTGTCCTTGTCTAGTTAAAAATAGGCAATAATAGCTATGTGCATGGTGTACTAAAAGTCTTACCGCAATATCGAGTAAATCGTTGCTTGTTAAAATCTCTAATTGCTTAGTAATCTGTTGATGTTATTGTATTGCTAAGTGTTTCTTCATATTTTCCATGAATCATGTCTTGGTATAGTTATCTATATTTTTGACTGATGCACTTGTTACTTATTGATCTATTCTTGTTTCGTAAGTTTTTTTTTTCTCTTCGTAATCTGTATTAATGAAAATTTGGTATCCGAGGAGTACTCTGTCAATGTCACCAGTTCTTATTAAGTTTGAACCTTTACTTCTGCAGTATGCCCACCGCAAATGTGTTCAAAGATGGTGCAATGAGAAAGGTGACATTGTTTGTGAGATTTGCAACCAGGTCTGCTATTGGTTTCTTAAAATGTGCTTCTCATTTTTCAATGCTTTTACTAAATTGGCAATCAATGATATTTGATAAGTGATAAATACGATTTAGAACGGCGAGCAAACCACATCTTAGTTTTTCCTCTACTTTTTTGGTTCCTCGTGTCAAAATCCTGAGATGGTTACTAGTTTTGCACTTTTGTGCGTCTGAAACTGCAGCTGTTCAAGCCTGGATATACAGCGCCACCTCCTCTGTTTCATTATGGTGGCGTTCCAATGAACTTCAGGTATTTTTCTCGAGTTCTTTTGTCATAAGATGTCTTTCGAAGTTGGATTCTCAGAATTTTCTTCTGCATTGACTTTGGATTCTTCTCTTTCTTCACACTGATGATATGAAGTATTGTCTCAGAGGAAATTGGGAGGTTTCAAGGAGGGATCTTGATCCTCCATTTACCGCTATAGTTGCTACTGAGCACAACTTTCTGGACTCAGACTTTGATGACTATTCACCACCCACTTCAAGAAGCCTGATATGTTGTCGCGTGGTTGCTATAATAGTAATTCGCCTCTCTCTCTCTCTCTCTCTCTCTCTCTCTCTCTCATATTCTTCGAACCGGATCATCAGTGTCTGCCATGTAGAGGCATAAGATTGAGTTTCTTCCAAGTATTTCTATCCTATTGTTCAGGCAACTAAATCATTTTTTGCTTGTATACTTGCAGTTCATGGTTCTTCTGGTTTTACGCCATACTCTACCAATTATAACTAGTGAAGCCGGAAATTACACAAATACCGTTGTCGTGGTGAGTGGGTGGGCTTGCCCACTTCATTTTGCAAAAACCAGATCAATGTCTACGGTGTTTTTTCATAGTTTATTCAGGTGTAAGAAATTATCTACTTCGTTTTGCAGCTAATGATGCTGAGAACCATTGGGGTTGTTTTACCAATTTACGTTATGAGTAAAGCATTTTCTGCTATCCAACGTCGTCGACACCAACAGGTTAGCATCAGATCAACTTGGAAAATATGTGTTGAATGCCTTCTTTACCCCCACAAGGTGATGATCAACTTGGAAAATACACAACACACAAACCATTTTGTTCATGTCAACAAAGGTAATTCAGTGGTTTGTATAAGTTAGTTTCATGACTCTCCAAATAAACGAATGCAAATTCCTACTCCCGAAGCCATTGTCAGTGATGATTCTTTCTTCAAATCTTGCTGCAACATGCAGGGTTCCTACTTTTACACACACATTACCACCAAAGAGGGAGGATATTTTTTTTTTTGGCTTCATCGCTTTCCATTTTTCTGTGCTAGGAAGTTCACAACTTCACTCTTGCTGCATCAGATGAAGAAAATGAATTGCCACGACCACGTCTCATTCATCTTTGACAAATGTCTGCAACACTCTCGCCCGAGGGAAATGTTCTCGTTATACCAGTAGCAAGATTTGAAAGCAGGGGCTGCAGCCTGCAGTCATAAATTTGGCACAGAAGAACATAGATGCTTTTTCTGGTCGTGATGGTATATAAGAAATGAGATGCATCTGTAATGAGCTCCCGAGATTCCTTTAGTAAAAGGGATATGATACACTGTAAATACAAGTACCACTTAGAAACAAAGTGAAAAAGGAGTGGCAACTGATGGACATATGTGGCAACTGATGGACATATGGGTTTGAGTCGCGGAAACAGCCTCCCTGCTTCCTGGGTAAGGCTGCATGCATCTAATCTTATAGCTCAGATCATTTAATAGTTGGAGCCTGGAGCACTGATTAGCCCTTCCCTCTCTCTCTCTCTCTCTCTCTCTCTCTCTCTCTCTCTCTTTTAAATAACCGGATGTCCGGGCCAACTTACATGCACCTCGACTAATTTCGGGGCCCTGGAGGTAATGACCGGGCATAACCTCCAGTGGCCCAAAGTTTGCTAGCAAGGGGAATCGAACCTGTGACCTTCCCTATCATCCTTGCATCGAAATCTCGTGGTTTTGAATTACGGGGTTCGATTGATTCGGTGCCACCTACACTAGTGAGCTACCACTGTCAGATTCAGGTGGTGTTTTGCAAGCCCATGTCATATGATAAATCTGCTAATGCCGGAAAGATCACGAAGGTGATGGAACCAGCTACCTACGGGTGGAAATTAGGGGTTGGGTCAACTGTTAATACTACTTGAACACAACATAAAGTTAGGGGTTGGGTCAACTGTTTTGCATCCAAAGATGAATATGACACGACTTGATAACACAAAAATTTAATTAGATAAATACGAGTTAGATTCACTAAACTAGATAAGTTGAATTTTTTTGTGTGTAAAAGGTGGATTCCGATAACTTTGAGAGGTAAGTGTAGCCATAAATGGTAAATTTTATCATAGTAAATGATCCCATATATATAAAGGAAGTTTCAGTAATAAAAGATGCTCCATTCGCGTCACACAAAGGCACACAGGTAAAAATCGGTTATGTTTAATGGTATTTATTTCTTATCGATCTACGATTTGAGATTGAATATCAAAAGGTTATTAACGTTTGAGAGCTTTTTTTACCTGCCAAGTGAGAGAATCAATAGAAAAGGGAGTTGAATATTCGTGGTTGAAGTGAACTTTTGCATGAGTCTGAAAAAGAAAATGGTCCATGTTCTATACTAGTTCTCTAAGCATAAAGGATAGAATTTTTTTTTTTGGGCATTAGGCCATTAGCTTCTCGAGTCTGCAAAGTTTATTTTGATGATCGAAATCGTCTATTTCAAACAACTTGTCAAGTACACCAATCATATTAAAAATCATGTTGTTTGGAAAACAATAAAAAGTTGATCTGAACACATTTATTGGGTTCGATCCATTTTGCAAAGCTCAGATTGTACAAAATAACTGTATTTCCAATAGAAAGGGAGTTGAATATTCATGGTTGAAGTGATTTTTTGCACGAATTCATTTTTATAAAAATAAAAAATAAAATGCTCCATGTTTTATACAAGTGCTCAAGCATAAATGATAGCTTTTTATTTGGAATTAGCTTCTGGAGCCTATAACGAGTTCGTTTTGATGATCCAAATTGTGATATTTATAGAACTTGCAAATAGCACCAATAATATTAAAATCATGTTGTTTGGATAACAATAAATAGTTGATCCGAACACATTTATTGGGTTCAATCCAGTTTACCGAGCTCGATTTTTGCAAAATATTAATATTTTCAATAAAATAGGCATCGATCAGTACACGAACAACATAAATTTTACTTTTTTTTTTTTTTGGGTACTTCGGAAATAACATAAATTTTACTTTGATTGACTTTCCCAACAAATTTTGTAGTAAAATTAACGATTCTGATAATCAAAATAGATACTTTATGAACTTCAAAATACACCAACAGCACGGTGTAGTCCTCTCAATTGGACTGCGGAGGAGCTCGTTTCATTTTCTTTATGACCAGTCTATGGGATTCCGATTCAAAGAAGAAGAATAAAAGTCTATAGGGCCGATTAAATAAAATGTATATAGGATAGATCCTGATAAAAAAGGAAAAGCGTTTAGGATAGAATTTATTTTGGGTAAATTACACTTACCTTCCTTGAGGTTTATAACAACTTTAGGAAAAAAATTTGGGTACCGAATGGATACCGCATGTCCATGCCGAGCACGATCTCGGCCATCGAAAAGTGTTTTGGACGGCCTAGATTAATTTTCTCTCTCTCCTCTCACCTGACCACTCTCTCTCCTCTTTTTCTCGTTCCTCTTCCGAACCATTGGATCGCATTTTGGACTACTGAGATTGCCGGCATTGAAAATTTTCTCCAACTTTAAATACTACCCCTACTTTCTCACTGAGCTCCCCTGTCAGAGTAGTCTCTGATGGATGAGTTACTGAATGATGTAATTAGAAAATTTTACCCTTATGTTGCTAAATTGAGTTTGTGTTAACTCGTATCATCTATGTAGCGGTCGGGGACCCAGGGGTCCATTGTCCTCGACTGCGCCCCTGCCGAGGGGGCGGGGGTCAGAGGGCCCGCCCTCACCAAAGAGGCTAAAGGTGGCCGGGATCCATTGTTCCGGCTGAATGGCCTCCAGAAGGGGACAACGAATGTCGAGGCCAGGTTCCCGGCGAGGAGAGGGCGCGGCCCTTGGGGCCTCGGCCGGACCCCCTCCCCTCGGCCGGATCCTCCCCTCAGGAGGCCACTCCAGGATGGAAGTTTTACATGTCTTGGGGATCCTGGGGACCTCGGTTGGGACCCCCTCAGGGGCCTGCGCCAGGAGGAGCCATGGCCGCCCTCGGGTACTTGATTGATGGGAATATCAGTGACAGGTGACTTCTCTGGGAAGGCAGCGGCCGAGGCGCCGCTTGAGAGACAGGCATCAATCCATGCATTTAATGCGATGGAAAGGACAAAGCGCGTGAGGGCCCCGAGGAGCGTGTGGGACACGCTCCTCCTTGCCTATAAAAGGGACCCTCGCCCGCCTCACTCTGGATCACACACAACACACTCAATACAAAAGAAACTCCACTTTCTCTCTCTAGATTTCTATAGTAAACTTCTCCCTTCAATACTTACTTAGCCATTGGAGTGCCTTCCCAGACCACCACCGTCCGGGCTGGGCACTAACGTGGTTGCTCCCTTGTGCACCCCTCCGGCGTACACCAGGAGTTCTAGCCTTCTTCTCTGACGAGTCCCTAGGGCTCCGATGAGGTTCAGCCTAGCTCCTCCCCCTCCGTGCGGTACCAGGAGGCCAAAGAGGTCATTCCAGTGAAGCGCCTCCCACAATCTACATACCCACCAATTTACCCTCACATCCTCTCTCCACCACCACCACACCCAACCACAATTTGGACTATTCACTATTCTCTATCCCATACAAGCCCATCATCTCTCTCACTCTCTCTCCAAAATGGCAAAATTTGCTCTCAGATTTTTTAGCCCAAACGAGTCGAAGTCAAGCCTAACCAATGTTTGACGAGCCAAGCTAGAGCCAGTCACAAATTTGGCAAGCCGATCCTGAACATGTTGAAGCTCGGGTCGGTTCGATTGCAAGCTTATAGCCCTAACCTAAGAGGGAGGGCAGTGCAATTTCAGATAAAGCAAGGGAAATTTCTGTAGTTGTCATAAACCACAAGAGAGGTGAATGTAATTTACCCTTTTCTTTTTTAGTTTCTTTGTACTAACTCACTTTTTTTAACATCAATAATAGCTCAGGTGGTAATAGACTAAGAGCGAGTGCACCAATGGCTAGTTATATTATCTAGTAAACAGTGTACATTTGGGTTTAGCTAGTGGCTTTTCTTTTCCAAGCCACACCAATGCTAGGCATTTTACCAATTATCTATTAAAAAATTACTTTTGCTAAAATTGGACCCCAACAACATTTTTGCTTCCTGAATTTGGAGCCCAACGGTCACCTGCAAATCTCATAAAAGGAAGACCCCATGGGCAGCAACAAAGCAATATCCAACACGTACAGAAGCTTTACAACGGTAACCTTGGCACCCAATCAATATAAAGGTCATTGTCTTCTTCAACAAATCATTCAAATTTTATTTCTCTTCTACATTTGAAATAACAGTTTACACTCTTGTCCAATTTATTCCTTCAGTCTTCACTTTCAATATATGGTGCCCAATCGTGTACTCGATATGATCATGAACGATTCGGATTTTTCCGAGTCTGATGAGGAGGAGTTAGAAATATTAGAAACAATTGCTAGGTATGAAGAAGAAGAGAATGAGGCCAGGGGCTCAAGCTCAAGCCGCGGTCTTAGTGAAGGTCGCAACATTGTCAAACGTGATATTCTTGGTGGCCAAAAAAAGCTCTTTGCTGACTATTTTTCAGAAACGCCAGTTTATGGTCCACGCTTCTTTCGAAGGAGATGTCGGATGAGTCGTTCTCTTTTTATTCGAATCAATCGTGAGGTACAAGCATATGACCCATACTTCATCCAAAAAAGAAATTGTGCAGGAAAGCTTGGTTTGTCATCTCTTTCAAAAATGACCGCCGCATTGAGAATGCTTGCTAATGGTGCACCGGCTGATTCTGTGGATGAGGACGTGAGGATTGGAGCAAGCACTGCAGTAAAGAGCCTAAATCATTTTGTTAAAGCAATAATTGCAGTTTTCTCTGAAGAGTACTTGAGGTCACCAAATGAAGGCGACATTGCTAGGTTGCTAGCGGTTGGCGAAATGCGTGGATTTCCGGGGATGTTGGGAGCCTTGATTGTATGCATTGGAAATGGAAGAATTGCCCAACCGCATGGAAAAGTATGTATATTGGCCACGTTCATAAACCAACAATTATTTTAGAGGTTGTGGCATCATATGATCTATGGATATGGCATGCATTTTTTGGGTCGCCTGGGTCTCATAATGATATTAATGTGCTAGAAAGGTCTCCACTATTTGTTGAGCTTGCTCAAGGATATGGCATGCATTCCAAGATGTTTCCTCCTAACAACCAACTCACCCAATAACCATCAATATTTATCGGGTGAGGTATTGAATCCTTTTGAAGCTGAATATCATATAAAAAATACGTAGAAGAGAAATTATGGCATTGTAAAATAGAGTCAGTGAGTCCAGATAAAGCACTTAACTATCATTTACCAACCTTGTTTTCCAAACTTGGAGTCTCTCCTATCAGATATTCTTTACAAGTTACCAGTAGCTAATTTGTCAGTTAGCTTATTCATTTGTTACTATCTTGAATTACTTTTGCTTTCCTTGTATTCAAAAGATCAAGTAGAGGAACCTAAGTGGCCTTTGATAGTGTGAACATGTTACTGAGGATGCAAGTTTGAAAGTGCAAACCGTAGGACATAAGGACTTGGGGAGGTAATACTAATCTCATGCAAATGCTTGAGGATAAAAAGATGCCCATATAGAAAATGCATTTGAGGTAGCATCAGAGAAAGTTAAACATCATGATTAACATTTTCGAACAAAATTCATTGTTTAAAAAATTAGTTGCAAATCCTAAGAAGCACACGGGAACTTATTAGGATAAAGATGGCGAAGCAGTGCGAATCAAAGGTTCTTATTACAAAAATATCAATGACTAAAATAGGTGAAGAGATGAGACATGAAAAATTCAAGCATAGCTTTCAAAGAGAAACCACGATGGGGTGTTACAAAACAGTTGACTTACGAAGTACCGACGCACTCCGCAAACTATCTCAGTTTTCTTATTTAACATGTTTATCAAACATGTAATTGATATTTCCAACGTCACTCAGTAAATTCATCGAACAATTGGTGAGCTGTTTTCTCCACCAATTTTGTTCACAAACATGACTCCCAACAACATTTCCAATCTTATCCAGGGAAAGAAGTACCAGATATTTATGCCCAAGGATTAAAAACAAAATTGTTCCCATTCATCTATTTGAAATCTCTTACTTGAGTAGTTCGGTTCATATAGAGTTTCAAGTCGTTTCTCTACATATTGCAAAGCCCATCCTTAAATAATAATCATGGATCCCCTTTACCACTGATTTCTCTATTAAACTCAAGCAAGAAACAAGAAAACGTTTAGGGATTCATACCTGTTACTAGTAGAGGGTTGTGGAACAGACAAGGTCTGAGAGATGAAAATACACGATGAGGAAACTTTGAGAAGTACCAGATATGGTGTGAAGTGAGAGATAAGGGGAAGAAGCGCAGGAGAAGGAGAAGAGAAGCGCGGGAGAAAAATAATAAACAATTGGATCGCTTGTGAATAGTACCTTGGCAAGAGAAGCGAGGTACTGTAGCCGGAGGAAGAATACCTACGGGTTTAAAGAGGCTGGTGGAGGAGAGTTCTCTCATATTGGCTAGCAAAAATACCTAAAATGCTTCTTTAGCTCTTCTGCTGCACTTGCTCTAAACATGGATTAGCTGTAAATCCTGAGATCGAAACTCAGCTATCTCTTGAGACCATGCCGTAAGAATTTTTTTTTGGTGAGGTTTTGTTTTTTAATTTCTTTGTAGTATATAGAATCTCACTTTTTAACTCAATGGTAGCTCAAGTACTAATAGAGATTAGCTATAACCATACATCCTGAGATCGAAACTTTGTTTCTCTTGGGACCACTAATGGAGATTAGCTATAACCATTCAGGACATTAGCTATAACCATACATCCTGAGATTGAAACTTTGTTTCTCTTGGGACCACTAATGGAGATTAGCTATAACCATACATCCTGAGATTGAAACTTTAGTTATCTCTTGGGACCAGGCGGTGATAAATTATTATTATTTTTTCGTAAATTCCCTAGTTTTGGCGTTGAATGTGAATAGCCTGCCTTTAACCGAAACTTAGTTATCTCTTGGGACCAGGTGGTGATAATTTTATTTTATTTTTGGTAAATTCCCTAGTTTTGGCATTGAATGTAGATAACCTGCCTTTATTCGGATAAGGAAAATATATGCGCAAACTGATCCAGACACCTGAGTGCCAAACCAAAAAAGAGAGAAGAATCCCACTTTTTTATATGTGTGGTTCCAATATAAAAAATGACTAGAGGCTGGGGCACACGCGATGCGTGTGCAAGTCGAACTTTGACAAAAAAGAAAAGACACAAAAGTATCCGGCTTATCATTTGATCATGTGTGCATGACATTATTTTTTCACCTAAAAATAAGCCATATTTTATATATTTAAGCAAAGTAATGTGACAAATTGCACATAATAATCAAATAATACATTACCATTCTAACGCCGCCGTCGCCGCCGCTTTGTCCACGATCTAATCCCCAAGTATTCTTCTATCAAATTTTGTAAATCAATTGTGTTAGCTATAACGGAGAACGGCCATTTTGTACAATAAAGACCTATCTTTATGACCTGCATAGATATTGAAGTCGATGTTGTTAGTTCGACAAAGAATGCAGTGTTGGAGAAATGTGATAAATAAGAAGCAATATGATCAATAAATAACTAATTACCTGATTTTCCGTTTGTGTTTCATCCACCGTAGTTTTCTCATCTGCACAATTATCCCAAAGCGAGTATACTATTTTTCTATTTCGCATTCCTGTATATATTACAACATATGATTTGAATTCATAAGAATCTCGCATAGAGATTTTTCCTGTAGTTTTTTCTAGAATTAAACTAACATTAAACAACATATTAAAAAAACTAACATTAATGTAAGTTCCAAAGAGCTTTTAGGAAACAACATTAAGAAGAGATTCTTCTTACAAACAGTTCACCAGAATACACGAATAACAAAAGATATCTCAACCAGAAGGCAATAAGACCTCCTTATAGACAACATTTTTAGTATAAACTCCTTCCTGCCTATGAATATTTCCATTTTTCACCAGAATTTTTGTGGTATCCTGTGATGTGCCTCTTGATAATCCCACGTAAAACTGGCCATGGCTGAAGACATCTTCCGGGAGGTAGATACCCACGTGGGGGATTGTTTGCCCTTGAGCCTTGTTGATTGTTAAGGCAAAACTCAAACGAACTGGAAACTGACACCGGATCATCTCAAATGGAAGATGCATATTCTCTGGAGTCTTTAGTGGAATCCGATGTAGGAAAGTTCGAGTACCTTTGAAAGCACCCGTTAATATCTCAGCATCAATGAAATTATCATTCAACGCTCGACAAAGTAGTCTGGTGCCATTACACAGACCATTTCGTGGATCAAGATTTCTCAAAAGCATAATGGGTGCACCCACCTTCAATCTCAACTCGTGTGGTGGTAATCCACCAGGCGCAATTGAGTTCAAAAACTCCTGTTGATACAAATTTTGAGTATCATTTTCCACGCTATCAAATGAGTAATAAACCCTTTCTCGACCTGAGAATCTCTGATTCACCCTCTTGTTGAGAAGTTCGACATGTTCATTTTTCGGAGTTATCAAACCTCTGTCAACCATGTACGTAGAATCACCGGCACAACTCTCTAGGTTAGGAAATACTTCATCAATCAGTTTATCAATTGAGCTGTCATCCTCCCATGGTATAAGCATTGACGGCGGAACCTTCATCATGTCATCAGCAATGGTAGGCTCATTTCCATCACCTACGCGGAGAAGGAAGTTCGAGAACTCTCGATCGTTTGCAGACCTCATATTTTGTTTTAGCCGAAGGACTTGTACATTTCTCCACAATGGCGACTTAGCAATGCTTGCATTAATTGTTTCTGCCTTTGTTCCTTTAGGTACAACAGGGAGCACTTGCCTAAAATCACCACCGAAAACAATAACTTTTCCTCCAAATGGCATATCCACACCAATAATGTCTCTCAAAGTTCTATCTAGTGCTTCTATGGCCAAACGGTTTGTCATTGTTGCTTCATCCCATAATATCACTGACGAACGACGAATTAATTCAGCCAAATGAGATTGCTTGTTGATTGAACAAACAGAAGATGGATCCGGATTTAAAGGGATCTTAAATCTTGAATGTGCAGTTCTTCCACCAGGCATTAAAGTAGCTGCTATACCAGACGATGCTGTAGCAAGAGCAATATGACCTTGGACTCTCAATGATGCTAATAGAGCACGATACAAATATGTTTTTCCCGTACCTCCAGGGCCGTCAATGAAATAGATACCACCTTCGTTCCGTTCAATAGCTCCAATTATTGCATTAAAAGCAAACTTTTGATCTCCATTTAATGCAGCAATCGAATCCACATCTTGCTGCGGAATTGCAACAGATAGCTCATCCTGTATAATCTTTGGGATTGTAGAAGCATCTTCGAGACCCATAGTGAAATTCGGAAGATCAAAATCAGCTATTGTTCTGCTATGTTGAGAGAGCAAGTCATTCAGATCTCGTAGTAACCGGTTTATGAGATACGAATTATTGGTAGAAGCTGAAGAAGGATAATCTTCGATCATGAAAAGATAAAAATCATCCCATAAATCACGAACACCTATTGGCTCACAGTAGACCAATATTGTAACAAACATCCTTCTAAGAGCAGTTGGCATGCGAGTGTTGGATGCCTCGGCCAAACATTGTCGTATACTATTATCGCACTCTAATAAACCACGTCTTTCAGCAGCTAACTTAAATGTTGCACATTGAACGCCATCAACGATTAAGAGATCATCCCATGATTTTGGACCCCGGATATGATTGAGTAAAAGACGCAAGTAGAACTTATCCCCCTGGTTTGGTGAAACTGTGTATATCCTTCCAATGACTTTGTTATAGCCAGTCCTTGCCTCCCATTTTTTCTCCCGTCGACACCATTTATAATGTTGTGGGAACTCGCGATACAAATAGCTATTTGCTCTATCATCCGCATTGTTTGTAGCAAAGAACTCAGTAAGCATTGTCCTCGAACACCGATCATTAGACAAAACATCTGTGATTCTCTGATCCTGGTAGAAGGTAACTTGTTGCTTATTTGGAAGATGTATTTGTAATCGCTCAACAGAGGGATACATTCGACTCATGAGGAACTTAAACATCTTCCATACAGCTTCTGGAGCACAGACCCATCTTGCATCTACATACTGTTGTATCTCATCATAGTTTGGACCTGATCGTACTTCTACAGAGACTCGATCAGGTCCTTTGTATACATACTTGTATAGATACTTCACACTGACAATGCTACTGCATATTTCAACATTTATGTGGCAATCATACTTTAAAAGGAGCCACGGATTGTACGGTACAACCCAACTGTTATCAATCAAAGGCCTCTCATCACTATTTGGAGGTCTCGGTGGTCGTCGTCGATAAACTGGATATGAATCTTCGCCCATTTTGGTGACATTTGAAAATGGCTTTGGGAATTTCTTTTTGCAGGCTCCGTTTGTCATGCAGGGGCAAGTGAGATTGTATGGACCGCATGGACCATGTATCATATGTCTTACGACTGCATTATACAATTCGGGTTCTGCTTCTTTATCTGGGATTTCAGCTCTTACAACACGATCATAATCATCTGGAGTTTTGAACTTATCATTCTCATCTAGGATAAGAACTATGTGTGCATGGGGCAATCCTCTCTTTTGGTTTTCAATAACATAAACATATGCAATTACTTTCCCCAAAACATGTTTTGTGAGAATATCTTTCTTGAACTCCTCAAATTTTGATCTAAACACTCTAGCAACTAAATCTGGACGATCACTTGCAGCTTGTCCGGGAAGTAACTCATTACGAATTTCAGGCCAATTACCATTACATGTCATCGTCAAGAAAAGATCTGGTTTTCCATATTTTTGGACCAAAGCCATTGCATCCTGATATCGTTGATACATGTCACGGGGGCTACCAACGAATGACGATGCTAATATGGTCCTGTGCCCGACATCTCCTGTATTCGATTTTTCAACGAATGTGTAAGAATTCGTGTGTGTATAAAGATTTGGTGGTAAAGGAAACCGTGATATATATTTTTTACATAATGTACCTGCATTATTTATGCCCATGTTCACAGAATCTTGGAGCCCGTCGTACAAATCTGATCGAATTTCATTTTGATGACTTCGCATCCACCTTAGTTTTTGTGACTCAATTTTGACATAATTATCCACCACATATTGTTGCAAGAGACGTCCACCACGAAGAAGAAGTGACTGATCATTGGGACGGATCTAAAATTTAAGAAGATATGAAGAGAAATAATTAAAATTGGAGTCATTTGGAGAGGTGAGTGGTTTCAAAATTTAAATAGGTTAGCATATTTAAAAATATAAATCACCTGCAATCTATATGCATAGAAATCACGACATGTCAATTTTGTTCCATTGTCGTTGTGGCTATTCACATCCCATCCATAGGTCCCATATGGTAAAAGTAAGGGATATTGCATTGGATCATAAAAGCCGACGATATCTTGAATATAGCGAAGGTTACCGCCAATAGGTTGGATAGCGATATCTCTTCCTTTAATAAGTGCAGCTTCATCTCCACCGACAATAATTGCAGCTACTTGGGAAGCTGTTGGAAGATCATATTGACGACGATCAACCGGTTGTTCTTTAATGATGAGTTTGTAATTCTGAATGTCTGGTGATTGTGCCATCTGACGAAAATTTTGTACAAATGGATTGTGAGCATCTAAAATATGCTTCAGCTTCTCGACTATGTGGCGTCGTAATCCACTTGTTTCAGACATTCGATTTTCAACTTCATGATCAGTGTCATATATGTAAAGCTGCAAATATCGTGGCCTTTGATGTGAATATGGTAGCAAACTTCCAATCCTATGGTATATTGCACCATGTGCCCGAAAAGTGTACACGCCCCTCGATCCTCCAGCCAACTCTTCATCGAAGTCGACACCCATAGATGTAAAAGAGAATACATGATTGTATGCTCTAATATTCTTTCTAAAATGTCTACCATCTGCAGTTTGCTCACAAAAGAGGTTTGTCATCTCAGGTGGGGCTGGTATGGGAGGAAGAACAGTTTTACCAGATTTACAACACAATTCAGTCGTTTCGTGAACAAATAATCGTGCATGACAATGCCGGCAAGTTCTTGGTGCCGGTAGTAGTGACCTTGGTATTCCATGATATTCGTGGAAATCCCTTGCACAATTGTGCCGCGTTACATTGCTAAATGTCCGAGTATCACTTTCCATATGGTTAGCTTGATCTTCTTCTTCAAATAAAAGTGCAGCTTCAATTTCATCTTCTAATTTAAAACCGAAATAATGAGTTAATGGCACATTCTGTTATTTAAAACATGAATGGGTAAAAAATTAGCAATGTGAACATACCTTCGGCAAAATTTTGGAAGGTTTGTTCATCTCTATGATCACTTGTACTACTACTCGTACTCCCATGCTCATATGTTGCTTGGTTAGGTGTGAAATGGGATAACGGTGTGAATTGTGTTCGCATCCGTACTTGTGCTAGCAAAAATATGATAATGCTTATACGATGGGATGTAAAACGCAATTAGGGAATTTATAATTGTAAGATCGATATCTATTGAACTATGAGAATTATTGTATATTTTTTTTAAGTACCTTGATTTGGCATGGGGGTAGTCTCATCAAACACATTTGCGGTTTCTTCTTCTGGTATTACAGGTAAATGTGTTGATTGAGGATGGGGAGTTGAACATGGTCGACGACGGCTTCTCATTCTCATTGAAATGTTACCTATAAATATCGAACATCGCCGATGTTATTTATTTGGATTTTGGAATGATAGAAAGTAAACTACTTAACGTATTTTTATTGATCGAGTCGCACCTTGAATTTGTGTTGAGGTAGCTTCTGTGGTGGCAGATATTGAAGGTGATGCGCGAGGCCGACGCAATGTGTTTCGACTCCTTCTTGGAACTCCATCGAAAATGCTAGCTGTACGACCTATTAATAAAATAATATAAGTAATGTAAATATCCTTTTGGAACATGATAGTCCAAGTAATTAAAAATTGACATTGTATACTTAGAGTTTGTCGACGCCTATAATTGGTTCTTCGGCGTGCCAATAGTCCTTGCCGTTGTTCACTGCTTAGTGCAGCCCTCCTTTGCCTTTCCGATTCACGATGCGTTTGTCTAATTTCTTCAGTTGGAGTTTGGTTGATAATTTGTGAACTTCGATTAGCTAATCTTCTCCTTTGTTGTGAGAGACGTCGCCGCTCTAGCCTTTGGGTGGCTTCTGCAGCATCCATGTTATGTATCCGCAAATACTCCGACTCTCTATTTTGTTGTCTTCGTTGTGCGATTGCTTCATTTGTTAGACGCCCTCGACGGTTGTGATACCGCTCAAGATTCTGTGATCTTTGTTCTCGGAGATGGTCTGATTGTTCATTCATGTTCCATATTGGTTTATCCCTTGCAATGGAAAAGAAGTGGTAAATTTAGATAGTTAGAAGGAAAAGGAATTGTAAACAAATAATCCCATAAACAAACAGTGCCTGTGAAGTAATGAAGAAGTTAAAAATTAATTATTTTAGATTTGTTACTCTTCGAGTGGGGTACAAAAATTGGTTTGGAAATTGGGTTAGTAACTATATTTTTTCCCCTGCTGCATTTGTTTGGCACTTGGGCATGTGCTCGATATAAAGAACTTAGGAAGCTCATGATCACTTAAATGGAACATTTTTTACTTTCCCACAAAAGTGGTATCCGAACGAAAATCTCAGGATTCTTCATGAACTTTGAAAAATATGTACTGAATTCAGAATGATGGATTACTTCCCATTTTTTTACCTTGGGTTTGTAAGGTGTTCAAGTCGCTAGAGTGTATTACTCCTTACGCCCTCCTCCTTGTTTTTTTTAACACAACATTAGGTCACATTTTGGTTTTTTGGTTTTTTTTTACCACACGGGTAGTAGCGTTGTATCAGTTGACAGTAATTTGGATGCGAAAATATGAATTTTCGATATGGGGTTGGTTGGACAGAAAAATGAAAGTTCATAGGTTCATAAATACTACTCAACCTTGTAGCCTTTTTTTTTTTTTAAATTTTATTTTCGGGGCATGAATAGTAAGCATATTTTTTTTGAAACACAACATCAGGTTACATAAAAATGAAAGTTCATAGGATCATAAATACTACTCAACCTTGTAGCCTTTTTTTTTTTTAATTTTATTTTCGGGGCATGAATAGTAAGCATATTTTTTTTGAAACACAACATCAGGTTACATTTTTTTTTGGTGGGGCATGAATAGTAAGCATATATATTTTTTTTTTTGAAACACATCATCAGGTTATTTTTTTTAAAAAAAATATTTAATGTCTTGATACATATATAATGTTGTATCAGTTGACAGAACTTTGGATGAAAAAACATGATTTTTCGCAATGTGGGGTGGCTGGACAGAAAAATCAAGTTCACCACAGGGTGGTCATAAATACTACTCAACCTTGTAGATTTATTTTTTTTGTGGGACATGAATTGTAAGTATTGCTTAATAAATTGGAGCATTAACCAATACAATATGTGAAAGAAGGAAAATGTGCAAAAAAAAATGTTTGATACTGACTAAAAAGTAAGAACTCAGTACTATTGATGAAGTAAAAAATACTTAATGAATAAAAAATAGGTACCTTATATGGAACTATCCTTGTCAGAGCCAATATGCTTTTGTTGACTGTGCTCTCTTGGATACGGACAAAGCAACAAAGGAAAATTTGAAGCAGGGGTGAAAAGTACTGTGCTTTGTTGAAAGAACACTGCTCTCTTCCTATTAAAGTTACTGGTAGTCTAGAGAAAGGTACCTTCTGTCAGCCATGGTTTTTTCGATTTTTTCTGTGAGATAACTTTGCAGAGGGAGAAGTGTAACTGCAAAATTTGTACGTGGGTTCTGGGTCTTTGTACTGGGTATTTGCATGTTTACTCTTTTAGCCTAACGGTTATTTGTGCGCAAGGTTAAGTAAAGTGGAATTAGCCTTTTTTTCCTGTGGCAGTTTGGGAAGGGGAAAAAGTGAGCCAGCCTCAACAACTGATGCACACCAAAAAGCTACTCCCCCTTTATATATTAGAATAGATTCGCGTGGCATCAATACCCCAAACCACCTTGGGGGTATCACAGAAAAATCCTCTGTCATCCTCCGCAAAAAAAACTCCACAGCGTCTCTCTCCATTCATTTGGATCGAAGGTAGAAGCAGGCGTGAACTCCGAAGGTAACAGTAAATCAATTACACTTCAATTCATCTGATTCTATGGCCCTCTGATTTAAATTTGGCCAAATTTTTGAACACTTTGTTCGTCTTCGTTATTTGCAACTGTATCTCTCGATATACATATATATGGGCATGCATTACATTCGTATATATGTCTTCCTAGATGCATCACAAGCAT
The DNA here is from genome assembly GCA_963854785.1 of Vaccinium vitis-idaea. NCBI lineage: Eukaryota > Viridiplantae > Streptophyta > Magnoliopsida > Ericales > Ericaceae > Vaccinium > Vaccinium vitis-idaea. The sequence goes on from OY978222.1 coordinate 30,827,023, forward strand.
TTAACGTGATCAATTGGTCTGTAGGGACAGAATTTCGGTTGATTTTGAACGATTCAATTGATGTTTTTCATCTCTTTTTTGAGATCTCCCTCTATTTACTCCCTCCGTAGCATTTTTTTTGTCCATTTTCAATGATCGTGCCATTTTTCATCGCTTACACTGTAGTATGAATCTAAAAAAATCCAATATAGATTTTGTTTGATAGTTCTCAATAGTTCAATTATGCAAAGTTTTCAAAATCATGAAAGCATCATAGATTGAAAGATATAAGCAATTGAGAAATGACGCAAAATAGAATAATGGACAAACAAATTAGGACGGAGGGAGTAATATACAATTGTCGGATCAAAAAATAAATTATTTCTGTGCTTAATTTTTTTAATTTGAAGAAGTATAATGTTTGGATAAAAAATTATATTACTTCCATGCTTTTAAATTTCTTGAAACCAAATCTTCATAAGGGGCTATCTTTGCGGGACAAAGGGGGTATCAAAGTTTTGGAAAAGGCTTTTCCTTGGATTTTCTCGCCTGTTTCTCTTTATGAACATTTACATTATCGTATTGTCAATTCATTGGGTAAAGAAACAAGTGTTAATCAAGTTATTAGTAAAAAGGGTAATGTCAACATTTTGGAAGGTGGTTCAGCGCTTTAGCCTTCCTCCAAGGTAAGCTACCCCCCGTTTGGAAGTTAGGGAAAGAAAGAGAAAAGAAGAGAAAATAATTAAGAAGGAAATTAGAGGGAAAATTGAGGAGAAAATGAGAGGAAAGTTTAATAGAAATTTGAATATTTTCCTTCCTCTTTTTGTAAAACCAAACAAAGGAAGGGGAAATTTTTAATTTTCTCTCCCTTTCTCCTCCTTTTCCTAAGAACCAAACAGAGTGATGAAGGTAATCTTGGTTCTAGTGATCTTTGAAGTATATAACCAGCCACTAAGGATTAGTTATGATCTATTGTGGTCACCAATTGCAAACCTTTCTCCAAAGTAATTTGGGTTCAAATTTCTGAATCCATTGTACATAATTGTGATCATTCAAGTCTCTTTTGCAACCCTCAAATTGTCCATCTGACGAAATGATTATGGGAACTAAGGTCATGTGCTATTGCAGCTTCCTTGGACTAGGTATTGTACAAAGCACCATATGCCAGGCATGGAGGATAACAAAGATCATGAACATGTGGAGGGAGAGGTCCTAGAGGATTCTAAGAAAGTCATGTCATCACCCCCGCTTGTGGAAGGAGAAGTTCTAGAGGACTCTGAGAAAGCCATTCCATCACCCCCGCTTGTGGAAGGAGAGGTTCTAGAGGACTCTGAGAAAGCCATTCCATCACCCCAGCAGGAGGTTGTGTTCTTAACTTCTTATTGTAGTTTTCTCTACCTTCTAGAAAAACTGGTTCTCTAGTTTCTTCACTCTGTTTCAGCAATATCTCAGAACTTGTACTATTGATTTCCAATGCTATTTTCTGCAGGAGGAAGCTGTTAAGAAGAAGTACGGAGGAATAATGCCCAAGAAAGCACCACTCATATCTAAGGTGATGTCTTAATTAAACTTTAGCCATGTCTGTTCTTGCAATAACGTCGCAAAGATATTTTGGTTTCTGTCTCCTTCACAATTGTACTTTTGAAAACAGGACCATGAACGTGCTTACTTTGACTCTGCTGATTGGGCTCTGAGGAAGGTACTTTCATCTGTAGCTCTATTTCCTTTACATGAACGTGAGTTGTAATGATAGATATGCATGCATCTTCTATAAGTACCAAGTACGGAGTACCTAATAGCTTTGGGTTCTTGTGGATGACCACAGCAAGGTGTAGAGAAGCCCAAAGGACCTCTTCAAGAACTTCGACCTAAATTGCAGGTATTTATCCGATATTTCCCCCTATTAGAATCTTGGTTGTGAATTGTGATAAATTTACACTATTTGGGTCATTTCTGGCCTACTACTACAAACATGATTGCAAAATCTTGAGAAGTACGGGCCAAATAAACACAAGATATAAGATGCACACCATTGTGTTTGGACTGGAGTGACTGAGTATGGATGGCGAAAAGGTTGGGAGTTGTATGTGGAAACAAAAAGAAAACATTTATGCAGATTCCACATTAGCGAATTTGAGAATATATCCTGCGTCTGATATGAAAGAAGCGGATTGGGAAAAAAGACACAGGTAGGACAGAAAAGCATACTTGAACTGAAAGAGAACACCTATCTGTAATTCTGTACTCTGCTGGAAAGAATAAAATGTATGGAGCTTATGCTACAAGGACAGCTTTTGGTGTAAGGACCTGTTTGTAGCCTAGAAAGTTGAGGCAAGACTTTCAAAATACCAATCATCTATTCTAATATATAAAGGGGGGGCACCCTTTTGGTGTGGACAAATTTTGAAGCTGGCTCACACTTTTTGTTCCAAAATTATCCAGCAGAAGTTGTACAATTACGTTTTAAAGAGTTTGTAACTACGGGACAAAGTTGTAATTACAATCACCCGCGTGTAACTTCCTCCAAAGTTATCTACCCATTTTGAAATTAGTCAACTGCTTCAGTTTTCTCTCTCTGTCGAAAGAGGCAACTATGCTTCCATAGATTTTGATAGCAGACAAATCGAAGGAGATAAAACAGAAAGGAATTGGCAAAAGATCTATTTGCAAAAATTATTTCTTTGGTTTTCCAATCCCCTTCAGTCATTCTATGATGGACGAAACATAAATAGAAAGTCAAGTAATTATTTATTGTTCATAGTGCACCTTATTATCGCATTAGAAATAACTATTTTTGTAGTTATATGATTACACATTTCTCCAACACTGTATTTTGTGTCAAACTTACATTATCGACTTCAAAATTTATGCCGATAATAAAGATAGGCCTTTCTCCATTATAGCCAACACGATTGATTTACAAAATTTGATAGAAGAGTACTTCCATGTTAGGTCGTGGAAAAAGCGGCGGCAACGGCAGCATGGTAATGTCTTATTTGATTATGTGCAATCTGTTACAGTACGTTGCTTAAATATCTAAAAGATAGCTTACACGATCAAACAATAAGTCAAGTACTTTTGTGCGAACCATTTTTGTTGTCAAAGTTTGACTTGCACACGCATTGCGTGTGCCCCAACGTCTAGTATATCAGAATAGTGGTTTTCAAGTTGTGACTTTGTTAGTTTTCTGAAAATATCTTCGGCCCGACAAGGTGAACTCTGTTAGTCTGAATACTAATATATGACACTCTTGAATCTTGAAGACCAATCCTATGAACATTTTTTCTTCAGAGACAAATTACCATTAGTTTAACTTCCAGGAAAGGATAAGATTCCCAGAGAAAACCCAACAATTGATGAAAAGAATACCCTTCTTTTTCCTGTTCAAATGGGAGGGTAGACAAGCAGTCCACTGGGGTTTGTGTTTGGGCTGTCAATGTAAATCTTACACTTCTACATAAAAATGCCAGGAGTAACTGCTACTTTAGGCACACAGGTCTTTTTCATTATGCTGTAAAACGCACATCTTTGCAACTCAAGCTCAACCATCTCGTCAAAGAAAACATAATCGTTGGTCTGTCTCGTGATTTTAAATAACTTAAAAGTAGTTTGCCCTACTTTTGTCTCTATATTTCTAAATACTATGATAAGAGAATGCAATGGCATTAATTAGGCCACCCATAAGCATGGCCCTCAACTAATAATATGTTCGGAGGGGCATACGGCTGTCGAAACATCAATGCATTTCAATGCCAACAGAGACTGCAGGTATTGGTATGTTCGTATGGGTTGTCTTTGGCATCGGGCTCTTGAGGAACCATTTATCACCTACTTTTGAACATGCCTTAAATCTCTATTCCCTTGATTTCAGTTCTTTCCTTGGATTATATATGTCAAGGCTAAGTTGTCTGTAATGTCGACCTGGTCAAAGTTGATGGTTGCTGTTCAGTTTATGCTTACATAGATGGATGGTGTTCAAAATACACCCAAGATTCTGCTTTTTGGTAAAAGTCAAACCCAATGGTCAAAGTGCCCGTCTTGACAACCCTTCTTGGACACTGTGGCAGTGATTTTCATACCATCCTATTACAACCAATGTGGTAGTTATTGTATTAGGAGCAATGAATGCAAGAATGTCAAACCTTTGTAGAAATATGCGTGACCAACTAAAGCATGCTGCGGACAACTTCTGAAGTAGGAAAAGAATGATCATGATGAAACAAAATAAGCATATTAATGAGGCGATAGGAACATATGCCTGTTTTATGGGGCGTCTTTCACATTTTTCTCTATCATAAAAAGTTCCATTAATTTATGTTTTGTCCTTGTGCTTTATGATTGAGGTGCATCGTTGTTAGAATCATACGATTCACGATTTGTATCGTAAAATTCGATACGATTCAGTGGGTTATCTATATGTATAGGCTACTTGAATCGGAAATACTGCGAATCGTTAGTGAATCAGTGATCCAAATCGGCAAAATCGGTGAATCATTCGATTCACTTTCAATTACCTGAATTCGTTTTGCTCTTCTTCTTTTTTTTGTTGGGTTCAAGCTACTTTTTAAGTTCTTTAGTATTGTTATATGCCAATAAGCCATCTTTTGTCTATGTTTCTCTTGATGTAGTCTAAAAAATATGTATCTCGTTAAGTATTATAGGTAATAAGAAAGGGAGATTTATTACGAAAGTGAATTGGAAATGACCAAAAACAAATGGAATACAACTACCCTAAAGACCTTCTAGGTTTCTAAGGGTTTGTTTTGTACTTATAACTTTTTTTCACAAAAAGGACCATAAGTAAAATTCACGAATCCTCATCTCTTGCACGTTGCAATAGAAAAACAGCTTACCTCTTACTCCCTATTATTATCAAATCATCGTTTAGAACAAGCCTTTATGTTGATTAGGTCTAAAACTTTCAATTGTAGTGTATATATTTATTTCCCTGATCAATAAACATATATATATTTTTTATTTTTTATAACTGGGTGGTTCGGGCCAGCTTGCGCGCACCTCGACTAATCCCAGGGTCTGTGTACATCCCGCCACACATATAGACCGGGCAAAGCTAATACCCCATGAGAACCGTGAGATATTGTGCAGCAATCATGACCGAGTCGGAGTGATTCATGTTTCGGAAAAAGATCATTTCGATTCTTGACAACCTTGTTAAGGGGTATAATAAGATACAGATACATTGGCGGCATGTTCTTGCCATATTTGTATACCATTGCTCAACATTTGGCTCTCAGTCAACATCCTTTTATCATGTTGAATTCACACCCATGCTACATACTTATGGTAGCTCGCATTTGGTGAGAGCTGGCTAACTGATTATCTGAACATCATCAATGTGATGTGAAACTTGTTATATTGTTGCAGTACCATTCGTACCATGGGATTTAATATCACCTCTTGTTTAATCATCAATGAGTTACAAAGTTTAGAATTTAGAAACATTAAGCCTACTAAATTCAAACACTTGTGTCATGCCCTGCTAATTTTTCCCTCTGATTTTGTCTCTCTATTGTCTAGCCAACACAACAGCAAACCCGATACCGGAAATCTCATTATGCTCCATCTGATGAAGAAGGTACGCAATATGATAACTTTGTCTATCATGGATAGTAGTGCCAGCCACTGCTATCTTTGGATACCCCTTGACTTCCATCATCATTTCATCAAGTTGGATTGGAAACTACAGATTTGTGGAGGGATTCGTGAATGTAAAAGAAAAGATGAAGAAGAGAAAAGGAGTCAATAAAGTGAATAAACTAAATTTCCTTTATTGGTTTTTGCATCGATTTGAATTCCTTTGGTAGATCCTTCCACTGTGCATGATCCTAACGCCACTCGGGAATTTCTCACATTTACTCTTGTCATGTAGGAGGGAACGCGCCACCTGAGGATGCAAGTACAAATGAATGAAAGGTGCGAGAACTGCTGACATATTCTAATATCTGCGTAGGTGATTAGGGAATTTCTCTATATTTCGACGAGTTTTGGCAAAATTTGGTGTTCTGATGTTTGCTGAGAGGAAAGAGAAAAACACTTTCCATCTATGATTGTGCAACTGTACTGTCAAGAGCAGAAGCTTTTTGTCCCTTAACTCATTCCTGAAGCAAAATGTATTTTTTCTGCATTCGAGAGCCAAGAGCTAATGGATGAGATTTAAATTCAGATGGTATATCCAATTAGCATACGCCCTTTTTGGGTTTTTTTAGGCACCATAAAATGAAAACACGGATTGGCGGATGGTATACAATCAGTTATTGATCATTCTAGTTTCTGGATAGTATGAAACTCAGTAGTCAGTCAAGACCGTTTTCTCTTTTTACCGCAAATGGGGGCGACGAATTCCCAGATGCAAAGCATTCTATTTTCGATATAACTCTGCAGTTGCTATAGGCGATATTTTTTACCCGGATGAGTGTATCAAGGAATTTGCTTTGGCTTGTTGTACATACAAGTGGTCCTTTCCTTCGTCACTTAGTTTGCTATCAGTTGGCTCGTCACTTAGTTTGCTATCAGTCGGTATCTGTGGATAAGTTCGTTTAGTTTGCTATCAGTCGGTATCTGTGGATAAGTACGTAGCTAGTGGAACCACTTTTTGCAGTCTATCACCTCTATTTTTATTTTATTTTTGGGAAATTACGATTTCCATAAAGCACAAACAAAAGCAAACTGTAAGGATCTAGCCCTTACTCAAGTTACAAGCCCAGAAAACCACCGGGAGAAACAATGGAGACAAGAAACTAACCCCAAACAATCAAGGGGAAAAAATACACTGAGAAATACCCCAACTTGCAGCAATGGAAAGATTTTGTGAGGATGTTTTGATACCTCTCCAAGAACTCATACAAGCACGAATATCCCGAATAATGATACTCTTCAAAGAGCTGCAATCCATGCTTTGCTGCTGAAAAATTCCACAATTGCATTCCCTCCACAACCAGTAAATAGTTGCTGCCACCAAAAGCTTGAAAACAATATGAGACATGGAAGAGCCACCCCTATGCTGTCTTGCCTATGACAAAATCTCAAACAAATCCATCAAAACACTGTAAATCCCATTACAGTCCAGAATAAAAGACCAAACCTGCCAGGCATAGCTGTAAGAAAAGAAAAGATGGGAATGAGACTCAACTTCTCGAAGACAGAGCACACAATTGAGATCCACCTGCATTCCCCGAGAAGAGAGCCTATCTTTGTAGTTAGTCTTTCCAGAATTGCTAACCACTGAATAAAGCCCAACGTGGAGTGTAGTGATGAAACCAAATCATGTTATACCAAGGAAAAGGAGGATTTGGAGTCCTAAGAGCCTCCCAAGTAGATTTAACAAAATACTCACCATTTATCGTAAGGACCCAAACTACGGAATCAAGAGAGTTAGAATCAAGGAGGAAAGTAACTGGAATACCTCTTATAATTTCCATGATAACCGGATTTCTTTGTCTAGGCCAATACCATCTTCCCAAATGAATAATGGAACTAACCTTAGCATTCAAAGATCTGACCAAATTATGCACCACGTGCTCCCCAAATTTCTGATACAACGCCCCTAAAGGATGCCAATTATCAAGCTATAAAAAAGTGTATTCACCATTGCCAATTATTACCTCTATTTGCATGCACATCTCTAACAGGTATCAACATTATTGATGTTCACTGGTGTATATGTGGTTTTCCCATGATATTTGTTATTGTTGGTGTATTTTCTTTGCTCTTATGCTGTTTGCAATAGGTATTTGTGTTCTTTCTACATTAGATGCACATATTGGATTTGTATTTGTTACCTCCTTTTTATTACTCTTACTCTTCTAAAAAAAAAGGGAAAGAAAAATAATAATAATCCTTCTTCCAACATCAATATCAGGTAACTAACCAGGCAGAACAGAATGAAAAATAAGACCCTTTTACACTCTGGTGGAAAGAATGAGGGCTTGTTTGTTTGTAGCCTCACAAATTGAAGCAAGACTTCCAAAATCCCAAGCATACAAACATATAGTAGGTTCCGACTTTGTTCACCCTTATTTAAAGAGGATAAGTGTTGGATTTGGGGTTGCTGCTGTGCAGCCCCCTGCACAGCAGCGTACTGTGCACCCATGATCGGAAACGTTCACCGCGTAGATCTCGTCGAGTACTATAAGTGTCCTAAAAATCAACTCGATCGGATATCGTTAAGTGTTTCATCGGAATACAAATACCTTAAAAAAATGGAACACAAACACTGGAACAAAACCGCTGAACCTATGTTTTTTCATGTTATTTGTGTTCCGATGAGACACGTAACCATATCCGATCGAGTTGATTTTTGGTACACTTGTAGTACTCGACGAGCTCTTTGCCTAATGGCTCGTCGGTTCGGCTACCGTCCACGCCGCGTTTCTTTGCTGGAAGATCGTGGCTTCCAGCCTAACGGTGGTGGTGGTGGGGATCTATAGGTTTTTCAGGTAGTGGCAAGGGATCTGTTGGTTTCGGGGTGCGACAGCAGTGGCTGTCTTCCGGCTCTCATCAATTATGACATTTTCTGGTGGCCATTGAGGGGTGTCCGTACTGTTCTCCGGGGAAGCAATAGGGGCTTGTTCCCCGGATTCCGGCGATGGTGGTGGTTGTGGATCGCTCCTTTTTGGTGTCCAGAGTGCAGCGGGTTTGGCTGTGGAGGGTATCTGGGCATTGTTAGGCCCCTTGGTGTTTTATGAGCTGAATGTACATTGTAGGGTTTTTAGACCCTTAGGATTGTTGGACTTCGGCCTTTTTAGGTGGGCTTGTCCCAATGGGTGTTCTCGATTGGTTTCTTGCCATCATCAGTTTGGATCTCGGATTGAACAGATGATTGTTCTTTGAGAATGATGTTATTTCCTCGCTTCTATTAGTTTTGTAACAATTTCAAGATTAATCTTTTGTGATAGAATGATTGTTCCTAGTCTTTTGTGAAATCCTGCTGCTGAAATTGTTGAGGAACATAGTTACAAGCATTTTTGGTACAGGTGACATGGTCCAAATAGGTGAGTCCTCGTTTTGTGGCATTTCTTAGACCTCACAGAATGTTTCATTACAAAGAGGATAGGTATATCTTTTAGTACTCCCTTCGTCTCCAAATTTTGATATACTACGAAACTACGTGTAATTTTCAAAGTTACAGATGATGTATTTACGAAAAGAATTTTTTGATTTTTTCACCGTCCAATTGATTTCATCAAGACCTATCAAAGAAGATCTATATTGCACATACAATTCTTTTGGTAAGTACATTACTTTAAAGCTTAAAAATTACACGTAGTTTCGTAGTTGACCAAAAGAATTGTATGTGCAATATAGATCTTCTTTGATAGATAATAATGCCAAAATTGTTTTTTTTTTTATTTTTTTATTTTTAGGTACATTATTAAAGTATCTTGGGTAGGCGCACTAGTAATCATTCAACAATTAGGACAAGAGGAAACTTTTTGTTTCGAGTTCGACCCCATAAGTGAGCAATTAGCTTTGTTCGTTTTTGGTTTCAAGACCTGATTTTCTCAATTATTATTTAATCATTACTCCTATTTTCAAATATTATTTTTATTTTCCTCTCTACCTCTCTCTAATCATTAACCCCTATTTTTAATTATTATTCCTATTTTTCCCTCCAATAATTACCCAAAACCCGAACCAAACACAAGCATGAATTTTCATTACGATTTTAATTTGAATTGGGCCCGCCACGGTGTGATTGAAAAGGCTTGGTAAAGATTTTTTTTTTTTTTTTTGGTTTGTTGACAATCGGAAACAGAACAAGTACTTTCTCCGTCTGCTTTTGTTGGTCCATTTTTTAAATCTGTATTATTTTTAATTTCTTATATCTTTCAATATGGATCTCAAAATATTTACCATATAGATCTTGTTTGATATATCTCAATTAATTATATTATACAAAGTTTGCAAAATCATGAAAATTATCATAAATTGAAAGATATAAGCAATAAAAAATGGTCCAATAAAAGCGGACGAAGGGACTATATAAGTGATACATCACTTTCTCACATTAAATCCTTGAAGAAAATCTTCTTAGGTTTTCTTATTCGTGCTTTTTTTTTTTTTTGTACAAGAAGAAACATATTCCATCCGTTCCAAATTACTTGTCCCCTTTTTTGTGATGTTTCAAAATGGACCATTTCAAAATTAAACAAACAAATCGGATTATTCCTGTTTTACCCTTTCTTTTCTACCTTCCAGTTACTTCAATTTGCAATACCATTAAGAAGGAAATTACATTGAGATTATCAACTAAACTTTTTTAGGTTATTGGCCTAATCAATTTTGGTTATAGTGCATAATTTTTAGGAGAAAATTTTGGAGGCAACTAAACCAATTTAGGTTATCCACCTAATAAATTTTGTTCAATTTCAATTTTATGCCAAATTTTTAGGAGAAACTCTCTCTCAGTTTCTAACACTGACATGGTGCCTAAGTTCTAGGAAAAAAATTTGGCGGCAACTAAACCAATTTTGGTCAAATTCAATTTGATGCCAAATTTTTAGGAGCAACTTCCTCTCTCAATTATTAACACCGATATGGTGCCTAACTTTTAGGAGAAAATTTCGGTGGCAACTCATCAAAATTTGCAGGTTATTGAGATGCTCTCTCAAATTCTTTTTCAATTTCTTTGGTAGCAACTAATTCAACTTGTTGAACCGTATAACTTAAAGGAGGGGCAATTTGGGAAAGTCAATACAAATTAATGTGGAGTGTTTTTACTTCTTGAAAAGTTGGATTCCCGAAAAGGGACCAGGAATTTAAGGCGGAGGGAGTATTAAAGGACTTCCATTGGGTGTCTCTTCTAACAAACATAAAGATATGAAATGCACGGAATAAACGTGGAATTGTCTATAAAGATATACGTAAAATTAATGCTTGAGATTTAGGGGTTTGTTTTCTTCTGAAGTCTCACGTTCAAAACTTCTCAGGTGCTGTCAATTTCTTTGAGGCCAATCCTTTGTTTTGCTTTTAGTTGGGCTTCCAGCAAATGGGCGGTGAGATTTGTTGTGACAGGCCACGAAGTAAGAGAATATAACAAATCAACAAAGAAAATAAGACACAAGATTTACGTGGTTCCCCCCCAAGCACAGAGCTCTAGAGGTACGTCCACAGGCGAAGAGCAAGAGAGGATTTGTTGATTTGTTATATTCTCTTACTTCGTGGATTTCCTATTGCGTTTATGATTTCTTATTGTGTTTCTTATAAATAGGAGCCTTGTGGCCTCCTAGGGCTTTGGACTTTTTGAGTGAATCCCTTTGAGGGAGCCCCTATGGGGTTTCCCGTAGTGTGTTAGGGTTTCTTGGTCGTTCCATTGATAGTCTTTAGTTCATGGGATTGGATATTAGAGTTTTATGAGTCTCTATTGTATTTGTGAGACGTTTGATGCTCTATAGGTCGCTCCTCAGAGATTTGTCCTTAGATATCCGTTGGGTGCTTCAAGATTGATCCCCCAAGATTAATTGAGATGCACATAAGGTGGCCGGACACTAGTTATGAAAAATAGAAATGCTTGGTGATGGAAATACACTTAGCAGCCGGTTGTTTGTGACTATAAATTCAATAAACTTCTATTTATTTTAGCTCCATATGAGGAAGTCAATGCAAACGATACTAAGAATAATCAAAATCATATGTAAGAATAGATTTTGTAATGTATTTTTTGGTCATGGAATTCGCTTGAACCCTCTGATTCGATAGGCGGCCCTTGCCTAACTTATAAAATTCAGATAATCTACGTGCATTTATATTCTAATGACTCTGACCAAATTCTCAAATTTTTGTAAACCTACTCTCACACACTGATTCAAACTCACATACACACAGTATCTCTCTCACACAAAATATAAAACTTCCACACACAAATGAGACACCCTAACCGGGGGCCCTGTAGTGAGTGAGCTCACTACATGCATGTAGTGAGCTCTCTCGGCCGTCCGATCCGAGATCAACGGTCTGGATAAATTGGAGTTAAAGTAAATGTAAATGTGTTTTTTAAAGTGTAAGACAATCCAGACCGTTGATCTCGGATCGAACGGCCGAGAGAGTTCACCACACGCATGTAGTGAGCTCGCTCACTACAGGGCCCCAGACTTGTACCCGAAATGCAATCTCAGCCACACACTGAGATCCAAGTGCACACAAATAATCCCCAGACAAGCACCACCCTATGGTTGCTGTCTCGTCCTCTCATTTGTTTGTTTGTCACCAGATCTCACTCACACGCCAAATATCTCACATGCACAATTAATTTCACAACACGTTGGACTTGTTTTAATCTTCTATTTGCTTGTGGATGGCTGAGGGCTCCTATATTACTTGCTCTTGGTCCCTTGGAGCACCGTCGTCCGTCGGTGAAGGTGCTCCACACGACTTTATCACCACACATTCTCTCGAAGCCCAAAATTAAGTGTATAGACGACATGTGAATGTGTGGTGGTAAAAATCCCCGGAGCACAGAAGCACTGAATAATCACTTTAAAATATAGTAACCGTTCAAAGTTGAAACTGCTTTGGCACTTAGAATAAGGACAACAAACCATGATCATATTAATACCATAAAACAAAAACCAAACCCAACAAGACTTGTTAGAGGAATCACAACAAAAACCTCACCTGGCAAAACCCACCTCAGATTTGCTCAATATTTTTTTGTTTTTGTTTCTTATTAGCACTTTGATTTGTCAGAAGTGAAACTGATCAAAACACCAAAACTTGATGAGAAACTGCACTAATATGGCTTCTTCTCTACCTTCTTTCCAGTATCTTCTAGCTATGCCATCTGTGAAGCAGAGTCTTCGGCCGTCCCTGCAAATTAGAGCTCAGGGCTTTAGAGATGAAGGTAAGTCCGTTTAAGTTAGACAAGCTATGTGCATCTGCCGATACATATGATATTCATATTGGTTAATATTTAGGCAGCTTTTACCCTTTACTCATTTTATGACAAATTTTTCATTTTTTTTGGTTAGTATGCTAATTATATTTGTTTGGTTTTGTAGGAAAATCAGGTATTGATGCAAATATGCGCATTCTGAGGGAGAGAATAGAAGAAGTTAGGATGAAAGAGAGACTGGAAAGGTGTTGTACAAGTGAAAATGGATGGAATTATGCAACTGGCTACAGTTACAAGCACAACAAGACCATGGATGCATCCCAGTTTTTTGAAATTTTTGGAATGGTTTTTGGAACTTTTGGCCTCACCATTGGTACTGGTACTCTTTGTCTTTGCCTTTTTTCCCTCTTAGTCCATTTAGGTCAATGAAGAAGACTGGCTTAAAGCATAGATCACTCAGTCCTCTCTCCCTTTCTGTAATACTAGAGTTTGGGGCACACGCAATGCGTGTGCAAGTCGAATTTGGACAAAAAGTATGAACAAAATTAATCACATATGCAAGTCGAGTTTACTCACGCAATGGGTGCGAAGAAACTATTTGTAGAGAAAAAAAAAAATCAGTAAACTCGAAGACAAAATTAATTAAGTCACCATCCTAATTACCATCTTCTTCCCCTCTAACTAAACCCTTTCTACCAAATACAGAATACAATAGGCATAAAAAAAACTCTCTTTTTTTTCTTTTTGATAAGATCATAATCGATCAAAAAACAAATTAAATCCAAGAATAAGTTACTTTTCTTTTCTTTTCTTTTGGTTATCAAGAATGCAAAAATAAGTCAATAAAAAATATAGAAGTAGGGGCACACGCAATGCGTGTGCAAGTCGAGTTTTGAGAAAAAAAAAAATGCACATCATTTGATCTGGTATAGTGTGTTATCTTTTTTTGTCAAATAGACAACGAATTCAATAACACATCAAATAAGCTATTTTTGGCTTATCATTTGATCCGGTTTTGGAAGAGCAGACTCTCTCTCTCTCTCTCTCTCTCTCTCTCCCCCCCCCCCCCCCCCTGCGGCTACCAATTGGAATTGGAAGTGCAGAATTAGTCCATTTTTCTCTTCTCGCTTCCAAACGACTTCTCCAAAACCAGCCCCACCCCTTTCCCGTCGCCGCTCCCTCCTGCGGCTGGGTGGTGTCTTCTCATGGGTCCGGCAAGCACTTGTTCAATCGCAAACTCCAACGGGCAAATCGAGCAATCGTGCATCTTCGGCTTTTCGGGCGTTTGAAAGTGGAGTATGTCTCCATCCGCTGCCGTCAATCTCGGCTTCTAGTGGCTGGCACGGGCCACGGTGGCGACCTAAGGCTTGGAACGACGGTAACTTCCTGTTGCAAGTCTTGCAGGCAAATACGCGGCCTGCAGTGGCGCTGACTCAAGAGAGGAGCATCAAGCATACCATGTTTTTTTTTTCTCAAAGATTAGGAAGTAAATGGTTTCTGTGAACCTTCTCCTACTGGGGTTTGAAGTGGACGTGGGGCATGGAGAAGGCAGTTACAGAATGGAGAGGGCAAGTTGGTAACCGTCACAATTAGTTTACGGATTTGACCCTTGTTTTCTGCATAAATTACAACTATTACAAATGGATGGCAGTTACAACGCGTGGGTTTTTTTGGAAACAAAAATGTGAGCCAGCCTCAAAAAGACTCCACACCAAACTTGTGCTCCCCCTTTATATATTAGAATAGAAGACACGATAACTTCCAAATGCAAAGTTCCTAAGCTAGTTTGTGCAATATGAGATGGCTTTGGCAAAATCACTTTACCGAAGAATCAGTTTTGATTCCTTATTGAGTAATATTGTTCATGTGGTCTTCTAATGTTCATTTATTTTGGAATTTTTGTTACTTTTTGTTGACTAGAACTTTAGAACAACTGCACTTCCCAAAATGACTTTACGAAAGACATTTTATCAAAGAGTTAAAGAAACTTGCGATGTTGTTACATCGGTTTGATGTTATTTTAGCACAATCATATACAGACCATTGAATATGTTATATGGTACAAATTTGTATACAAAACTATTGGCCTTGCCGCCTTGGTGATGCGCCAAATTTGGCTTGATCGGCGCGTTGGCAATGCCAAACTTGCAGCCAATTTGGCAGGGCCGGTCCAAGAATTTTTAGTACCTAAAGCCTAGTCTAAAAATTCCCTTAAGAGTAAAGAATTATACAATTTTTATAGCAACAATCACAATATGAGAAAGCCTAATTAATGGATTGGCGAAGCGTCGAAGTCGAAGTCTGGAGGCTGGATGGCCGACTGGTGTAAATCTTAATGAGTCCTACTCTTAAATTGGGCCTTTTTGTATTTTACTTGCCCTTTTATTTTATTGTGGGTCTTATATTAGACATTTAGGCCTAAGAGCGTCTCCACTCCTTACCCAAAATTTTACTCAAATTTAAGTAAACATTTGAGAAGAAACCTGATTTAGTACACTCTCCAGTCCTTTACCCTTGCTTTACTCAAATTCAATCATTTCACCACCATCACCGCCGCCTTCCACCACCAAAATCCCAGATCTGAAACCACCAGAAACCACCTCATTTGGTATAAAGCTCTCTCTCACCACTAGAAACCGCAGCCTACCACCACCAGAAACAACCTGTGGACGGCCCACCGAGATTGCTCGAAGAAGATTGTGATTTGTTAGAGTCGCCACCCGGATTTGAGGTCCGAACCCGAGAAACCGATAAAATATGACTCATTGCCCATAGAAAAAAAAAAGATTTTACTGATCATGGCGGAACCAAAGATTTCTCGGATTCGGGGGTTTGGTTACGAGAGGGGAAGGGTTTTACGGCACCCCTCTCGCCCGGTCCGTGAACCGGTCTCTACTCAACATTTTGTGGGATTTTGGAAATGTTTAAAATTTAATTTATTCACATAAACGAGGAATCGGGGACAGGGATCACATAATAACAAAATATACAAGAGATGCGATTTTACTGTGGATGCTTGTGCGCGCGATCTACATGGATGATGAACGTGAAACTACAAATGTTCACAGAAATAAATTACAACAGAAATCGTATAATAACTCAAGAAATTATAAACGCGAGACTTATCAAACTATTTGCAAACTAGATTCCAGAATGGGGATTGAGCGCTCAAGGGTGATGACTTGAGCGCTCAACCCTCCTTCCACCCGAACATTTTCCTTGCTGGTTTTTAATATTTGATGCTGCTTTAAGGCTTTAATACACCACAGAAACATTACTCAAGCATCACCTCTCTTTAGAAATCACCAGAAAATGCTTAAAACAAACTTGCTTTAGAACCAGTTTGAGCGCTCAAGGCTCATGGGTTGAGCGCTCAAACCAATTCTGCAAGAGAGAGGGATCCAGATCACAAACACTATACTGACAACTTATATACACTAACAAAGAATTAAACCATAAGCCATCACCCAAATTGCTTGAAAATTGCAAATAAGGCCAGGAACAGCTTGAGCGCTCAAAGATTTGACCTTGAGCGCTCAAGCCATAACATGGCTTTCCACTGTTTAACCTTTAAACTGATTTTACTACTTCCTCAGGACCACCAAAGGCATAAAATAAAGTTTCAAAATGACAGACAGCCACTGTTTTGCAATCAAATATGAGAATTTTGAAGTTTTTGATGCTTAATCACTACAAAATGGTTAATTTACATTCATGCATGTGGTTTTGGTGTAAAAATGAACTGTTTTGAGAGCTACATGAACACAATTGACTCTTAAATAGTGATCAAAATCAAAAGAAAACTCAGAAGTTAACAAAATAGTGATCTGTCAGAACTGGGCTTGAGCGCTCAAGGCCAGAGGCTTGAGCGCTCAAACCTGCTGTAACTGCAAATTTGAACAAGGTTTTTAAGCAGCTTTCAGGCCTTTGTGAGTTCAATGCAAGTATAGAGAACTTGCTTAAACTCACTAGCCTTCCTCAGAAGGATCAAAACAGTGAGTTCATCACATGTTTTTACTACCTTTTGGAAGATGTGTGTAATTTGAGCTTGATTCTGGGCTTTGAGAGGTTGATTGTGGATGTCTTTGGCTTGTATTCTGGACGAATTGAACAATGTGTGTGGTTGATCGATGATCAAAGGTCAAATTTCTGGGTTTGATCAATGGTATTGTAGGTGGTTTTAATGGTAAAGGATGGTTTTTAAGAGAGAGAGAGAGAGGAGTGGTTTTTCTGGTGGAAACCGAAGATGATCAGTAGTAGAATTCTCTTTTCAAACCAGGGGGCAATGGGTGGTTTTATAGAGTGAGTGGGAGGGAAGAAAGGAGAGAGAGAGAAGTGGGTTTATGTATTTGGGAGCATTTTAGGCGTATTTTAGGACTTAGTGGGGTGTATTATACGTATAGGGATCGTATAAGATCAACCACAGACGCTCCCATGCAGGAAATCTCATGATGAGATACTCTGCAAGTTGCTGACTGGACGGGAGTTGAGCGCTCAAAGCCGTAGGCTTGAGCGCTCAAGGTGCTCCTCAGGGGTTTGAGCGCTCAAGGCCATGGGCTTGAGCGCTCAAGGCTATGGATGGCAATTTGCTGGCTTGGCTTGATTTGGCAGTGCTTGGGTTGGTTTGGCACATTTTGATTGCTTGAGTAGTGTTTGGTTGGTTTTGGTCAAACTCAAATCATTTTCACCAGTTCCAGGTAATCGTGATTGATCCGTTTCATCATCGGAGATGCACGAGCGTATCTCGGGTTCAAAATTGGGGTGTCTACAGTTGCCCCTCTTGGATGAGACTCGATACCATTGATTTGGTATGAGTAGCGTCCAAGATATAGACAACCCAACTCTTTATCCGTAATACATCTCAAACTGCCAAAAGAAAACATTAAAAATCAATCGGTCGTGCCATTCAGGCTGCCTACGTACCCCATTGTAGGGATCAGACCGGCGTAGTTCCTGGGGGCATATGCAAACAAATGCAATGGGTTCTTCTGTCCCTCAGGACGATTGATCAAAAAGTTTGGTCCCTCAGGACAAATGATACAACGCGAATCGACGAGCCTTCCCGGGTCGTGAAACACCTTAGCGAATGAAGCAAACAATTGAGATTGTGATTGTGATTGTGATTGTGATTGTGATTGTGATTGTGATTGTGATTGTGATTGTGATTGTGATTGTGATTGTGTAGCTATCCTCTGAACAACGGGGAGGCTAATTTTAGTGGGGCTATCCCTTGAGCAACAAGATAACCAATGATAAAATGATTGTCTACTGAGCAACGAGACAATCGATACGCTGTTGAACCGAACACATAAATGTGATGGTTTTAGCGGCAAGACAGTTAAGTAATCAGCAAAAACTCGGATGATTAAGGAGATTGACTTGGAACATGATTGCTAAACATGTTTTTTTTTTTTTAGACAAGCACATGGCCTTCAAAAATGATGATGTAAACGAGCACGTGGCCCTCAGACCGTAGTCAAAACACTTCGCGCATACGCTAACGCGAAAACATGATTGGTGAACTATGATTTAAACGAGCACGTGGCCCTCAGAAAATGATTTAAATGAGCACGTGGCCCTCAGACCGCAGTCAAAACACTTCGCGCATACGCTAACGCGAAAACATGATACACAACACATCTTGATTGATTAACATGGTCTAGCGCGACCAGTTACCGAGATTTAGATCCTTGGATCATTACGCGTTCAGTTGATTGGGACCAACAAGTCCAAAGTATACCTACAAATCATAAGGGATGCCCAAAATGCCCCTGCAAAGCTTGCAAAAGAAACCAGGAGTCATGCCAGGATTGGGTTTGAGCGCTCAGGGTTCCCCCCCTTGAGCGCTCAACCCTACCTTGAGCGCTCAAACCTGAAGCCTTGAGCGCTCAACCTCAAGCGTTGACCCTCCAGCGCTCAAAAAGGCCAGCTTGAGCGCTTGAACCCCTGATCGGGGACGACGGTTCAGAAACATAACGTCCGTTTTAACTCCGATTTACACCGATTAAACTTCACAACGTTCCAAAACTCTTCCGAAATCAAACCTTCATACTCCTCTCGCGATTCCGAACCAAACCCATTCATTTCTCACTCAAATTTTCTGCAAAATCGAAAACCCCCAATTCCTAGGGTTTTCCCGTACGGTTTCAGTCGATTTCGGTTCGATTCCAGTTCGATTAGGGCTCGATTCACGGTTTAGATCGGTTTCAATGGAGAATCCCGACGAATCTCATGCTCCGGTGGACTCGCCGACGTCGAGGGAAGGCAACGGTGGTAGTGCGGTGGTGTCACCAACGGCAGGTTTGAGCGCTCAAGGCTCTGACCCGGTGGTTGAGGGGCCATCAGAGGTGGTGCCGCCATCTACGGCCATGGAGACGGTTGGAAATGAAGAAGGAGAGAGGGAGAGAGAGGGTGATGGTGGTAGTGGTGATCCGGCGGTCTCTGGCAGTGGTGGTGATCCAGCCACCGTGACGGCAGTGGTTGGTGATGATGTTGGTGGAGATGGGGTGAGAGATGGTGGTGATGGTGGTGGTGATGATGGTGACGGTGGTGATGGTGGTGGTGATGGTGATGGTGGTGGTGATGGTGATGGTGCCCCGGCGCCGGAGAGAGTAGAGGAGAGGGGAGAGGGGATGGAGATGGTGGAGGTCCATGACGTGGACAGCGATGGTAGTGAGGATACAGTTGAGGAGAGGGGGACGAGCGATGGTGATGGCGGAGATAGGGCGGAGGGTACGAGCGGGGTCACCAGGACTAGGGTTGACCGCTGGAGGATAGAGCCGAGACCTCGCCAGCAGCCTAGCGGGGTAGATAGGGGGAAGGCAGTGGTGATTGGTGGGGAGTCACTGACTCGGGGTCAGAGTAGCAGGCCGGCGGATCAGGGTCCGGTTGGGATTTCTCGGGAGGACTATCTTGAGCACGCGCCGCCGGAGGTGGTGATGGCGGCCGCTGCAGATGCCCCGGGGATCCTAGATGCAGCGAGGGAGGCTGTAGTTGAGAGCAGAGAGAGAGAGGTGGCGATGCTACGGGAGGCCGCCGCTGAGGACGAGGCGGCGAGGGCTTTTTGCGAGGAGTTTGAGACAGAGGAAGCGGCGGAGGAGGCGAGGACACAGGCTGAGGAGGAGGAGAGGGCAGCTGGACGGAGAGTGACGGTGGTCCAGGCTGCTAGACTGTGGTTGAGGAGAGGGAGGCCAGCTTTCGATGCGGCGACTTACGCTCCACCGGTGCACCTCTTCGTGCCTTCCGCTTCAGACGCTTACACTCCCCAACGGGAGTTGTACTTTGGAGAGGAGGTGCTACTGGACCCCGAGGTCCACCTTTCGACAGACTGCCTGACGGTATGCTTTCCGCACTTTAGCAATTAATAAACCTGATTTGCATTGAATGATTGAATTACTGCTTGTTGATGACTGGATTTGAATAAGAGATCGGACTGACATCTGATTGCTTGTCTGTTTGTTGATTGTGTGCAGAGAGACTTGCGCTTGAAGGCTCATGGAGGCATGGGCTCCAGTTGGGAGATATACCAGCAGCTGCATGCCTCTGTGAGGGCTCTGGTGGATCTAGCCGGGTTTGGGAGGTTCATCCCGACTCTCACGGGCACACAGCACGACCATGTTGTGGTGACAGCACTGGCCGAGAGGTGGAGGGACTCTACGAGTTCTTTTCACCTTACCTTCGGAGAGGCGACGATGACGCCGCTAGACTTCTCGGCGATCACGGGGCTGCAGGTAGGAGGAGACCCGATCCCGTTTGACTCGGGGATTGGCAGAGATGATGCAGCGCTGAGGTGGTTCTTGGGTTTCGTGCCCAACAAGGAGGGGGAGACGGCCACATATGGCCAATTCAAGACGAAGGGATTGGGCGAGCCAACCGATGAGGAGGATGCAGCACGGAAGGCGAGGTGCTACTTGTTATACTTGTTTGGGGCATCACTGTACCCAAACAGGCGTAACAGGGTGCACCTCTCCTATCTCGGAGGTTTGAGAGATTTCGCCAGGGCGGCGAGATATGACTGGGGTGGGGCAGCGCTGGGAAGCTGCTACGCGTTCATGAATGCTGTCTCTAGGCGGAAAGGGACAGGCATTTCAGGACTGTGGAGCGTCTGGGAGGTAAACTCAAAACTCTTAGTTTCAAATTTAATTGCATGCATTTCAATACTCGCACTTGATTTCCAAAGTTCACACTGACTGACTGATTCGTTGTTTTCATTGCAGCTCTGGGCTTACGAGGTGTTGGGGTTACACCCCCCCTGAGACACGGCACCAGGATCCGAACGTCATCCCCCGGGCATTGTGCTGGGGTGAAGGCTTCCGCTACGGCGGCACAGCACGGGGGAACATCCACGTTCTCCGTGCTTCACTTGACAGACTTGCTGCTTCTCTGGTAGATATCGAACTCTTTCTCATGTATTCAATTTGCTTTTGATCTATTTCACATTCGATTACTGACGCTCTTAACAACTCTTGCAGGTTCGCTGGGAAGTATGGGATGCCATTGACGAGCCTTACCTGGCTAGGAGCAGGGAGCTCACGAGAGGGAGGGTCTTACTTGAGTGCCAGTACGGCTGGTTCTGGTACCTTGGTGACAGGGTGCTGCGCCAGTCGATACGGGCCGATAAACCACAGGTGCCAGGACGCCTTCCTCCCCGGGTGCTGATGACGTCCCGGTATACGCTAGCGGAGATAGAGCGCTACACGACGCCCGACCTGGACCTGCGCCAGTATCTGCGCCCTGCTCTGAGCTATATCGACTACCGGAGCAGGTATCTGGCCGGTCCCCTGAGAGCGGCAGAGTGGATGGAGAGGATGGAGAGGGAGAAGGCCGCGAAGTCGCGTGCCTCAGCTGGCGGGGTGGCAGGAGGTGAGGGTACTGGCACCTCATCTCAGGAGATAGCGGGGGTTAGGTGGTGGGTGCGCGTCACCTCTGCCGGGGGTGAGATAGGGGACATAGACATCCCAAGGCCTCCAGCAGACTTCCCGCGGCTTGCAGTACCGGTAAGAAACACTTCATTCTTTCAATTTGTGAACTTCAATTATGAATGCCCAAATGTACTTGATGACTCAAATTTTGATGTGCTTGCAGGTTTCACATGAGGCGGTACAGACTTTGTATGAGCAGAACCGAGGACTGCGCATCCTGATTCGCCGCCTCATAGCTGGAGAGGAGGTCACTATCCGCCGGGAGGGCGAGCCAGTACCTCCTGCTGCTCCTGGTCCGTCTCGACTGAGAGTCGCACCGGTATGCAATTTACCTTCCTTGTGCTTTCAATTTCCTTGACTATACCATATACTGATTCTTTCCTTATTTGCTTGATGATGCAGCCGCCCGTGATCAGAAAGAGGACACATGACGGAGCTGGTGGTCCTGGAGACACGACTGTGCGGCTTGGGCGTTCAAAGCCCGCGGAGGTGAGGCCACGGAGATCGACCCGCCAGAGGGTGGAGGTAGCACCTGGGGGGATAGTTGAGACCACGAGCTCGAGCGATGATAGCGTTGATGACGCTAACTATCCCTCTTCCCGGCAGGAGCGACTGGAGCAGCGACAGGGGGACGAGACTGAGAGCTCGGACGAGACGATGGATGAGGCGGAGTAGTACATAGTAGATATAGAGTAGCTTAGAGTCTTGTTTTTGCTTTTTATCTTTTTCTTTTTGATTGGGCCTGCGTGCCCCAGTAGATAGATGGATTGGGCCTGCGTGCCCCAGTTGCAGATTTCTTTATTGGGCGTTGTGTGCCCTGCACAGACTCGATGTTTTGCCCTGCATGGATTTAGTTCAGTTTATGCACATGATTTGCACTTTCATTGTTCGTTGTATTACTTGTTGTTTTGATGTACAAACGAACAAACCTGTTGTAGAATGTACGCGATTTATCCACCAAACTCTTGAATTCAAACATCCGAGTATAAGGTCCTAAAATTCAACCTTTAAGAAAAGCTAACATGTTCGAGAATTTGGACGAAACATGATTATTTGAATTTATTGTACAACCGGAAGATGTATTTACACGCCATACAACTTGACACACTTCCCACATATAAGCAATCAATAACAATCTATACAAAGTGACCTTAGAACGGAATTTGATGTTCATAAGGCAAATTTGAAAGTAAAATGCTTCATGAGCCTCTTTGTATGTAATGAATTGCCATGTTACCACCTTGACTAAGTCAACAATGACATAAATGCCCCTGGGATTATGACCATTCATCAAGAAAACTTCTAAAACCATTTTCGACATGGTGATGACTGCCGTTCCATTGCTTGAATAAGCCGTCGGGACCTCAAAACCTTGAATCTTTGAAGAATTGCCCCGGGAAATGTTCTGACAAGTCAAAAGTGCCTTCCGACACGTGTTTCAATGATTGGATATGGCTAGCAAGGCTTGGAAATGGATTTGAACATTTTGAGTGGCCATTTTAAGCTTGTATCTCGTATCCGTATACGTATCGGCTTGATAACTCGGGGTACGGGATGTTTCGTGAAGTCACAAATGCTTATTGAAACTTGGCTTGGGTGTTAAATGAGGTTTAAGAAGCTTGGAAGAGGTTTCGGGCATCAAACGGGCAAGAATGCAGCTGCTGCTGTCTGCTGCATTTTCTGCAGGCCTTGAGCGCTCAATGGGGTTTGAGCGCTCAAGCTCACCACCTTGAGCGCTCAAGGTGGTCCGGGGGAAGTTGAGCGCTCAACTCTCTGGCCTTGAGCGCTCAATGCCTGTGCTAGGCTGATTTGTGGTATTGCTTCCCAATGCATTTTTGGACTCTTTTGCATGGTTTCCTCTGCCCCAAATGTCTTGTTGCTCTGCTATAACACCTTTCAAGCTTTGAACATCACCTTCCCAAGGTCTTTTCACATTTTCCCCACAAATGCCATGCATTTCCAATGCATTTTCAAATTTTCAAACACAAATACTTTGAAAACATGCAATTGACCATCTTGAAAATGTAATCTTTGATTTCCAATGTTGCATGACAAATTTGTAAGGTTCCTCACAAGTCCCCTATAAATACCATTCATGATCAAGCTTTTCCCCCACACCATTTCATCAATTCTCATTTCTTACTCCACATATTTCTTCATCAATATTCTATTGTTTTTCCATGGCCACCCTTGACCCTTCCGTTATCAACACTTGGATTGCTAGCCTTGAAAACATCGATTGGTTCAACTTTCGGGGTCTTGGCCTTAATGCCCTTCGCCACCTCCACACTTTTCCTATTCGCCAGGACATCTTACGTGCCGCCGTCCGCTGTTGGGATTCAGAGCTCCATGTGTTCCGCTTCGGCATGCAAGAACTTTGCCCGACCGTCGAAGAATTTCAAGCATATCTTGGCGGTAATGCTTTTGCCGATCTCGTCATACCGCCCATCCGTCAAAATTACGCCAGCATTCTTAGCAGGAAGCTTGGTCTTGGGAATGGTGCTGCGCGCTTTTTGATTCGCAACGAGACTCTCAACATCCTCCGTCTTTTTGCGGATTACAGCCCAACAGGCGATCTTTTAGATTTTACCATTCAGAACAGGCACATGTTTGCACTTTGCATGTGCCTCTTGGCATTATACTTGTTGGTCCCCGGTGATGGCCATCCCAGTTCTGCCATTGTCGGTGTTGCTGCTTAGATCGAACAGCGGCGGGATGTGGTTCCTTTGGTTTTGGCTGAAACAATCATGGGCTTGGATGCGGTTAAGACTGGGAGAACAAATACATTTGCTGGGAGTCCGCTTTTGCTTCAGGTTTGGTTTATTTGGTTTGGATGCTTTGGGTTTTTGGGAATTTTGGGGGATTTTTGGTTGTTTGGCTTTGGTTTTGACTTTGACTTGGGTGTTTTGGTTTTATAGATATGGTTGTGTGACAAGGTTGGGCTTTTGAGGGAGCCAGCAGGTGATTGGGTTTACGAGCCCCGGACTTGGGTGAATAGGCCATTTGTGCATGACGAGCCCGATGAGGATGAATGGGTCGACTTCTTCAGGTCATTGGAAGAGGATCACATCACTTGGAGGTGCCATTGGTTGCCTTTGCCAGATATGACAGCCAATCACATGGGAGACACCTGGGTGATTTTAGCGGGACTGCAAGGTTATGCATATTATTTTCCACAGCGTATTCTCCGTCAATACTGCATTCGCCAAGAAGTGGAGTATACAGTTCCTGCTACTTTCTTCCTTCCCGTATTCAAACATTCCGTTCTTGAGCGCTATCGTACTTCTTGGAGGCACAGGGTTGTTTGGGCTCCTGATCCCTACCCAACTATTCATTTGAATGGACACTACAGAGATTGGATGAGGATGCAGATGAGAGCCATACGCTGAAGAAATTAGCGTAACTTCCTTTCTGACTCACTAGGCTGTTTCCCAAAATAAATGGTGTTTTTTTTTTTTTTTTATTTTTTATTTTTAGGTTTTCATGCTCAGCTTATGTAATCGAAGAAGTGATTTGAATAAAATTGAACAATGAAGGGTTTCCCTCTCTTGGTTCATCTAGCTCCATATGCTACCTCTTTCGAATATCGCAAAACTGCGGGCCAACTCATCAGATTTAGACCGAACCCCAAGATAGGGTTGCCTACGTATCCCTTTTCAAGGAATCAGGTCATGGCGTAGTTCAGGGAAAGGTTCACTCGGGTATTAACACTCTCCTTTTTGTGCTCTAAGTTTTGCCTGGTACCGCCTTTTCAGGTTTTCGGTCCAGCGAGCTTCTTTTGAATTTTCGCCTTAGATTTTGCCTAGACTGCCCAGTGTGGGTTTTCAGACTAGCAGGCTTGCTCTAATTTTTGCTTGGGTCGGTTCGCCCTTGCGATTTTCCGCCCAACGAGCATCTCTCAGGGGTAATATCGTTTGAGTTGGTCCAAGTTGACAAGATTGCTGAACTCGTTACCATCCAAATCAAGGATCACTGCTGCTCCACCGTCGAGGATAGTCTTGATGATGTATGGTCCTGCCCATTTTGGCCTGAATTTTCCCCGCGGATCGAATATCGGTGCCCGAATTTCTTTCACCACCATATCCCCTTCAATCAGATCCCTGGACTTCACCTTCTTGTTGAATGCGCGTGCAATTCTTCTCTGATATCCCTGAATGTGATACAATGCCCGCAACCTCCTTTCATCAAACAACATTAATTCTGCGAACCTATCGCTCAACCAATCGGCTTCGTTAATCTCACTTTCTATCATCACCCTCAGGGATGGTACTTCAAGCTCAATAGGAAGTACTGCTTCCATTCCATAAACCAGTGAATAGGGCGTTGCCCCTGTTGGAGTTCGGATCGAAGTGCGGTACCCCCATAATGCTAATGGTAGCTTCTCATGCCAATCCCTGGATGACTCGATGGTTTTTTCCAAGATATTCTTGATTGACTTGTTTGCTGCTTCTACTGCCCCATTGGTTTGTGGTCTGTATACTGTTGACTTGTGAACCTGAACATTGAATTCCTCAAGCACCTCTGCTGCTCTTCCTTTGAAATGCACACCATTGTCTGACACGAAGGCATTAGGAACCCCATATCGGTAGATGATGTTTTGCTTAATGAAATGAGCCACTTGTACTGCGGTCAATGTAGCGTAAGAGGCCGACTCAACCCACTTCGTGAAATAATCAATTGCCACCAATATAAACTTGTGTCCGTTAGATGCTGGTGGCGTGATTTTCCCAATCACATCTATCCCCCATACTGAGAAAGGCCAAGGTGTGGCCATTGTATGAAGTTCCGATGGCGGCACATGCATGAGGTTAGCGTGGACCTGACACTTATGGCATCTCCGCACATACTGCACGCAATCTGTTTCCAAGGTTGACCAAAAATACCCCTGCCTCAGAATCTTCTTTGCCATCATTAATCCACTCATGTGAGGACCACAGATTCCTTCGTGAATTTCCTCCATCACCCTTTTCGTGTCATCACCATGGATGCACAACTTATGCATGCCACAATACGACCTTTTGTATAACCTTCCACCGCAGAGGATGTATTGTGAAGCTAACCTTTGTAATGCTATTCGATCTTTCTTGTTTGCTCCTTCTGGATATTCTCCTTTCTCAACCAAATTCCAGATATCATGGTACCAAGGCGGGCCATCGTCAATTTCGCCAATATTCATCACATACTCGTATGCTGGCCTATTCCTTTGCTCAATCATGATTGGTCTCATTCTCACTCCCACGGGCAATTCTACCATGGATGCCAAGGTAGCAAGAGCGTCGGCAAACTGGTTCTTCATTCTCGGGATATGTGTAAAAGTAACTTGCTCGAATCGATGGATCAGGTCATCGAGGTCTTTGTGGTATGGTTTCAACTTTTCCTCTCGCACTTTCCAATCACCATTGGCTTGAGAAACTACCAGATTTGAATCTCCGACCACTTCCAACTTCTTAACCCCAATTTCAAAAGCAGCCTCCATTCCAACAATGCACGCTTCATATTCTGCTTGATTATTGGTAACTTCGAAATTTAATTTGAAAGATAGGGGAATGTGCGGCCCTTCTGGTGAGACCAATAGTATGCCGATCCCGAATCCTCTCTGATTTGCAGCTCCATCGAAGTACAATTTCCAAACATCCTCTGTTACTGTCATAACGTGTTCGTCGGGAAATTGGAATTCCGTATCTTCTGGTCCTTCAATTGGATGATCTGCCAAGAATTCTGCCACAGCCCTACCTTTCACTGATTTTCGCGTTACATACTTGAGTTCAAACTCGGCCAATAAGAGCAACCACCGTGCCAACTTTCCAGTGAGTGCCGGTTTCTCGAACAGATATTTGAGAGGGTCCATCCGAGAAATCAACACTACCGAATAAGCTA
The DNA here is from genome assembly GCA_963854785.1 of Vaccinium vitis-idaea. Taxonomy (NCBI): domain Eukaryota; kingdom Viridiplantae; phylum Streptophyta; class Magnoliopsida; order Ericales; family Ericaceae; genus Vaccinium; species Vaccinium vitis-idaea. The sequence goes on from OY978222.1 coordinate 30,854,650, forward strand.
ACATGTAATGCCTAAGCTTTTTAGAGGCCCATACAAGAGCCCAACAAGTCTTCTCCAAAGAGGTGTATCTTTCTTCGGCTCCGACCATTTTCTTACTTAAATAATACACTGCCTTCTCGATACCTGCTTCACCTTCCTGTGCCAACATGCAACCCATTGCAGACTGTGTTACTGATAAATACAGAATCAGCGGCTTTCCAGGTGTCGGTGGCATCAACACTGGGGGACTTTGAAGATACTGCCGAATTGATTCGAAGGCTTTTTGGCACCTATCATCCCATTTGAACAGCACTCCTTTCTTGAGCAAATGAAACATCGGCTCGCAAGTTGAAGTCAACTTGGCGATGAATCTGCTGATGAACTGAATTTTCCCAAGAAAACTCCGAACCTCTTTTTCCGTCTTTGGTGGCTCCATTTCTAATATCGCCTTGATCTTCGTTGGATCAACTTCAATCCCTCGGGTAGTGATCATAAACCCCAACATTTTCCATGCGGTGACTCCAAATGTGCACTTCTGTGGATTGAGACGCATCCGATACTTCCGTATCCTTTCAAAGAACTTGCGTAACGCCGGGAGATGTCCTTCCCTTTCCTTGGCTTTTACAATCATGTCATCCACATATACCTCAACTTCTCTATGCATCATATCATGCAACAAAGTTGTTGCAGCCCGTTGGTAAGTTGACCCCGCGTTCTTTAATCCAAACGGCATGACCCGATAACAGAACGTCCCCCATTCAGTGGTGAAGGTCGTTTTCTCCCGATCTTCTGGTGCCATCAAAATCTGATTGTATCCCGAAAAACCATCCATAAATGATAGCAGCGCGTGCCCCGCCGTGTTGTCTACCAATACATCAATGTGAGGTAAGGGAAAATCATCTTTCGGACTGGCCTTGTTTAGATCCCTGAAATCTACACATACCCTGACTTTTCCATCTTTCTTGGGCACCGGCACAATATTTGCAACCCACTGTGGATATTCAGTTACCATCAAAAAGCCGGCGTTGAATTGCTTGGTGACTTCTTCTTTGACTTTTTCAACCCAATCTGGCCTGATTTTTCTCAATTTCTGTTTTACCGGTTTTGCATCAGGATACAGGGGAATTCGATGTTGCACAATTTCAGGATCGATTCCGGGCATATCTGCGTGGGACCAAGCAAAGACATCTTCAAATTCTTTGAGTAAATCGACGAGCAATTCTTGTTCCTCAGTAGATAGCCCGGAACCGATTTGAACCATGCGAGGATTCTCCTCATCCCTCAATTTAACTGAAATAACTTCTTCTTTTATTGGCTGAGCATGCCTTTCATTTTCCCTTTCGATTAGAGACTTGAGTTCTTTGGGTATTTCTCCCTCGAACTCAGTCTCATCATTGTCAGGGTCAACACAATTTATTTCGGGAACAGCAAAGTAAGCGAAATCACCATTTATTTCATTAACAAAGCCCTCTGGGGCACAATACATGGCATCAGACTCAAACTCGAAATAGAAATGACGACGTGGAGGGCCAAGAGGCACAAACTCCGACTCACAGCCAAATTCAAACCCTGACTCAGACTCGAACTCTAATTTAGTGAATGCATTGGTAAATTTTACAACAGGAGTGAAAGTGCAATTCTTGTATTCACCGACTGCATCCACTATCAGCACACTGGGATCATCGAGGGCCTCCTGCCCGAGCATCATCACAGCTGGCTCTTCTTCATCCTTACCTGTCAGACTGACCTCATCGAACATTGACATCAAGACCCCACCATCCAAAGCCTCCATCCAATCTACTTTAAGGTCTTTCACCAATTTCTCGACCTTTTCATGTTCATCCTCGCTGTCCCAAGCATCGTTAGCAAAGATTTCGAACCCAGGGTGTACCTTTCCACTTATTTCATTTACAAACGGCTCAGGCTGGCCGCTATAAGGTGCATTCGACCCTTCTCCAACAAAGTGAATCCGACGGTTTGCACTGCTACTTGCTCCATTGGTCTTCCCCCTTTGCATCTCTTTCAGTGTAGGTTCGTATCCCAACCCGAAACGGCCTCGCTGAGAAGGGAATTATGGAAACTGAGCCACCCCCTGGTGAGTTCGTCCCAAGCCCGTGCCTGGCAGATAAGACATTCTTCTCATCATCTCGAGAGCTGTGGTGCTGATTGAAAAATCGTCATCAATACGAAGTGTAAATACACCACCGGACGTATCGAAAGCAAAGCCCCCAAGCTGAACATCATTCTCATCATGCATAATTTCTAACAAAGGAGCATTGTCTTCAGCATGAGGGCGAATGCCTGTATCTCCGTAGAGGGCAACTGTCCCACTTTCCAAACCGAGCAAAACCTTTTGATGCAAGGTGGATGGAACTGCCATGATATCAGATCGATGCATCCAGGGACGTCCCAACAACAAATTGAACGAAGCTGGGATCTCAAGCACATGAAACTCAACTGTTGACTTAAACCCCTCTGCAGCAATCTCCATTTCAACAGTCCCAAGCACATTGCGACGGGTGTTATCATAAGCCCGAACAGTGAGACTAGATGGCGTGAAATCTTTTGGCTTAAGTCCCAAACATAAAGCCGTTCGAAGAGGGCATACATTGAGTGCTGACCCATTGTCTATCAATACAACCGGGATCCATTTCCCCATGCACTTCATGGTGACATGTAAAGGCTTATTGTGGTCAGTTCCCTCAAGCGGCAGGTCAGCTTCGGTAAAGGTTACAACATGTTTAGTTGGCTTAGTGGCAATGGTGGGCTTGGTGACAATGGCGGCCATCATGGCCTCAGGGGTGATATCAGGCGCAATTTCCATGCAGGATAATGTTTGAGCGAGTTTCTGACGATGCTCACTGGAGCTCATAAGCAATCCCCAAATGGTAAGAGCGGCTGGGGTTTTCTCAAGTTGTTTCTGGATGGGATTTTCTTCGTTGGTTGGCGGAGGCTTCGAACGGGGAACACGACTGTTGGCCGTAGAGGTGGCTTGGGATTGGTTGGTTGTTGGGTTAAAGAGATTTTGGAAATCAGCTGGGTTAGCGATTGGGTCACTAAGGTTGTTTGGTGTGGCTAGGTTATTTTGTGGAGTTGGGTTATTTTGTGGAGTTGGGTTGTTTTGTGGAGCTGGGTTGTTTTGTGGAGCTAGGTTAAATGGTAGCTGGTTTGTAGTATTTGGTGGTGGGTTGGAAGTGTTTCCAGTGAACCTCTGAGGCGGTTGATAAAACCGACCACTCCGAAGAAGATGAAGAACCGAGTCGATGTCATCTCCCCATAAATCAGTGTAGTCCGTGTAGAAATCGACAAAATCTCCTTCCGCCTTTCTCTTTCCCTTTGCAATACTGGCTCCTTCCAAACCCTTGGTAATTCCTTCCACAGTCGCTTCACTCCAAACATCTCCATTTTCCATGGCAGCCTCGTTAACAGCCCAAACCTCATTGTTTCCGACCCACAGCGGTGCTATGCCTTCATTCTGATTGGCCCACATATTTGCTACAACATTTTCTTCCATTTGCTGTCCCCAAACATCGGGTAGACCTCCATTTAAAACCATGATGTTGCAGTCTCCCGGGACTTGCACTCGGGGTACCGGAAGGTTTTCATCAACTATGTAGTCATAAGGTGTGAACTCTATCCCTTCCGTCATTCGATTTATTGCGTACTCACTCATCATGGAAAAATCAGGGCGACCCTCCCATAGTGGTGGCATTGGAAAATATGCTTCTTCGAAGAACATGGGAAGTGTGGATCCATCCAGAGGGTCGTTAGGGTCCATGAGCTGCCATTCATTAGGTGTGGGGTCCCATTCATCTTCTTGTGCACCATCGGGTGCCCCATTCTCTTCTTGCCAGTTTTGTCCTTGTCCTTCTTCCACAGGTTGCTGATCTTGTATCATAGGCAATGGTTCAAATAGATTGGGAAGCGCAAATCCATCCAGTGGGTCCTCAAACATCGGATCCCAAAGTAGGTTAATCATTGCACCAAATGGAAGTCCTTCATTAAGCTGTTCATTATGTGGCCAAACTTCTTCATTTGCCACATTGTTGGCCACCATCTGCTCATACTCCCGAGCTTCCATAGCCATTATCAAATCACCCCATTCTTGCCACACAGTGGGGTCCAAGTGGATGTCTAGAAAGCATACCTCGTGTTCAACAGGTATTGGCACAATGGGCTTGGGGTCTGTTTCGGGTAGGATGAACTGGCTTGGGTCAAACGGAGTGGATTTCAGGTCTTTTTGAGTGGAGCTAAAGGTAATTTGACCTATATCGGCATTCCTTTTGTGGGTTGGCAGAGGGTTTGTGAGGATATTGGGCTTTTCAGTGGGATCTCGGATTTGTTTGTTGTCAATGAGATCTTGAATCTCATGACGTAGGCGCTGACATCTTTCAGTGGGATGACCGGGTGTCTGGTGAAATATACAAAAGGCGTTTGGGTTATATGTTGGCGGGGGATTTTGTGGAGGTGGAGTTGGCTGAAGAGGTTTGATTTTTCCCTGTTGTACGAGTCGTTCGAAAACAACAGGTAAAGGTAAGGGAAGAGGGGTGAAGATACGCCGTCCTTTTTGATTTTGCGGCGGTTGAATTGATTGGATTGGTTGAGATAAGATGGCGTTTATGGGTTCGGCTTTATGGGATTGGTGATTCATGGTGTTGGATGAGGTACCGGCTGTGTAACTGGGGTTTGCATACAGGGAAGATGTGTTCCCAATGTAGTTTCGCTTCGGTTTCGGGAATGAGTCTCCTTTCTTTAGCATCCCGCTTTGTAGAGCTTCTTCAATCGACAGACCCATCTCAAAGTAGGTTTCAAAGTTATGTGCTTGGGCCATGACCATGTACTGAGCCAAATCAGGTTGAAGGTTCTTGGTTATGATGCGCATTTGGTCCTTATCACTGGGACGATCGGTCATCTGCGCAGCCTTCGCTCTCCATCTTTTCACAAAATCTGCGAAAGATTCCCTTTCCTTCATCTTGATGCTCTCAAGCTCTCGAGTGGTGACTTTAAGCTGAACATTATACTCATACTGCTTAATGAAAGCAGCCACCATTTCTTCCCAAGTTTGTCTCTTTGAAATGTCAAGGGATAAGAGCCACTGGAGTGCAGGCCCTGTGAGAGTTTCATGAAACATTTGTGCCATGGCAGGCTCATCAACTTCTTGTAACGAGAGGGAGCTTACATATGCCTGAATGTGTCCTCTCGGGTCCCCAGTCCCGTCAAACTTCTCGAAATCTACATGCTTGAACCTCTTGGGAAGCTTTGCGCCTGGGAAGATGCAGAGTTTGTTCATGTCAAAGCCGGTAATGGCTCGCTTTTCACTTTTAGCCACAGATTCTTCCAGCTTAAGTATTTTAGCTAGCATTTCAGCCAGCTGAGGATTTTCAGGGGGAGGAGGCTGTTCTGGATGTTCATCATTGGGAATCTCTTGATCCCGAGCCTCATCATCATGTACTCGCTGCTGTGGTGGGGGAAGTCGACCCTGGATGTTTACCATAATCGCCATCAGTTGAGCGATTCGGGTGTCATTTCGGACCCTCTCATCATGCATTTCCTTTCTCAGTTGCTCAAACTCATTTGGGGGGTTTTGTCCCTGTTCTTCTGCCATACTTGTCTCGGCCTTTGGTGATAAAGATCTAGACAATCTTTGTCCAGGAGGTCGAGTCCAAACAGGTAAGGTCTTCTTCTTCTTTGCAGGCCCAATGATTCAAGAACTGATTATAAAGCAAAAACCGGACTCAGATGTGTACTCGATATGTCTACTATGCACAAAATGAATGAATCATGAATGCTCACTATCGTCTCGCCACAACTTAACTCACGGAGTTAGTCTTATTTCTAGCCTTAGGAATTAGTCTACCGGTTTCGGAACTCACTTAGAATCGTTTGCACAGCAGATTGTATCAACACCACGGGTAAGTCATTACTCGGTGAGTACGGTGTTTCAACCTAAGCCTAGATGTTGACGCCGTAGCACTTTTCTTAACCATCCGAGACAAAGCAATGAGATGTTGCCATCCAGTTACAATCGATTCTAAGGCTAGTCCGAAACACGGGTGGCCGTTCGGGCACGACCAACACCGGAGGTATCTCAAACTCCGTGGATTTTAAGTCTCCTAGACTACATGTACAATCTTAGGGTTAGTCTACCGGATCTGAATCTCACTTAAGATCATTGCACAGAAGATATTCCAACACCCCGGGTAGACCATTACTCGGCAGGTTAAACTCCAAACTTTGTTGGAATCAGAGCCAATCACTTTTCTTGATCATCCGAGACAAAGCAATTTGGATGTTGTAATCCAGATATCAATGATCTTAAGGCTAGTCCAAATCACGGTGGCCGTTCGGGCACGACCAACACCGGAGGTATCTCAAACTCCGTGGATTTTAAGTCTCCTGGACTAAAAATTGACAGCTTTGGAAGATTGCCTCAATCCTCAAGTTTTCTTTTTTTGAGTAATAAGTCCTTAATATTGGATGGTCGGATTTGGGAAATCCTGGTCCATACAACTTCCGACAATGATCTAAGATCAGATGCCTAAGGGCGATTGACCCACCGAGATTGCTCGAAGAAGATTGTGATTTGTTAGAGTCGCCACCCGGATTTGAGGTCCGAACCCGAGAAACCGATAAAATATGACTCATTGCCCATAGAAAAAAAAAAGATTTTACTGATCATGGCGGAACCAAAGATTTCTCGGATTCGGGGGTTTGGTTACGAGAGGGGAAGGGTTTTACGGCACCCCTCTCGCCCGGTCCGTGAACCGGTCTCTACTCAACATTTTGTGGGATTTTGGAAATGTTTAAAATTTAATTTATTCACATAAACGAGGAATCGGGGACAGGGATCACATAATAACAAAATATACAAGAGATGCGATTTTACTGTGGATGCTTGTGCGCGCGATCTACATGGATGATGAACGTGAAACTACAAATGTTCACAGAAATAAATTACAACAGAAATCGTATAATAACTCAAGAAATTATAAACGCGAGACTTATCAAACTATTTGCAAACTGGATTCCAGAATGGGGATTGAGCGCTCAAGGGTGATGACTTGAGCGCTCAACCCTCCTTCCACCCGAACATTTTCCTTGCTGGTTTTTAATATTTGATGCTGCTTTAAGGCTTTAATACACCACAGAAACATTACTCAAGCATCACCTCTCTTTAGAAATCACCAGAAAATGCTTAAAACAAACTTGCTTTAGAACCAGTTTGAGCGCTCAAGGCTCATGGGTTGAGCGCTCAAACCAATTCTGCAAGAGAGAGGGATCCAGATCACAAACACTATACTGACAACTTATATACACTAACAAAGAATTAAACCATAAGCCATCACCCAAATTGCTTGAAAATTGCAAATAAGGCCAGGAACAGCTTGAGCGCTCAAAGATTTGACCTTGAGCGCTCAAGCCATAACATGGCTTTCCACTGTTTAACCTTTAAACTGATTTTACTACTTCCTCAGGACCACCAAAGGCATAAAATAAAGTTTCAAAATGACAGACAGCCACTGTTTTGCAATCAAATATGAGAATTTTGAAGTTTTTGATGCTTAATCACTACAAAATGGTTAATTTACATTCATGCATGTGGTTTTGGTGTAAAAATGAACTGTTTTGAGAGCTACATGAACACAATTGACTCTTAAATAGTGATCAAAATCAAAAGAAAACTCAGAAGTTAACAAAATAGTGATCTGTCAGAACTGGGCTTGAGCGCTCAAGGCCAGAGGCTTGAGCGCTCAAACCTGCTGTAACTGCAAATTTGAACAAGGTTTTTAAGCAGCTTTCAGGCCTTTGTGAGTTCAATGCAAGTATAGAGAACTTGCTTAAACTCACTAGCCTTCCTCAGAAGGATCAAAACAGTGAGTTCATCACATGTTTTTACTACCTTTTGGAAGATGTGTGTAATTTGAGCTTGATTCTGGGCTTTGAGAGGTTGATTGTGGATGTCTTTGGCTTGTATTCTGGACGAATTGAACAATGTGTGTGGTTGATCGATGATCAAAGGTCAAATTTCTGGGTTTGATCAATGGTATTGTAGGTGGTTTTAATGGTAAAGGATGGTTTTTAAGAGAGAGAGAGAGAGGAGTGGTTTTTCTGGTGGAAACCGAAGATGATCAGTAGTAGAATTCTCTTTTCAAACCAGGGGGCAATGGGTGGTTTTATAGAGTGAGTGGGAGGGAAGAAAGGAGAGAGAGAGAAGTGGGTTTATGTATTTGGGAGCATTTTAGGCGTATTTTAGGACTTAGTGGGGTGTATTATACGTATAGGGATCGTATAAGATCAACCACAGACGCTCCCATGAAGGAAATCTCATGATGAGATACTCTGCAAGTTGCTGACTGGACGGGAGTTGAGCGCTCAAAGCCGTAGGCTTGAGCGCTCAAGGTGCTCCTCAGGGGTTTGAGCGCTCAAGGCCATGGGCTTGAGCGCTCAAGGCTATGGATGGCAATTTGCTGGCTTGGCTTGATTTGGCAGTGCTTGGGTTGGTTTGGCACATTTTGATTGCTTGAGTAGTGTTTGGTTGGTTTTGGTCAAACTCAAATCATTTTCACCAGTTCCAGGTAATCGTGATTGATCCGTTTCATCATCGGAGATGCACGAGCGTATCTCGGGTTCAAAATTGGGGTGTCTACACAACCACCGCCTACCACCACAATATACCCATTGGAAATTTGTTATAGGATTTCGTTGTCACCTGATTTGGTGAAGAATTTGAGTAAAACCAAATTTGGTGAAGGGTTTGGAGAAGGAATGATTGCAGTTTTTAGCGCTTTTTGAACAAATTTGAATTTGGTGAAGGATTTGGGTAAGGAGTGGAGATTCTCTAATGAATCAGTTGTAAAAGTTAATTTTTTTGTGTTTTATTTTGGGCCTTTAGGTTGACTGGACTTTTTTGTTTGGGCATTTTTTTAAAATTAGATTTGAGCCTTTTTTTGTTTTTTCTATTGTGTTATAAGGACCCTTGCTGAAGCCTAATAGTAAAAATTACGGGGGTGCCCTATTTATTTATTGAATGCCCAAGGCTCGGGCCTCTTGGACCTTGTAGTTGGGTCGGCCTTGCAATTTGGCACCAAAATTGGTTGTCATTTTATTGGAGCAATTTTTGCATTTTTTAGGCACTCTGTCATATATTTCCCAAAATGATAAAGGTGCAACAATTAGTCTCCAACATGGCTCCAACATACTACATGGTTTGTGGAACCATGTTGGAGACAATTGTTGTACACTTATCACTTTTGATTATTTTCCTATATTTTGACTTTAGCAGCCTAAGTGGCTCATGGGCGGTGCCGGTGCAATCGCTTTAGCTCCCCAACTATTTAAATTTTAATGGCCCTTTTTATTATGGTACCCGTCAAGATGGTCTCTACAAGTGGTAAGCAATATGAAAGCTTGTATTTTTCTGTATTTTTTGGGATTTGTTTTTGGAAAGATTATTTATCTACTTTATATTTTGTTCGTAAACATTTATAGAAGACTTCATCTTTGACAAATTCCTATATACCATCTAGTATTCAGTATTTGATCAGACTTTTATTTAGTTTAGCATCCGAGTGAGCTAGTCAATGCCGACAATACTAAAGAATAATCAAATAATATGTAATGAATTTTTTTTTTGTATTGTATTTTTTGAACATGGAGGTCACTTGAACCCTCTGATTCGATAGACGGCCCTTGCCTAACTTTAAAATTCAGAAAATCAGCATTCATTGGTATTCTAATATATAAAAAGGACTACCATATTTGGTGTCACTGGCGAATCTAGAAATTTGACCAAGAGGAGGTACTTATTAGTTGTAACCTGAAAAATATATTGCTACAATGAAACATAATGTTATGTTCTTAAGTTTTAATGATGATTTTTTCTCAAATGAAGATTTATAATTTTAACACAAAGTAACCGCAGCAATTATGAAATCAAAAGCAAGCCCTTCTAGCTTCCAAGATCACTCGATAATGTTATAGATCAGCAAAAAACAATTGAATAATCAAAATCCTAATCACAGATTAATCATGCCAAATTAGGAGCCACTTCTGAGAATCATAAGAGTTCGTTTGATGATATCCATGTACCAAGGGGCATTTGTGCAATTTTCTTGGGAACGAATGAAAGATTTCCCAAAATTCTGGGGGTTCAAGTGAATGTCTCAAAAACCAGGGTTCCATATTGTGAAGTTGTGTCACAAAAGTGATTCTCGTTATCTTCTTTAAAAAAAAAAAATTAAAACTGAACATGAAATAATTGATATGGGCAAAATAGTAATCGGCTAAAAACTACTATATTATCACCATCACTATGTAATTATGCACAACAATCCTTATATATATATATACAAAATTGGGTGTTTTTTTATGTGTGAGGGGAACGGCCCCTATATATATGTATGTGTGTGTGCGCGCGCGCGCGCGCTCCTGTATTGTTCAAAATATAGCAACCGCTCAAAGTTGAGGGCTCTTTGGAACTTATAAAAAGGACAACAAACCATGATCATATTAATACCATTAAAAACAAAAAATACCCAACAGATTCGATTGCTCCGAAAAACAAAACCCACCTTAGCTAGATTTCTCCAAAGCTTCTGTTGCCAAAATCTTTTTGTTTCTAATAGCACTTTGTTTGTTAGAACTGGAACTGAAAACACCAAAACTTAATTGATGAGAAACTGCAGTGATATGGCTTTTTCTTTACCTTCTTCCCAGTATGTAAGTGTAAACACTACACACACAATATAGGAATACAAAAATAGTAAAGAGATCGACACATAAATTTTACGTGGTTTACAATAGAGAGTATTAATTAATATCCCTACTCTATTCCCAACCCTAATCCGAGTACATGGCCTGTCTTCCCATAATACCCTTATTATGGCCCATCCACTCTGCCGGATCTGAAATGGGCCAAATGTGTCGCTCCCGTCTACATCTAGCCTCTCTTCTAGGTTACCTAGAACTTCTTGGTATCTCTTCATATGAGTTACAAGTTCTAACACAGTATCTTCAAGCTAGCTATGCCGTCTGTGAGATGGCTTTGGCAAAATCACTTTCATGAAGAATCACTATAGATTCCAACTCATTGATTAACGATTATGTTGTCTTGTAAAATTTTCATTCAATTTCTGGTCTTTATTTCTTTTTGTTGACAGCAACTTTAGAGTAACTGCACCGGTGGGTGTAAAAATGACTTTGCCAAAGTATTTTATCAAAATTCTTTCTCATTTGATAAAATCAAGTGTTGACTTTGCCAAAGTTTTAGCACCGGCTTGGTATTATTTTAGTACAATTTGTTTTTGAACAACAAAAAATAATTTTATTACTCGAATATAAAAGATACAAGAGATTAAAAGGATAAGAGAGAAAAGCATCCCAACGAGATTGGCACCATTTGCACTTGACAATTATATGTCACTCAAGCCCGAAACGAGCGAAGTTGATAAGAGTTCAACCAAGGTTAAGGAAAGTAACTGAAACAAGAAGGATGTAAGAGGGTAAAATGATGATCAAGATTTAACAAAAATCTACTCAAAGGAAACGAAGCCAACCCCAGAGGGACCATCCCCAGATACCCACTCCCGGATCCTCAACCCCGGGGTCTCACCCCAGGATTCACAACCCCGGGTGCCAACCCCGGCCCTCACTCCACGGGTCTAACTCCGGGGTCTCACTCCCAGACTCCTAACTCCGGATCTCCATCCCCGAGTCCCCAACCCCGGGATCTATTTCCAGCACTTATTTTGATAAACCAAAGTTAAGTAAAGATTATATCTTTACTTTAATAAGGAAGTATCCCCATTTTGGAAACAATGGCATTGCTAGAATTTTGAAATCCCAATCCTATCAAAATCTCATCCCCCACTTTTAGTACAAAGGCAAAAAACGACACATTTTTCTCCAAAGAAAAGGGCCGAAAGACAACCTTCTCGTACTAAAAAAGATCATCCGATTATACCATTGTGCTTAGAAAAATCCAATGAACAAATACCGGGACTTTTTATCGACCAAAATATCAAAATTTTCCTTAAAAAGTTACTTTCCCATACTTAGCCAAACTTTCCAGTGACAGATAGGGGTGCTTCGAACAAGAGGCGACCTGATGGTGACACTACCTATACCATTCGAGTCTTGGATGAGAGACGATGATGAAGGAATCGATTATGATTCCTCAAGATTTTGGGGTACTGTTTACATATAAAATTAACAAATCCAATAATTGATTGACACGTAATCAAAAATGCCAAACGTTGGCAATTATCTGTCAATGGAGATACACTGGATTAAAAGAATACATTGGAATAAATACGATGTCGTATTATCTCTTAAAATCAAAAAGCGGTTATTGGCAGTTACAAGTCCAGGATAAAATAAAACTGGCTTCGAAGCCATGATGTTAACTGCTGAACACGTAAACTCCACGTATAAACTTGTGAAACAGAATAGATAGCAGTTAGAACACGTTGAGAGGCAGTTATTTCCTTAACTCGTAATCATTTGAGTTAGTGTTAAGTAACTGTGCAGATTCAAAATAAAAGCTTATGGAAGAAGAATTAGAAGAATTCAAATTCAGACGTGGAAGAGGGAAGAAACTGCCAACTCGAAGAGTAGAAGTTAGAGTTCGAAGCAAGCCAAGTTCAAATTCGTTTGAGCGGGAAGTTCAAACTGCAAGCAGCGTCTATAAATAGAAGAAATTGAAGAGTGAAAAGCCCCCCGCACAAATCTTCAACAAACAGATATCAAAAAACTGATGCTTGGTTTGTTCATTGGCAAAGTAGTTTAGGATTTCGAACTCAGTTCGAAGTAGATTAGGAAGTAGTTAGGATTAATCTCGATTGTTCTTGTAACAATCACCTGTTCGAAGTTCTTGTTCTTGTATTTGAAGTTGGAGGCAATTTCGAAGTAAGTTTACCTTTGATTTATCAATCGAAGTATCTTGTTTCTTTGTTGTTCTTTAATTTCCTAAGTATATTGGTTTGCATTTCTTCACTTGTTAAGAAAAAATCCTCTTAATTGAGGTAATTGAACCAACGCAACACAATCGCCTGATTATATTTGATTTTTCCAAACTTAATCTGAGGGAGGAGATTGAAACTCTCTCTGGCACGCTCGCACTCGATTATTTTGCTATAAAGAAGTAAAGAACCACGAAACATGTCCTAGACATTCAGAGGAGTTAGCTGCTCTTTTCATGTCTCGAGCTTCCATCTCAGCTATTTTACTAATTGTTTCATCTTCATCCTTGGAAAATTTTCGGTTTTTTTCCCTATATATTTGATATGGTACTTTCCCTCTACCATCATGGCCATCAACGACAATTTTAAGTTGTTGTTGGGTCCTTTTGGGGTCCGCCACACAACACAATTCTAATCCTTCCCGTTTGTTGAGTAAGGAAGGGAAAAAGACAAAGCAGGTGAATTTGGTTTGGGTCTGGGTCTGGGTCTGGGTCGTATCGCAACATTCAGTCAGGTTCGATTAACAACGCCATGATCTGATACTAATTAACAATTGTAAATTTAAACAATTAGACGATGGAAAACACTACCCAAATTTCGAAATGAATAGTACGTAACGGAAGATTTTTCGTAAATGAATCTAGCAATCTAAAAAATGCATGTGAAAAAAAAATGCCATCATTGCCACCCTTAAGTTGTTCCAGTTTTTTTAACAGCAAAAAAACTTCATTATCATAAAGAAAGAAAAAATGAAATCATTACAATATAAAATGAAATCATTACAATATAAAGGTACTAGTAAAATCTTAACCTACCCTTCAGCCTTTCATTTTTTTTTTTTTTATATATATAAAAAAGTTGACAAGTTGTACCTTTAAAATTCAGAATATACCTCTACATTGATTCCTAATCTATCGTACGGAGCAAATCTTCTCAGTTTTCTATATCAACTTGATTTTTCTTATTAGTATTCTTCGCCTGCGGTGGACCTTGCTTTAAATCTTTAAACGTTCAAAATTGAAACCATGATCACATTAAAAAAAAAAAGGTATTAGGAATCAAAACACAAAACAAAACCCACCTCAGATTGCTCAAAGTTTTTAAACAAACTTTTTGTTTTGAAAATCATTTTTTGTTTCTTATTAATTAATCAGCACGTTTCTTTGTTAGAAGTGAAACTGATCAAAACACCAGAACTTGATGAGAAACTGCAGTAACCTGGCTTCTTCTCTACCTTCTGTCCAGCATCTTCTAGCTATGCCATCTGTGAAGCAGAGTCTTCGTCCTTCCCTGCAAATTAGAGCTCAGGGCTTTAAAAATGAAGGTAAGTCAATTTAAGAGAGGCAAAGAAATGCATTTTACATTTGCCGATAGATATGGATAATATTCGTTGATATATTGGGCACTTTGAACTATAGTTAGGAGTGTGGAGGTGCCGGATTCTATTATGAAAAGTTGAAAACCGTAACGGTTAAATAACGGCAACGTTGATGTGTAACGGTATTCTGGTATCGAATCGGTTGTCACGGGCCGTGAATTTTCAAAATCACTTTAGATAAAAAAAAAAAAAAAAAAAGAGTGCCGAAATTACCTAAAATGGTCGACTATTGGCCGTGATGGCTGTGAATGGAAACTGACCTATACGTAACGGGAATCTGCCGGTTATTGTTATTAATTAAACCATGCATGCTCCTCATTTTATGGCTAGTTTTTATTTTTTATTTTTGTTTGTGTGCTAATTATATTTGTGGTATTGAGGCAAATATGAGCATTCTAAGAGAGAGGATAGAAGAAGTTGGGATGAAAGAGAGACTAGAAAGGTGTTTTAAAAGTGAAAATGGATGGAATTATGCAACTGGCTACAGTCACAAGCACAACAAGAACATGGATACATACCAGTTTTTTGAAATTTTTGTAATGGTTTTTGGACCTTTTTGCCTCACCATTGGTACTGGTACTCTCTGTCTTTGCCTTTTTTTTCCCACTTTGTTCATTCATGTCAATGAACAAAAGTGGCTTAAAGCACAGATCCCTACAGTCCTCTCCCTCTGTGCAATTTGATGGTTTTGGCAAAATAACTTCATTGAAGAACCAAGTTTGAATCCCTCATTTCTTTCATTGAAGAATCAAGTTTGAATCCCTTGTTTTGTTTGGGCTGTAGCGGCTTAGGGTTAGGGTTGTGCTGTAGGCGCCTTAGGGCAGTTTAGGGGGTGGCTTTTCAGGGGTTTGTGGCGGCTGTTTTGGTTTCGGCGCCTTTTGGTGCTTTTGGTGTTTTCTTCTTTCCCCTTCTTTTTTCTTTCATTCAACCTCGGTTGGATGTCTCCTCCCCCTTTTCTCGATGTACCCTTATCGAGATTCTTTAATATATTTTCTCTTTCCAATAAAATAAAAAAAAAAAGTTTGAATCCCTCATTGAGAGCAGTGTTTGTGTAGTCTTGAAAAATTTTCATTAATTTCTTCTACTTTTTACTAATTTTTGTTGAATAGAACTTTACAGCAATGATCCATCTGTCGATGTCAACATGACTTTGCCAAAAATATTTTATGAAAAATCAAACTATAGCAATATTGTTGCATCGGCTTGATGTCATTTTAGGGTAATATCAAATTCAGACCATTGGAATAAATCCATCGTGTTTTTCATTCCAAATTATTGGCTTCAATGATGACAACTTTGGCAAAGTCATTATCACTGCAAAATTGGCACTAAGGATGACTCTCTCATTTTTTGACAACAACTTTGGCTTAAGGGTAGAGCACCACTTTGGCACATATTTTCCAATTTTTGACTTTAGCAGCCTAAATGGCTTATGGTTAACTATGATAGCTTAGCTAAACTGGAAGGAAAGGAACCACTTATTGATATTTTTGTTCCAGTATGTGGTGCATTTTTTTTTTTCTTTTTCTGGTCGAAGAAATAGATATGTGCAAGTGTAATCCTAAACGGACTCAGGGGTTGATAGTGAGTAAGCTTACTACACCCCTGTAGTGAGTAAACACGGCTGTCCAATCAACAGTCTAGATTGTGTTACATAAAATACAAGTGTTTTACTTGTATGATTATTGCATTTAAATCTTCACTTTTTGAACTTTCGATGGATGCGCCTGCATCAAACGTCCATATTAAGTCCAACAACAACAATAATAATAATAATAATAATAAGAGGAAGGAGAGAGAGAGAGAGAGAGAGAGAGAGAGAGAGAGAGAGAGAGAGAGAGAGAGAGAGAGAGATTTCAAAAGCCTGCTGCGAATATCAGGGTGGAAAAGGGCAGCAATGGCAGCACAGAACTCAGGGAGAGCAATCATTTTGGTGGACACTCGCAATGAAAACCCTAGTAGCTTTGACGCATCTCGACCAATTTGTCATTCACAAGAAATTACCTCATTGTAATCTAACCTCAAAAATCGAACTCTGGTCAATTGTGTGAGAAGCAAACCCATCAATCAACCGGCCTAACCCTGGGGTTAGCAGCCCCTTTGAATTGAGTGATTTGGTGAGAAAAGAAAATATGATTATCTTCAAAGTTCAAACCACTCTTTTGGCTTGAATAATTTGGTGACAGATCAAAAGGAAAATGCCAAAATAAATTCTTTTTTTCACGACAGTATTCCAAGACAGGCAAACACAAGGACACATTTGAGTAAATAATTTATTAATGCCATAATTATAAATTATAAGGAGTGAAACAAGCCTCGAACTTTAGAATTCAGGGCCTTATCATGGGTCCACAACAATGATCCAAACTGTTCATCCCGTAATTATTGCTCAGAACAATGTCTCTAACAAAGATCAACTTGATCGGTGACATGAACAATTTGCATAAACCAGACAATTCACATGACTTTGAACATAGAACTGTCCATAACTCCTCTATCGACAATCACAAGCCAAGCTTTACGATACACTTATCATTGCTCAACTTCCCTCAGCCCTCAAAATTTCTCAGTTTATCATTTATAAGTTTTTACTTTTATTGTCAATGTATTCTCCCAATAATATTATGGCTAAGAAAAAGGAATTTAATTTTGTTCACCCTCTCTAAAAGAGGACCAACAACATCCTCCGTCTTATTGGTTGAAACGTGTTTATCCCATCACAAAGTAATCGCAAAGGTACGCATGACATCTCTTTGTAGTGGGACCCACACCAAGATGTTGAACAAAATTGCACGCAAGGAAAAGTTTCACCATTATGAGCCTGGTTGGGAAATTCAGCAAATATATGAATACCTCTCAAATAGAAGCCTTAACCCCCGATAATAATGACATGCATATGCAAGACTACTGGTCAATAAATCTCAGTAAAATTACATTCAGATGTTCTAAGCAATCCTTAGAAACAGAACTGTGGAAAATTAAGCGATAAACCATGGTTTAGGGCAAGACTTCAAATCCAGAACAAGGTCCAATTTACACAGATCAGTTCCAAGCAAAATATAACTCGGAAAGCATCTTATCAAAATAGAATTTGCACCCTTTCCCCTATTGACTCGAACGTTTCAAAGATCAGTAGCTTCGACTTCCTTGACCACAAATGCGCATCCAATAAAACCTAAAACGACGGGAAAAAAAACCCCAGTTGACTGAGATGACCTAGCCCTGATTGCAAATTACCGGTTTCAGTTCCTCTGGAATGCTACAGTGGCAACACGTGATCCTATGGATCCCCCAAACATAAATGTTGGGTATGAACGAACATGGTCGAGGTAACGAAATGGAGGATGTCTGGTCGCCTCTTGATCCTCTGCAGTACCAGCTTCTTGGGAGGTACCAATACTTCTCTGATTGAAATTATCCACTTCTTGAACCAATTCATCTTTTGTACTATTACACGACGTAATCACCTGCCATATGATCACGATCAATAAAAGTGAAAGATAATTCGAGTGAAGTGGAAAATGCCATCTTGTCCAAGAATTAATGAGTTGAAATTCAGATTTAAGTTCAACACAAATCTGAAAGGAGGCACCACTCATACAGAAGTACATGTCAAATCAGATCAGAAAAAAAAAAAAAAAAAAAAAAAAAAACCTTCAATATAGAGAAGGGACAATTACATGAGAATGATTAATCCTTATTAACGTAGAATGCACAAGTATAGCAATTCATAATAACTCTAAGCACAATTCAATGAAAAAGTATGGTAATTAGGAGAGCTCAATTGAAACTAAAGGATACAACTACAAGAAGCAAATGGAGATGCTTACAAATATTCCACCAGGCAACACCAACCTCGAGACAGAATCCAAATACATGATCCTGAACAAGAATAATGGACTCCATTTAGTACCTTGCACGTCCATCACATCTTCAGGACAGTGAACAGAAACACGCAAAAAAGGCTATCTATCAAGAATACATGGGAAATGGGGGACTGGCAAAGAAGAAAATACTCAATAGTGTACTTCAGTTATCAAGGTGGGCCTTCCGGGCCACAAAAAAGTGAACAAATGTGCAAATGCAAGTCAGGATGCTACTTACCTTTTGATAGGGCCATCCGGATGCAGTCCAATGGCATCTAGAGTCCCCTTATCCATGACAAGTTGGTACTTCCTTTCTAATTTTGTCACAAGAACATCGTCAACCTGGAACCGAATCAGGGCTAAACAAATCAACTCACAAAACAATCAGACAAGGCACAGACACGTAAAAAAAGATGATGTGTCTCTCCTAGGAATGTAGGATGCTGACACACCGACAATCATTGGAAAGGTTCCCCGTACTCGTGTGAATCCCCTAGTAAGAATTAAATATCTTAATTCGAACACAGGACTGACGTTCTACGTCCGACACTTCTAAGGTGTCTACAACTAAGACTGACTTATCACTATCTTCTGCAGTTGAACGAATACAAGTGTAAATAGATGAGACTTATTATATGCCAACTTTACCGAAAATCTGTATTAGATACAAAAGGTATGTTAATTCAAAATTAAAGAGGGAGAAGGATGAAAGGTCTATAGTAGTTATGTATACTTGCAACTTCTATTGGAAGTAGTCTACTAACGTGTTCTGGTTAGACTCTCAGATACAATATTCCTAGGTTACACAGATCCTTCTAATAGTATCAAATACCCATGTTGGACATTTGACACTCGGATAAGGTTGTGGGTTCCTTGTCCGGCACATTTAGTTGGACATGCACCTAATAAGCGTATTTTGTACGTACGAATTTTCCATGAACCATGCATGGCAATGGAACCATCATATCATGGTTCATGCCCTGAGGCAGATTGCCATCAATATTTATCTGATAAAATAAAATGAAAGAAATTTAAATATTTTGGCATATGCTTGTGTCCTTGAAATCAGATGAAGTGGATACTTGGATACTCTGATATTCGTACCCGAGTCATGTAACATAACACGATTCATGACACATATATTGTATGCATTGTATCTCCACACAAGAGATAAAGATTCTAATTTCATCAACAACTCAATAACATTAGTATTTTCAATCCGAATCTGCGCCTATGGTTTTAAGGATTTCTTGAGTCTCATGTCGGTCTGGTCCCTTTTGAATGTCCTTTGTTTTACGATAATAAAGCTATTTAGAGGCACCTTTCTTCCATCTCCCATTTCTTCTTTTCTTGCCTACTATACCTTCACTCTTTTTGAAGGCAAAGTATTCCTATCTAGTCTCTTTATTTGTTTTCCCCTGTGAAATTACTCCAAAATAGGGCTGCAAATGAACCGAGCCGTTTGGTGAATTGTTCGAAGCTAGACTCAGTAAAAGCTCGTTCGAGTTCAATTCGTCTACTAAACGAACCTAACCTGAACCATAATTTTAGGCTCGTTTAATAAATGAGTTGAACTTGAACCTAGCAGTATTCGGCTTGGTGAGGCTCGCGAACCAGGAGTATGTTTGTATATCAAAAGAATTTCATATATAAACTTGAATATGTGAAGATTGTATAAGCTTCTACATGTCATAAATAATATTTATGAAAGATAGAAATTTCATAACTAGTACCAGTATACACTTTTACAAGCACTATAAGTTTATAAACTGATATATGTATATGCTGATATATTTTTATTTATGTAAGAACTTATATACGTAAATAATAAAAAAGATTTATTTGCAAATCTGGACCTGCATAAGAGCTTGAATACCTCATATTGTTGGCTCGTTAAGGCTCGTGAGCAAGCTCAAGTTCAAATCAAACCTAGACAAGCTCAGCTCGTCAAATTTTCATTGAGCTCGAGCTCGAGTTCGCAGAAAACTTAACAAACAAACTTGAACATTCTAAAACTCGGCTCGAACTTGACTAGTCTTTGAGCCCATTAACGTTGGCACTTCAATTGGTGTTTTGGAGTAGGGCTGCAAACGATTAATAGTGAAATTTTAGTCTCAAACTCCAACGTCTTTGAGGCAAAAAAATTGGTCATACAAATTCGTGTTTTTTTGGAAAATAAGAAAGGTTGCAAATTTGGTGATATTTTGTTGTCTTAACATATCTATTCTATTCTTATGCAAGAATGACTAATACTGACGTAAAGTCCAATAAACTGCTGCTCCACACATCTTCCTCCAATAGAACAAACTAGATTACTGGTACCAAGCATGCATCTCCCATTTACCCCACCCATGTATGGTAATACAAGTCATCATCAAATAAGCTAACTTATTTAGTTTACGTGATTGAAAAGCTGAGTTATTGTGCCTTTTTTTTTTTTTGGCTTGGCGAGGTATGGTGCTTGAGAGCAGTTTTCGAAATTATATTACTTTCTAATGTAGGACCGTTAGATAAAGATAAGAAGAGTTAGTTTAGTAGTCTTATCTTTGTAGGCTTATCATTTGTGTGTATCATAAATCATGGTGAAGTTTATCTCTTGTAACCAATTCCATCCATTGTATTATAAATATACTGCAATTTAATGGCTCTGTATTGTGAGCCTTTATTCAAAACACTTGCAATATCCTTTCATGGTATCAGAGCTTCAAAGCCACGTGGCGTCTCTTTCATCTTCCTCTACCAATTTGTCTCTTTCCACTCCACATGCCACCCCCACCCTTCCAAGTGCCCATCATTTTCTTACTCTCAAGGTCACTACCAATAATTACTGGAAAACACAAGTTGCTCCCTTTCTTTGTGGCCAAAAATCGATGGGTTTTGTTGATGGCACCATTCCATGTCCTCCTACTCAACTAGCGGCTGATGGTGATTCTTCTAGTCAACAAAATCCAGCCTATGATGCTTGGGTCTGTCAAGATCAGATGGTCATGAAGGTTCTAAAACTCGTTAGGCGCTCCCAGGGCGGCCGGGCACCTTCTAGCTTCCAGAGCCGAGTACTCGGCGCCTAGTCGGGTAATCAGTCGGGATAGTCGGGATAATCAGTCTAGTCGGGCTAGTAGGCGAGGCTCTTTCTAGCGCTTAGGCGGCGAGTACTCGGCCTTCTAAACCTTCTTTTAGAATCAGCCTGCTCATTGGCTCCCTCTCTGATGATGTTTTTCCCTTGGTTGTTGGTCTCACAACATCTAAGGCCAAATGGGACACTCTCGAGGCGTCGTTGGCGTCTCCCTCCAACACGCGTATGCTACAGCTTCACATGCAACCAGCAACTCGAGCAAGAGGAAAAATCTGTGTCCTCATTTCTTCATCGGGCTAAATCCATTTCCGATGAACTTGCTGTTGCCGGCCATCCGTTATCCCCCGCTGATTTCAATATCTATGTTTTCAAGGGCCTTTGTTCCGAATTTAAGGACCTTGTTACCACTGTTGAATCCAGTCCTGATCCTGTGTCTTTCTCCGAACTGCATGCCCTTCTCCTCAGTCATGAATTTATGAATGCTGATTCATTTGACTCTGCCGTGACAGTTTCCGCAGCTGCTCCTGATCCCTCCCCAATGGCTAATTTGGGTCCTAGTCAAGAGAATTTTCCGTTATCTCCGTCATTCTCTTAATCTTGGACTACTTATCTCCCGTTCAAGCCTCTTGAACTTGCAAGTTTTTTTCAGATTCCGACTGGGCTTGTTGCACAAATGGTCGCCGCTCCACTGGCGGTTATGCCATTTATTTGGGAAATAATTTAGTTTCATGGTCCTCGCGCAAGTCCACAGAATCCGAGTACAAGGCCATCGCTGATGCAGCTGCGGAGCTTTCTTGGGTTCAATCTCTCCTATTTGAGCTTGGCATGTACTTACCATCACCTCCCGTGTTGTGGTGTGATAATATTGGAGCAACTTATCTTACTTACAATGCCATCCTCCATGCATGCACCAAACATGTTGAAATTAACTACCATTTTGCTCGCGATAAGGTTGCTCTTGGTGATCTCAGAGTACATTATCTCAGTACAAAAGATCAAATTGCTGATATCTTTACCAAAGGCCTCCCCTCAAACCGTTTCCTCAAGCTTTCTTCCAAGCTAAGGTTGTCGCCTTGACCCCCATCAGCTTGCGGGGGGATGTTAGATAAAGATAAGAAGAGTTAGTTAAGTAGTCTTATCTTTGTAGGCTTATCATTTGTGTGTATCATAGATCATGGTGAAGTTTCTCTTGTAACCAATTCCATCCATTGTATTATAAATATACGGCAATCTAATGGCTCTGTATTGTGTGAGCCTTTATTCAAAACACTTGCAATAAACTTTCAGATGTTAAGGAACTAGAGTTCCACATTGCTTAGGAGTGGAATGGGTGATCACTTAATATATGTTGGAACCTCTCCGCTCATTGCCAATTAGTATTGAGTTGGGCATAAAGTTTCCAAATGGTATCAAAGCGGGTCCCATTCCACCCCACATTTAAAAAAAAATTCACAATTCACACCTCACGATGACAGACCAACAAAAAAAGGTTGCACGATGATAGGACCCAAAAGTGGTCACACGTGACAGACCCCAAATGCGGTTGCACGTGAGAGGGGATGTTAAGGAACTAGAGTCCCACATTGCTTAAGAGTGGAATGGGTGATCACTTAATATATGTTAGGACTCTCCACTCATTGCCAATTGGTATTGAGTAGGACATAAAGTTTCCACAACAAAGGAAGTTTAGGGTTTAGTATTGAATGGAAGGTTTAGGGTTAGGGCTTGACAAAATAGGAGAAAAACAACCAAAATATGAATATTCTTGGTGCCGTGAACAGTAAACAGAGCAGTTTTATGCAGAAAATATAATATAAAAAAGAGAGAAGACGAAAGCTCTGGAAACCACTCCCATTGGTTTTAGGCATCCCACCTAGGGTTCAACTGCATCACAGTTCACACAATCCATCAAAGAGGCTTTGAAGCCCTGAATTTTATATAATACTGATCTCCCTTATTATTGAAGGCTTGAAGCCAAGGTTGTCAAATAGCAAATGGAATCGTGAATCGTAAAGATTCGGTCCAAATTTCAAAAATACATTGGAAAATGTAGCTATGCACTTACATAATAAAAATACATTGTAAAATTGAGAAATTTAATCTTAAATCAAGATTGAAGTTTGTTTCTAATACTAATCTTAAATCAAAGACACTTGTACATGACAGGACAATAAATACAGTAATCAAACGGATATGTGCATATAGATATTAAAAATTCATTATATAAAGAAAGCTTAGCCTTAACACGATAAAAGTTTGTAGCCTAATGGGTACGAAACTAGTTTATACGGAAAAATTAATTAATTAAGGCAAAACCGCAAAATCGATTTCACATTAATCGAATGTAACAATTGTGCAAAACCTTGATTAACCAATAGATTTGTATTGTTTTTGCATGAATCATGAATCGAATCGCGATTCGAACCATGAATTGTATGATTCACCACCGATTCTTTTTTTTTTGAACTGCATTCACCACCGATTCTAGATAACTCTTGATTTACCTTTAGATTCGTATCGTTTTTACGTGAATCGTGAATCGTGCGATTCTGACAACTGTGATTTGAAGCATATATATAGACTAGAGACTTCCTAATTTTACCAAGGAAACGATTCACCTTTAGATTCGTATCATTTTTACGTGAATCGTGAATCGTGAATCGTGAATCGTGAATCGTGAATCGTGCGATTCTGACAACTGTGATTTGAAGCATATATATAGACTAGAGACTTCCTAATTTTACCAAGGAAACTACTAAACTTTTGACTTCTAAAATCAATCTAAAGATTTGAAACCCAAATAAGACAAAATGAACCACCAAATAAATAATTTGACCGGCAAAACGACCCATGGGCTACCCCTACAGCCTGCCCATGTGCAGAAACCTTAAAAATCATCAAAATACCTGACTGGAAAAATAACCAGCGACATTCTATTGAATACTAAACATAAGTTTGACTCTACTACGACCATTTTCATAGTTCCATTAGGTCCAATCAACTATGCATGCTTCCCTTAGAGCAAATCTTGAAACCATGCCAATTTCTATATTTTGCACATTCTTTAACTATTACTTTCCCTCGAGCTTCTAACAGCCTGCATCACTTTCCCAGCTTACTTGAACTACAAAAGTGAGAGTTCTTTATTCTCCATCTTGTAGCCTTTTTGCTTATTTAAAGCTATGAATCATACCCGAATCAACTCATCAAGAGATTACATTTTGTTTAAAGGGGCCCAGAATCTTGAGACGGCCTACTGATATTGTCTCATGGACGACATGGGCATTTAGTTCCAAGAGTCCCTCTATAGACTTTCGTAGAACAATACAGACATTCACTTGTTAAAACTTATTCAACAGCTTATTTAACCAAACAATAATGGCTGTGTTTGTTTCCCAGTTTTAGTTTAGTTTTAGTTTTGATGACATCATCATTACCCTCATTTCTCTCTCTATCTCTCTCCACTCATTACACCTTTTGACATCATCAAAACTAAACTAAAACTACCAAACGAACAAGGCCATTGTGTTTTTGTGACAGATTTCAAAAAGCTGCACCACATGAATTTATGACTTATTTAAAAGTTTTTTAAGCAAATAATATAAGAATATATCCTTCATTAATTGCCTATTTAATTTATCTTATCCATAGCTTGCGAAGTCCTTTAGTGGGATTGAAAGTGTATTTGAAGTGGTGGATTTCCCATGATCGGCATTCGGCACCCCAAGGGTATCTCTAGTGAACTTCATGTCACTCCAGATTTCCAGTTTTAGGAGCTGCATTTCCGTGCTTTACAGATAGAGAATACTCCTGAACAGAAATTCAATAAGGTACCTTATCAAAAGGTCAACATTCCGATGTGGTTAAAAGCTTACCAGAAATTTAAGGTTAGTGAATCCATCGCGATCAGCAAGACTTCGAGCAAGGTCAACTGCTCCTCCACTATAATCAGTTCCAGTGAGATCAGTGAACCTGATACCAAAAACATCATAAGTCCAAATAATGACAAATAACCTAGATGATGGTCCCGTGACATCCCATTAGATCTGCTTTATCACCCATAAAGATATTTAATGATTTAAAATAACATAAATTTGGAGCTTAATAACCTCAATTTCTACAAACCAACTGTTTTCAAACCAAATTTATACAGAAGAAAACAACAGCCAGCAAAATTTAAAATACCCTTGCTTAGCGAGTTCTTGTAGGAGCAGACCATTGCCAGTTCCAATGTCAAGTACGCTCCAACTGATCAAATCTTTACAACTTTGGTCTGCGGACCCCGATTCGTCATCATCAACAGGATTCAGCAAAAGGCCTTGATAAATGTCATTGCACAAGTTTTTGGTCCAAGAGGCTACAGTCTCCATAACCTCGGCCCCAAACCTACAGAACACTGAACATAATTATGTATTGATCTAACTCTATTTGTTTTCCTAGCGCCTAAAATTCAACTTAACATTCAAACAATAAGTCTATTCCAGAATCCTAAGCAACCTGATTTGCTTTTCTTTTTTCTTTCGATAAACAGAATTCCCAGTAGTAATATATTACCATTCCAGTGACCAATCACTTCAAAAACCTAACAAATTTAAACCTCATTCTTTTGAAAATACCAGATACTTACCTCAACCTATCAAAAACTACTACTAAGGAGCTTTCCACCACTAAAACAACCACTAAACCGTTTATCAAACTGATTCATTCCACTAATCAGCAACCTCACACTTTTATACTTCCAAAGAATGTAGCAGCTGGCTTTTGGTAGGGACGAAAACAAGTTTAGTGATTAATCTTAAATATGAAAGGGCAAAGGGAATAAAAATATGGCCTCTTTAAAAAACTATGGGTTTCTAAGCAGTAAGCAGTAAACCACCCAATATGACTAGAGGAAAACTATTAACTTCACTTTTCTTTTTTTGGTCTAATTGCGCCATATCTATCATGAAAGGAGGCAATAGAATAGAACTACCCCAGGAAAATAAATACAAATGGAAAAAGAAATATACTAGGATATTTGTATAAATATGGCAATCACTGAGGATGGCCCTTTACCACTATGTAGGTGACAACTCTTTTACAAAGAGCAAAAATAGGTATAAAGTCGCAGCATGAAAGTGGAACAGCCAAGCAAAATTTTATCATGACTTCACTCCATCTCTTCCCATCGACTCAACAAACTGTCAAACTAGCTAATATCTAATGACAGATCCTCTGGGTAGCAGCTACCAAGGCACTTTTATACCATTAATCAATCAGTCTTTCATCCAAATAGAATGGAGGACGAGGATTTACAAGCAAAGTAAAACTAACCAAATTTCACCAGCATGGCCATGTACACGGAAATTGGACAATTCATCCTCGTATGTGGCATCCCAATAACTCTGGAAACCCAACATTGATGTGACTGCTTCAGCATCTGGCTCCTCCTTGTCAGAACTGTTCATACACAATTTAAATTATAAAGGCAATATTAAAGCCATAGTAACACACAAGTTTTTACAACCTCCGAAATATGTAAATTTGTAAAACCCTCAAAAGCACCACAAACTGATCTCAGGAGATCTACTGTTCAACATCTACTGGCATACACCATCTACATCAATCTCTTCCTATTACTGTAAAAGTATAAATCAAACTGGCATTTTTCAAGAAAATAAGTGCCCCAGATAACTAAAACGGATTACATCTATCAGACATTGACAGTTGTCACAATATGAACATACCACACGTCAGCTTCTCATTGTCTCACTACATACTCCCTTATTAGAGGATGCCAATAATTCATAGGATCAATGAAAAAACTTCCTTAATGACGGTCAAACTTTTCAGGTACTTGGATCAAATCCACAAATGGCACCATTCTAGCTATCAGTCCTTTCATTTCCTTTCATCCACCAAAACAAAATCCACTTGATCCGGTAATCGTAACATAATGATTTCAAACGCATTTTATCGAAGTTAGGAGTAATATTTTTCAGAATTTTGCATGTATGCCCCTTGTATATGGTATTTCCTTGCCCCAAGATTTTGGCAAATATTATAACTACTTGCCCTTACCACACCAAATCTCTCTCTCTCTCTCTCTCTCTCTCTCTCTCTCTCTCTCTCTCTCTCTCTCTCTCTCCACGAAAAATAGAACCATCAAATCTGGGTTTGGTTTTTTTAAAGGCAAAGAATGAAATCCTCTAGCTCTGAATCTCTCCTCTCCTCCTCTCTCTAATCTAACCACTAATCCTCCTCACAATGGCACAAATCTAGCTCAGCATTATCAAATAAAAAAGGAATCTCTTAGTCTCCAAATTGAGATCTAGAAAACCCTAAACCTAATGATCTTTTCCTTTTTTTCTTTTTCTCCTAGAATTGTAGACTTTTAAAGCTTGGAGAATCTTGATTAGGTTTGGTCTTCACAAATAAAAGTTTGCTACATCAGAGGTATTTTTTCTCCAGATTTCAAACATAGGTCACTATTGCTGATTCTCTGTTCCTTGTTATTTTCTGGATTACTTAGCTACTTTTTGTTTGGCAAGTCAGTCTAGCTTTTGGGGGACCAATTGTAAATGAAATGATATGTTATTAATATATATCTACTTAACTCCTTTCTATTTCGCATGTCAGTGCATTTTTTTCCCTATTATTATGTTTTAGGTAATTGACCCCACTGCCATCAAGTTCTCGCTCCGTCCCTACATTTGCCAGATCAAGCTGTATGATCTACACCCAGGAGGCTAACATAGAAATTACCTATCGCCCAAATTGAGCACACATCAGCTTGTCATTTTTTCACCAGAGTCTCTTATCAGAGGATTCCAATAATTCATATCACCAACCGAACAACTTCCTCAACAAAACTCAAACTTTTCAAGTACTAGGATCAAATCCCGGACCGTGTTTCTGGGGCTATGAACTCCAATTTTGTAGCCCGTGGTTGTATGTCATCCACGAAAAAGATCCACTTGATGCATTACCCTTAACATCATGATTCCAATGTGATTGTCAATGAAAAATTAGATGACCTATTCGCAAAATGATACTTATCCAACAAATGTGATAGAACCATGTGGCCACATTTTCCAGACCAAGCTGTGTGATCTAAGCCACGGAGACTGCAAATCGAACAGACCTGTCACCAAAATTCAGAAGCTATATTTCCACATAAGCAGCTATTTTCCCCTATCCCTAAATCCTTTTTCTTCTGGTTTGTCATATGCTCAATAATTAAAAGTCAAACATTCCATTTCTTCTACATTAGTCACCGAAAAGGCATGAGAAATGTTTCCACTTGATCTGGTAATCGTACCCAAACGAACGAATGATATCAATCACATTCGTGAACATAAAATTGGATGGTCTACCTCACAAAATCCCATAAGTCCCACAAATGAGATAGAATAACCTACCTACATTTGCCAGATGATGTATGGTCTAAACCCTGGACGCTACAAATCGAAACCAATCGCCAAAATCAAGCCCATGGTCAGCCTCACATGGCCCAACAATATAATCAAAAGAATATCCATACGTTTTATCGTATGCTCATACTCAAAAGTCAAATATTTCAATTTAGATGGTCTATCCGCAAAATCACATAAATCCAATAAATGTGATAGCTACATTTTCCAGATCAAGCTGTATACAACCCCGGAGACTACAAATTGACAGGACAGATTACGAAACTTGACCCTGTGGCGAGACCCACACGACCCAACAATATCGTCAAATCCAGATAAGGAGCTATATTCGATATTTCCCAACCCTAAACCCTATTCATCTGTTTTATAATTATGCTCAACACTCAAAAATTAAAATAGTATTTTATTGTAAATCAGTCAGTAACAGAAGAGGCAGGCAAGCAAATTGTGACCTGTAATCGGAGGCGGCACGGCATGCAGCGGCGGAGAGAGCATCGGTGGCGTCGGCGTGGCGCTGATCGTCATCAAGAGTGCTACCATAGTCGCTCTTTATGGACCATGAGTCCGCCGCCACAGAGCGGTCGTCGTCCGAGATTAGATCGGCTGCGGCTAGGGCTCGCGCCTGGGAGACGTCAGGGTCATCTGGCTGCAATCGCATCGCTGCCATGTTGATGGGGAGAGAGAGAGACCTAGAGATGGATTGGAAACCCCAGATGTATGAAAGGTTTCTGCAGAGCAAAGAAGGAGAGTGAGGAATTTAGCATGTGCACTCCCTCTCTGTCTTGGCCTGCGTTGTGCTGTTTGTTAATTTGGGGGCAATGTTTTGGAAATTAGGAAAAAGGTCAAATTGGGTTTACCTCAAAACAGAAAATTGGTCGGCTTAGTTTTGCAAAAGATTTTAGCAACTCATTTGCTAAAATCAACCAAGATTTTAGCAACTCATTTGCTAAAATCAACCATGATTTTAGCAAATGAGTTGAGTTGCTAAAATTATGGAAATTTCAAATCACGAAATTAAGTGATTCCGTTTTTCGTTTTTCAATTTTTTGGCACCAAATTAAAGTACTCCTCGTGTACTTTAATTCGGTGTAAAAAATTCAAAAAACGATACACGGAAACACTTAATTTTTTTATTTGAAATACCATGATTTTAGCACCTGTTGAACTCATTTGAACTGGGTTGCTAAAATTATTTGGAAAAACTATGTCAGGAGCTTTAAATGGAATTTAGTTCAACTTAACTTATTTTAATACCTCCAATACATTGATAAAAAAAAAATTGAGGGCTCAAGGACAAAACTAGACAAAAATACCCTTAGTGAACCCTCACCACTCACGCGCACATGTGGAGGAATCTTCTGCCTGCTTGAAAGCGACAGCTCAAGAGGACGACAGCTCTCACGATTTCACTCTTCCATTAATAGCTTTTAAAGCGTCACTTTTCCCGCTACTACTGTACTGAAGTACTACTGCCCGTCACTTTCTTTCTTTCTCTCTCTCTCTCTCTCTCTCTCTCTCATGTCGTGGGTCCTGGGTGGGATAAAATTAATTTCTCTCTCTTTAATTTTGGGAGTGGGTTCAATTTTAGGGGATTTAGGCTCTTTGGTATAGGGTATAGACACTTTCCAATTATAGGGTTTTAGTTGTTTAGGCATTTTCATAGGGTACCCTAGTGTTTTAGGCACTTTCATAGGGTACCATAGGGTTTAGGCACTTAGGGTGCACTTTCCAAGCGTAGGGTTTTAGTTGTTTAGGCAATTTCATAGGATACCCTAGTGTTTTAGGCACTTTCATAGGGTACCCTAGGGTTTAGGTTTAGGGTGCACTTTCCAATTATAGAGTTTTAGTGTTTTAGGCACTTTCTTAGGGTATCCTAGGGTTTTAGGCATTTTCATAGAGTATCGTTTATGTTTAGACACTTTCATTAGGTTTGGGGGTTTAGGCACTTTCATTGGCTAGAGGGGTGCATTTTTGGAATTTGTAAGTGATTTGTCCTTTTGGCATTGAAGAAAAAGTTAATGTCCTTATTAAAGTAAAGACCCATTTACTATGTCCTCCCAAAAAACGGACCCATTTGAAAAATGTGAAAAAGAAAGGAAAGGAAAAAGAACTTTAAAAAAAAAAAATTCTCTCCCCTTCTTTGATTTATGAAGGAAATCATCTTTGATTTATGAAGGAAATCAGGAAAAAAAAAGTTTTGAGCATAGTACATTTTTCTCTATGCTTTCCTCAGACCTGGCGTTGTAGTTGTGCAGCTTGTGTACAGCAGGTGTTGTGCAGAATCACAGCCATTCACAAGTGTTTTCAACGGTTCAAATTGAAAAAAAAACAAATTATTAGCGAAAATAGTTAACTATTCACGCAAATAGTTTGTGTGCAACACCTGTTGTGCGCAAGTTGCATAGCAAACCCCGGCATCCTGCTTTCCTCACACTCTCCTTCTCAGTGTTGGCCCTGAGTTTCACGAGGCCCTAAGTCCTAACCTTATCCTCAATTTGAGGCCCTTCACATTTTTGTTCTATAACAAGAGTAAACAAGACTATTATTGTCACAAAGATCAACATCTCCTATAAGTAGGGGTGAAAATCGGTCGGTTGGGTGTCCGGGACCAAACCGATCGGTTTGGGGTGGTTTTGCTGGGAACCGATCCCGACCGAAAAAAACAATGGACCGATCAGTTCGGGGTGGTTCAGTTTTTTTCATTTTTTTCGGTCCGGCGTTAAGATTGAGATGGACGGCTAGGATTTGTTATTTTTGGGGGGTCAAGATCGGTTTTTTGGGTTTTCGGTCCAAATAGGGGTGGTTTCGGGGTAATTCGGTCTAAATTGGCATGATTTCGGTTCGGTTCGGTTCGGTTCGGTCCAAACCAATTTCCAGAAAACTGAGACCGAACCGATAATTTTTCGGTTCGGTTCGGTCCAAACCGAAGTCAGCCGACACAGCTTTTCCCCGACCGAAAACCGAACCGGTCGGTCGATTTTATTTTATTTTTTCGGTTTTTCGGTCACCCCCACCTATAAGTTTTAAAGAAAGTTCGGAATTGGTAATACACATACAAAACTATTACTTCGATGTACCAAAATATACATGTCTGATACACAAAAAGCCATAATCTCATATACAAAAGTGTTACCACCATGCAACCAAAAGGTTTGGAAATGTTCTTAACCCAATCTGTAATTTTTGTTACGGAGAGAGAGAGAGGGGGGATTTACGGCAGTCGGAGAGAAAGAGACACTAAATTCCCAATTTGTTATTTTTTTTTCGTTACTTCGAAATTTTTTACACTTAAACCTAAATGGGTTTGGTTGTTGGGCCTTTAAAAATTGAAATGGGCCTTTTTTACCTAACATATAGGACCTGGGGGCCCTAAAATTGGGCTTATTTTTGGGGGGCCAGACAAGGGCCTCTTGGGCCTATGCCCATGGGTGGCTCTGCTCCTTTTTAACCATTTTTCTTTCCTTTCATTTCCACGTAGTTCTATTCGGGTCTTAAAGAATCAAAATATACTCTCCAATTGAAATCAAGACTTTTTGATGTGATCGATTTTTTTATGTAATCACTCATACAAGGCAAAATAAGACCTGCCATGGTTTTTATTTTTGTACGATTTAAGCTGTTAATTTGATAAGTTCTAATATGTAAAAAATCGTTGATCATACATTGCAAAGATTTGGTCAAGTTTATATGTAATCCAAGAGCAATGAATTATTTGACTTGTACTTAGGATTCTTTTAAATTACTGTCGATTTCCAACTGATATTAGTAAATTATCAAAAATTGCAAAAGAAATCGCTCAAATCTTAAATAAGATCCCTAATGGGGGGAATGTTTTGCATCAACTGAGATATCGGATGGGAATTTGGGAAATGGTTTTTTTTTTTTCCTTGTTTTTTTCATTTTCCTTCTCTCTTATAATTCTCTTAATGTTTGTTATTCTTGTGTAAAATCTAACCAAATTAAGTTTTTTTTATATATATATATAACCAAAATAAGCCCAATAACACACTTTTCCCTCTAAATTAATTTCATCCTTTCATTCTTCTTTGTAATTCTTTTCACCACTTTCAGTCTAGGGCCGATTGTGCCATTCCCATAAGCCGACTAGACCCATGCTGTTTGGGCCTGTTGGAGTCCAAAATAGTGTTATTACCCACGCTTCTTGTCTAGTGAATGAACAAATTTTATTTTCGGCTCTTCAGATCATTTCAGAATAATCCATTCTCAAGAAGTGAAAGACTTTAAGTTAATATCCGCAAATCCAGTCCAAACCGAATGATTTGGTTTGGTCCTGGTTTTAAGAAATTAAAAATAGCGGTAAATGGTTTGGGTTTTAGATTTACATTCATGGTTATGGTTCCAAACCAATCCGAACCGCACACGCATGTTATATATATGTTTATTTATATCAAGATATATTGAATAAACTTTTTTCCCAATAGTCAATTAATTTCTTAATCTAATGTTGCGCGCATTCCACCACCATATTACGGTATTAGATTTAATGGGTGATAACGTATTAATTTTCTTGAGGCCAACTGTTTAGCCACTAGCGAATGACCCGTGCCTGAAGGCACTCCATCATACGAAATTTGAACATGAAATACTTGAATGACATTCCGATTCCATGAAGTTGCAGTTCCAAGCTAATATTTTTTTTTGCACGGCGAAAAGCTAATATGATCGTCCGTCTGACCATAAACATCATCCCATTTAGCAAGTGAATATGAGAAAATAAAATAGAACTATACCGTTAATACAATAAAGAATATTTGTCTATTAAAGCCTCTAATGTTCTTATCAGATATAGTGTATGAAAACAAAAAAGTACTAATTCTATCAAATTGAGTTCATTCATTACCGATGTCTAAAGGCACTAAGCATATGAATTGGTTGAACAAAAACAACTATTTTTCCTTGCACCAAAGATCCCTTCTCAAATTCAATCTCATATATTTGATTTATCAATCAAGTAGTAGTGCAAAAAAAAAAAAAAAAAAGTAAGAAACATACATAAAAAAAAAGAAGCTATACCATTGATTAAAAGTACTTCCCCATATATTCAAGACTAATGTAAACCAACCACACTATCTTACAATACATGCCTATCCAATCCAACCTTGTTTGCTTGAACAAATAAACTTGTTGCACAATCTATAAAAGCAATAGCAAACACGAAACCAAAGATTCTTACACAAATTAACTGTCACAAACTTAATTGACCAATAAAGTTTTAAGCAAATAGTAGTGATTTCAGGGGGAAAAAAGTTAATTTTGGTAGAGAGAGAGAGAGAGAGAGAGAGAGAGAGAGAGAGAGAGAGAGGAATAAAAGTGATAATTGCTCACGGTGGGAATATGAAAAAAAATAGGCGGCAGAATTAATTTTGGCTGTTACGTGAGAGAGAGAGAGAGAGAGGAATAAAAGTGATAATTGCTCACGGTGGGAATATGAAAAAAAATAGGCGGCAGAATTAATTTTGGCTGTTACGTGATTGAAGAGAAAGTGGAAATTTGTGTTTCCAAATCAGTAATCATGAATAAGGGGGGGGGGGGGGGGGGGGGGTATCAAAATAGGCAACGTTTTTAGGTTCTTAAGTACGGCTGACCATTTAGGCAGCAAAAATCTGAGCCCGAAAATGCATCTTGGTCATCCGTTAAAAGCTTAATTGATCTAAGCTATTGAGGGCGGGCATGAAAATCAATCTTGACCATCCATTGAATCCAAGGGCTGAAAATATAAAAGATTCAAAAAACTGAGCCCTTTTATAATATAGATAGTTGGGCCACCACTCATAGAAATGAGAAAGGAATATATCTTAATTTTAGTTACTACTCAAGCAGCCACCGGTCTCAACCTTAGCCCCATGAGTCCTAACCCGAGCCCAATAATTATGGAGTAGATAATATTCAATTATTTGTAGTTGAATTGTTGGCCAAGGAATCTCTCCCTCTTCATATATCTTGAAAAAGTAGAAGCAGCTTTTCTCCTTCGAGAAGAAAGAGAGACAAAAAATTCTAGGATGGCAAATGTTATTGCCAAAACTATTTTTTATTGTACCAAAACTCTAGTGCATAAAATACTTTTACTTATTTTAGACATTGAGTAACACCTATGTTAAGGTTCTGTCTACAAATATAAGACAAAGTCGACAAAGTAGTTTCTTATGACTGGCTTCTAAGACAAAATAAACTAAATAGAGCTACAAGATGAACTATGCCTTCACACAAGACCTATGCTACACACTCCTCTCCAAAAATGTATCACAATGTGTACAAAGCCAAAAAGAACACCAAGTCGACTCTGATCTCAACTCCTAGAGCCCGTCAAACCAGTAGTGGTCCGAACCTCTACTCCAATCACCTGAAATGGGTTGTGAGTGTTACTGCTACATTCAAGCGAAAAGCATAAAAACAATTTTACAAGAGCAAATATGGATTGAGTAATGCTTTCAATCATATTTAGCAAGAACATACTATTTTTCACAAACTATAAGTAAGCAACAACTTTTCAAGAAGCCATAGGGTTGGTTATTGTTCTCTATTGGGTAATAGGGTTGAAGAGTATTGGTATGCAATGAAAAAGAAGGAATCAACGTCTTCTTAAACCAAAATAGGGGTTCTGCTTTTGAATTTCAAATAGGTAAGACTCTAACCATTCCTCATGAAACTTTATTATTATTTTTTTTTTTGGTCATTCGTCATTCCTAATCTCTTACATGGGGGAGGGGGTAATGAGACTTGATCCCGGGATGCAGTGTGGGGCATGCTAGATTTGGTACCATGTTGTTTGCAAGTGGTGGCTAGCTCACGCGGTAGAGCTTTTGAATGTCTCACACTGCATCCTGGGATCAAATCACATTACCCCTTGGAGATCAACAGGAAATTCATACGAAAATCAGACAACCTGGCCTACTCTCGGTAATGATGATCACACATTTATCCAGCAATAATTCAATCAAAGACTTTATATGTTTACATGAAGTATCAACTAGACAAGTAGTCAATCC
The DNA here is from genome assembly GCA_963854785.1 of Vaccinium vitis-idaea. Taxonomy (NCBI): domain Eukaryota; kingdom Viridiplantae; phylum Streptophyta; class Magnoliopsida; order Ericales; family Ericaceae; genus Vaccinium; species Vaccinium vitis-idaea. Next base: position 30,890,324 of record OY978222.1, read on the forward strand.
AACCAAGGAAAATAGTTCCAATAAAACTTCAAGGTTGGCTGGACTTCATGACCTCCATGTACAACACACGTCCGGTCGATTCCGTTCCAAACCTAATAGAGGAAATGGTCTTGCTAACGTGTGTCTAATGAGCACACAATAAGCACACAAACAAATAAAGAAAACACACACTTCAATACACCTTTTACACTTTTCAAAACACTTTCACATATTCGTATATAATTTTTACACATTTCAATACATTTTTTTAATCTTAACGTGTGCCTATTGGGCACACGTTATCATTTTTCTAGAGGAAGGGTAAAGAGCCATCTTGCTTAAATTCATTAAAGACAGAGAAAAGTAAAAGGAGTAAAAGATAAAGACAATTGGCATGTTTAAACTTTAAACCTTCCAAAAATTTGAAATACAGTAACCCTATGAGGAAAATCTCAAACTACAAAGAAATTCAAAGAAATTCCCTCTCTAAATGAAGTACATACAACATAGCATTTTTATTTTTTTTTTGGCATTTTAAAGGACCAGCACCAACATAATACTTCTTTTTTAGTATATTTAAAGGTGCCCAAATCAACTTGCTTGCCTGCAGACCTTAATTAATTCTTCGGAGACAATACCGTGACGGAAGTTTTGTTGGGCATCCAAACACTTGGGAAGGCGCATGGGCCTACTAATTAATAACGTAAAATAATGTGTAGTTCATCCTCTCAAAAAATCAAGTTAATCGAATATCGGTAACTATTTAATTTGTCTTCAAATCAATGGATGGCTAAGAAAGTCACCCATTCCTTGTTTTTAATAAAAATGAGGGGCTTATCCATTTCAGATCAACTTGATCTTTTAAAGGTACAATCTATACATTATTGTTTACAAAATAGACGATTTGGATGGAATAAGGTGGCGCAAACGTAAGATCAATACATTCATTATTATTTACAAAAATTATCAATTAGGATCATTATGGTGGGACTAAGATAAACTCCACGCGCTTGCTTATGCTTTTTTCGGTGTGAGTACTGAGAAAAGAGAGGGGGTTGCGAAGAGAAAACATTCTTTACAATGGCGGTGTAAGCCAAAGTTTATTCCAAATCGATTGCATCGCGCCATGTGTCTAAACAATGGTCCCAAAAGGTAGAACATGAACACATAGTGTGATGCAATCGATTTGGAGGCAGCTTAGGTTTGCGCCGCCGGTGTAAAGAATTTTCTCCCGGTTGCGAATAGAATTTCTCCAAAAACTTCCCATATTCATGGGGACATTTTCTTTGCTTGTCCCCTCAAAAAACAAAAATTTACAAGTCAACCCCTGTAACAGACTCTTGACAACAAACAGAACATATGGTATACGTATATATAATTACATATACTCTGTATATGACAATAGTATGTATGATAAATCTCATCATCATCATCATCATCATGAGCAAATTGGCTCTTCTGCTATTGTCTCCAGCAACGGCTTCTTAGACCTGCACATAGCCAACCTGTGCTTAACCTCCAGCGCAGAAAACTCCTCAACATCATCCAAATTCAGCTTCGGCACCACCGCCACCTCTTCTTTTACCTCCCGTGGAGGTTCCGGCAACACCCGGACATTTCCTCCGCCCGATACCCTTCTGGCTGCCGAATTCGCCGTCAAAAAGAGGGTACCCATGTCGGCTGTCGTGACGATCGAATTTAGCCTCTTCATCGGGAACATGACGTAAGCTGCCGAGAACTCGAGGTCTTGGTCGGCGCCGAGGGCGGAGAATCGGCGGCCGATTTGGAGAGACTTAGCGTCGACGAGGAAGTAGTTGGGGGCTTCCATCATGATTTCGGCCGCGTTCGTGGGTTCGTAGAATTGCTTGATTTCGCCTGTTGGGTAGATGACTCTGGTTGCTGATCTGGTGGCGGGGTGTTTTGGCGGCGGCAGTGAGAGGCCGCAGGAGATGAAGTTGCCCATGAGAGAGAGAGGGAGAGAGAGAATTTGTTTGGGAGATGAGACGGTGGTGGAGTTGAAGAGGAGAGAGAATTGATTGGGGATACAAGATCAGTTGAGAGTTGAGCAGATGGTTGGTTTAGAGAGAGAGAGAGCGAGAAATTTTTTTGTGTTCGAAAGTGTCTGGGGGGAAGTGGATGGGATTTTGGGGAGGTGTATGTATACAAGAGGATTGTGGGAAAAAGTCTACGGATCGTCTCCGGTACATGTTTTGAATTGAAGGACCATGTCGTCGATTGACTGCGATCAGTGGTTTGGATATATCAATAAACGGTCCAGATATAATGTTAACTGTCTTCTCCAGTTCAAAACATAAATATAAATGGGATTCGTTTTGAAATGAAAATTGGAGAGAAAAGTAAAAGAGAGAGGAGAAAGAAGAAGATTCGAAGACAGTTGGACTTGGACGTTGTGGAAATTGGAATTGGTTGAGAATCCGCGTCTCCGGTAAAGCCCGGAAATTGACGGAGAAAGAGTAGTAGTACTATTTTAGGACACCTCAGCAAAAGCATTAGATTGTGTCTTTGAATTTTTTTTGGGGGGGTTTTGGTAATTGTCAAGAAAAACTGGAATATTAAAATTGTGTCTTCACCTCTCTCACAAGTCACAGCCATTTTCACATGTTTGCGTGAAGTGGGTTGGGTCCAAAATTTAAAATGTTGAGCCCCACGAATTCGGGGGAGGTGTTGTGCGGTAGGTGTTGTGCGGCAAAACTACGTCGTTTTGCTCATTTTCTTAGTATATTCAAAGGCTCTGTTTGGAGAGTTAAGTGTGAGATTTAATTTTGGGTTCAATTTTAGGAGATTTAGACTCTTTGGGGTAGGGTATAGTGGGTTTAGGCACTTTGGGTTTATGCACTTTGTAATGATTTTTTCTTCCTCCAAACAAGGCCCTTGGAATCTATGGAAGTGTGCACAAAAATCAAACAAAATGACGTAGTTTTGCCACACAATACCTACCGCATAGCACCCACCCCGGATCCGATCCCCACAACTTGTTTGGGGTTATGTATGAATTTGGCCTCGTTTGGCTAAAAAGTAAAAAAAAATGATTTTTTTGTTTTTTTGTTGTCTTTATTTAATTTGTTTTTTTACATTTGTTAGTATTGCATCAGGTTTTCGTGATTTATTGATTTGTCTCATCGAGATGAATCCATAAAGTATAAAATAATGGTCGAAACTATTTTTTTTAAATAAAGTTGAAATTAATCCAATAAAATATATATTTTTTTAATAAACCAATTGTTTTCTTTTTAGCCAAACCAGACAGAAGTTTTTTCTTTTTGAAATATCACACTTATGATTTGAATATAAAAATTGTCTTGAGTTTGTCAAGCACTGGTTTTATACGAAAAAAATGGTAAGTCCATACGGAGAGAGAGAATTTTAAGTTCATCCTCTTAATTATAATGATCACCTATCTTTTAAAAGAATGTTGTCCAATCATATGATTATTGATAATGCTCGATCAACTTTTTTTTTTTTTTTTAACAAATAAAGTGCTCAATAAATTTGTAAATGAACGACTTAGATTGTGATGATAATATCTCGAATGGTCTTTCCAGATGCACTTCAACCACATACTGCATTGGATTCCAAATCCAGTAGCTTGTTTCATTTAATTGAAAAAAAATGCTTCAAAAATAAATATCATCCTCTAAAGGATGTACTGCATCTTAAATTAATGGGATGCTAAAGTATGTTACTGGTCGAAGTAATTAATTAATATGATATTATTTATGAATGTTTCCAGGTTATGAGTTATTAACATGATAAGTATTGATTTAGTCAAAATTAATTCAAATTTATGTGAGCACAATTTATTTACAAGATTCGGTGGGCATATATATATATATACACACCCCACTTCTAGTGAGGAGTCACATGCATGGAACCATAAAAAAATATCGGAGATGACTTTATCCGAGTAATTTTCGATAAAACTGTACACATAAGGTTTTAATTGAAAACTACTCAGACCTCTCATTTCCCGGCCATATTGTGATGATCCGAACCGTCAATGTGTTTTTAACGGTCCCCGCGAGGAATCGCCAAAAATAAAAAATACTGGGAAGGGCTTGATCGGAGCAGTTTTCATAAAACTACGATACTTACAGTTTTATGAAAAATTGCTCGGATCAAGCCCTTCCCGCTCATTTGTTTTGGTGATTCTTGGCACGGACCCTTAAAAACACGTTTCAAACATAGTGAACGGTTCAGATCATCAAAATATGGCCGGGAGAGGGGAGGTCCGTATTTTAAGCCAGGCATGGATCCCAAATTGGATATATCAGTCATGGTCTAGTCCACACCCTTAAAATTAAAATGTAGACTTTGTCCTTACCTTCACTTTCCCAATCAAATTTTCATGATCTGAACCGTCCAATGTGTTTAAAAACATGTTTTTTAGGGTCCCCGCGAGAACAATTGACCGGGAAGGTCATGTTACTGGTCATTTGTTTTGGTGATTTCTCGCGTAGACCTTTAAAAATACCCTTCAAACACATTAGATGATTCGGATCATGAAAATTTGATCACGAAAGTGAAGGTTCTAATTAGGGATCCCTCATTTTACTATAATGCGGACCTCATAGTAGTGTGCGTGTGGTGCACGAGTGTGTACTTGAACCGCGCCCATGCATGTATATAAAAATGCATGTAGGGCTGCAAACGAACCGAGCTGCTCGTGGCTCGGCTCGTTAAGTAATCGAGCCGATCAAAAAAAAAAAAACTTTTATCCTTTGGATATTAAAATTTTCTTTTACCGATCAAAAAAAGAAAAGAAAGGTAATCGAGCCGAATCGAGCTCGATTTTCAGGCTTGTTTAGTTAACGAGTTTGCTAAAGCTTGGCTTGGCTCGATTGTATGGGCTCGGCTCGTTTAAGAAGGCTCGCTAAGTAAATTACCATGGCTCGGCTCGTTTATGACCGAGCTGAGCTCGAGCTTGATCAAGCCGAGCTTCGAACACAACAACGCTCGGCTCGGTGCATGTATTGGTATTGAGAAAAATGTATATTGAGATTTGTGACACTGTATAAATATTTGTGGAGTATATTTTTTTGGAATTGCATGCACGTTCTAATGAGAGTAAGACCAATTGCAAATTATTACTGATGAAAATCGTTGATGCTGATTTAAAAATAATAATAAATAAATCGTCATTTGATTCCTATGTTAAATCCGTGTGGAGCCCCTTAACCTATCATACGCATGGAGTGGAGTGTGAATCAAACTACTCCAATCAGCACCACGAGTCTTTTAAAATTGTTTATTATTTTAAAAGAAAACAAAATGTGTGTAAAGTCTTGCAAATAGAGTACTGCTGACGTGGAGTCTGAGCGCGCATTTCAGCCGATCAAAAGTTTTCTGAACGGTCCAAATTTCTCCCTCCCTCTCTCTCCTATTTCTCTCTCTAAAATGCTGACCGTCCAAATATTTTGGACAGCTGAGATGTGCGTTGGGTACCGCCAAGTGGTACCCAGCCGACATCCAAGTTTTTCTCGACACTTAGGGTTTTGCTCCCTCGTAAGTTTTCATGTTCAAAACTTTTCAAATACTATCAATTCTTGTTCGAAATTTTTAGACTCTTAAGATTAGTTAAAGTAAGCGTAAGTAAGCGGGTAAAAAGACCTGTATGTGAACAAAACACATTTTTGGAAGTACATGTGGAATTTGGACCTTGACATGATATATGCTTTATTGTGGCGGGAAAAAAGGCCGGTGGTTGGTAGTGGTGTGGGCTGGGAATGAGCAGCTAATCATATGCTGTGGCGCGTCACCAGATCATTTTTTGTCACGGTTTCGACTTTCGAGTTTGCTCTCCCATTCTCCCCCCATTTTCTGGATTTTTTTTTATTAACCCTAAATTACGAAGTTTGTTTATGTGAGTGTGGAATGAAATTATCCCGTTCCACTAATTTGGCTTTTGGATTTTTTCAGTTGATGTGTATGATAAAAATGAAATGTCTCGTAGAATAGAAAAAGCTAAAAAGTCAATAATCTATCCCATCTTGATCACTTCAGTACTAATAGTTTTAATTTTCTAGAAAAGGAAGGATGGAGGGGCACAAATGATTGTACTAATCTTTTCTAGGGGCATGATTACAGGAAGGGCTGCAAACGAACCGATCGAGCTGCTCGCAAGCAGCTTGTGACTCAGCTCGTTAAGTAATCGAGCCGAGCTTGAGCTCGATTTTCAGGCTCGTTTAATTAACGAGCTCGCAAAAGCTCAGCTTGGCTAGTAAATGCTTGGCTCGATTGTATAGGCTCAACTCGTTTAAGGAGGCTCGTTAAATAAATTACCCTGGCTCAGCTCCTTAAGGGTTTGGCTCAATTATGACTGAGTCGAGCTCGAACACAATAAAGCACGGCTTGGGTCGTTTGCACCCCTTTACTGGGACTTTAGCTGATTCCGAAAGGGAAGATTTAGATGAAGGAAACTTTAGACAAATCATCAAGAGGAAAGGGAAGAAAAAAAACTCTACTCGCCAATGAAGAAAAAAAAAAAAAAAACTCTCTAGGGCAATCATTCGGGGTAGGAATAAACTAAAACATACATATTCGTGAGAAGAACAAAATTTTACGGTTTGTGGAAATTTTTATATTTTTAAAATTTCTCTTGTCGAATGGAACGATGTGATGTAAAAATTATAAACAAATCTAGTAGGAGTAAAAATTAAAAGAAAACAACCAAAAATATTGAGCCAAAAAATTACTCCCTTTGTCCCAAAATGAATGTCCCAGAACACTATTCACACCTCTTGAAAAATCATTTATATATTTGAAGCTATTATGAATTATATATGCAATATAGATTTTATTTGATAGATTTTTCTTAGTTTTATTAAACAAAATTTTTCAAATCGAAAAAGTATTATAGATTGCAATATATAGATGATTTGTTGAGGAGTGTGAATAGTAATTTTGGACATCCATTTTGAGACAGAGAAAGTATCAAAAAGTTAGGCAGAAGTGTTGAAAGTATTCCCTTTGTTCACTTTTGTTTTGTCCCTTTGTTTGAAAAACATGTATTCTGTTAGACAAAAATAATAATTTATTTTCCTCAAATAAAAATTTCACCATTGAAAATAGCTTACTAAGATGTTATAATCAGTGTAAATTTTCAAACAAGAAAAGATGCATAAGAATTGTTCTTTTCGCGTTCGTCAAACAAAAAATCCGAAAAATGATACACGGAAGTACTTTATTTTTTATTTGAAAAATGACAAGAGAGAAAAAGTGGGACTGTTATTTAGGAACGGAGAGAGTATCTCTTACTGACTGACAAAAATAATGAAAAGAAAAGATACTGATAAAAAAAAGAAAAAGAAAAGATCAATTGAATAGATCAAACCTAAAATATGTGGCTAAACAATGAAATAATCTATCGAGATACTATAAATTATAGAAAAGTCATGCTATTTTTCAAATAAAAAAATGAAGTACTTCTGTGTATTAATTATTTAATTTTTTCGCACCAAATTAAAGTAATTGTCGAGTACCTTAATTTGGTGCGAAAGAATTTGAAAAATGACAAGAGTGAGAAAGTGGGACTATTATTCACTACAAGAAATTAGGTCTTTGGAGACGAATGAAATCGTCATGAAATGCATGGTTTTTGTCTCTGATAGTCTTGGTGACGAAAAATAGTTTTGCCACCTATAGGTTGTCTTCGAAAGTCACCTGGTGACGAAATTATTGTTTCGTCACCTATACTAAATTTTGGTGACGAAATTTTTCATCACCAATTTTCAAATTATTTGTCACCCACTCACTAGTTTCGTCACTAACCGTGACTAGAAATTGATGAAGGAAACTACTTAGGTGACAAAAAATTTCGTCACTAACCGTGACAGAAATTGATGAAGGAAACTACTGTGTTACCGCGTGGCGCACGTGTGACACCTACGTGTCACCCGCGTGGCTCTGGCGTGTCAGCACGCGTGGCAGCTGAAAATTGAAAATTTTGCTCCTTCTGGGAATCGAACCGAAGACCTTACTCGTGCGCGCTAACCAGCTGAGCTAGGCCACCACTTGTGCCATTTAGGCACCTTTTTAATATTTATACTTTGAAAACCGGATTATTCTTATACAAACCCCTACTAATATAATTTCTTTTATAAATTTTATACTTATACAAACACCTACTAATATCACTACTTTAATAATTTTTTTTATTTTTTAACACAAAAAATTTTCTTTTTTAACAAAAGCCTTTTAATAAAAATTTTAATCGAGTTTATACTATACAAATAATTTTTTTTTTTATTCCGATTGTTTTACATTCCCCATTTGAACACCCATTATACAAACACCAACTAATATAATTTTAAATATATATTTTTTCTTTTTGAAAGAAATTTTTTTCTTTTTTAACAAACGCCTTTTAATAATTTTTTTAAATCCAGTTTATACTATAAAAATAAGTTTTTTTTTATTCCCATTGTTTTATGCTCCCCATTTGAACACCCATTATACAAACACCTACTAATATCATATTTTTAATAAATTTTCTTTTTTAACATAAGCCTTTTTATAAATTTTCTTTTTTTAATCTTGTTTATACTATACAAATCAGTTTTTTTTAATCTGGTTTAATAGTTTGTTATAAATTACATTTAACATATATATTTTAAATGTAATTACAAACACCATATTTACAAGCGTTGATTTAAACCGTTGGCATTTCACATCTCGTCATTGTCACCAAAATCGAAGTTCGTCGGGTCATTTTTTTAGATTGCAAGACTCGACCCCACACTTGAGTCATTGTCATTTTTTTCAATCGAAACCATCTATCTTTTACATATTAAAGAGTACATAATTAATTTCATACAAAAAATAAAGTTAATCAGCTATCGCTGCACAATTTGTTTTTGATCGGCAAAGAAGAATTTTATTAATAACGGGGGAGCTATCGCTACACAATTGATCAGACAAAAAAAAAATATTTTTGTTAATGAAATTGTGTCTCGATAATTAAGAAGCTTTCTAAACCCGATCGAGGCAAATTTTTACGAGAAAATGATTAAATAAATAAGGAAAATTAGTTTTGGTGGGTGACGAAAAAAATAGAGTAAATGGGTGACGAAAAAAATTTCCTGGGCCAAAGTCTTCTCTTTTGTAAGGAATATTTTTGTCTTCTATTGGTTTGCTCTCCTGGGGAGGATGTGGAGGGAACATATTAGTGAGGAAAAAAATATTTTCATCACCAAAAAGATGTGGAGGGAACATATTAGTGATGAAAAAAATATTTTCGTCACCAAAAGTTGTGGAGGGAACATATTAGTGACGGAAAAAATATTTTCATCACCAAAAATTCCATTCTTCCACAAGTTTAGAGATGAAATAAAATTTCATCACCTTTATTTTTGTTTATCCTCCCAATTAGAGACGAATTATATTTTTCCTCTCAAAATAGTCATATAGGAGACAAAAATTAATTTCGTCACCAGAATTTCGTCACGGTTTATCATTTTTGTTGTAGTGATTTAGGAACGGAGAGAGTATCTCTTATTGGTTGACAAAAATAATGAAAAGAAAAGATCAATTGAATAGATCAAACCTAAAATATGGGGTAAAAAACTAAACACTGAAATAATCTATCGAGATATAAATTATAGAAAATGGACATCATCCCACGTATATGAAATAGCTAGTAGGCTCAATTTGGTAGCTTGCCAATTTTGGCTTCAATTTATTTTTTATTTTGCCCCTCACAATTTTGGTCTTTGTCTTCTTCTTTTTTCCTCCTCTCATTTTAGTATGCTTTCGTATGGTATAGATGATTGTGTAGGGCTCACTTCTGGGTCCCACATAATTTGAGCCATCTAATAATTTTAAAATATTTATTTGGGTTGTCTTGTTAAAAATAATACTATGAATTAGATAAATATAATAGGACCGACACCTAGCTACTTGCAAAAACTCAATTTAATATTTAATATTCAAAGCCACGGACACAATACTCGTACATATATAGCGGGAGCCACACCACATAGTATATTATTAACATTATAACTTAATTTGTCGATTGACTAATTGTATCTTTGCTAGCCGTGACGCACTCTCTGATCAGAGGATGTCATTTGAGTGTGGATACCGACCTTGAAAACCAAATGTGTTCCGATGGAGGGTGTCCATCCCTAGTCCTAAACATATGATCGGAGCCATTAACTTTTTAGAGAATAATCTATTGGTACATGCTCGATGAACTGATTGAATTTTAGTTTAAAATTTTTGACTGCGAATTCTGGAAAAAAGTTGGGCGAAGTGATCAAGTACCTATTGGTATTCGATTCGACTGATATTCAAAAGGATACTTTACGAGTTAGTATTATTATTTTTTTTATAAAAGTAACAGTTCTGATTATCTATATGGGTACGTATGGCCCTACACATTCTATCTATACACAATCGACACCCATATATCTGATCCTAAAAATTTATTCGTTATTTTAATTGGTTGTAATTTGAAATGCTCTCGTTTTTGCCTTAATTTGTTCCTATAATTGGGAGGGTTGGTGGAGAGTCTCACAACTCGTCTGTCCATCTTATGTAAACAAGACCTGAGTACTTTGACACCTAAAGCTTAGGTTCACATGGCAATAGGGCAACTAGAATAGAATATTTTAAATTATTTTCATTTATTAATTTCCTTCACAAAATTACAATTACACCAATAACAAGATCAGGAATATGATCAGTTTCTTCATTTCTTGTGATCCTATCTGTAATACCCCTAAGGAGTCCCACATCGGAGGATGTAGGGAAATTCAAGTGGTTTATAAAGAAATGCACACCAATTACTATTAACTTGAGGTTAACCTTTTGAGCCACATAGTTAGGCTAAGAGTTTGTAAGTTGTCGTTGCATTATCACTAAGTTCAATTGTTTAAAAATATCATCAATCTTAGCACTGTATTAATTTCTTCTTCTTTTATTTAGGTGCAATAGGAAGATCATAGATAACCTCTCAATGGGTCGAGAAGTCGGGAGTTTTGAAAACTATGTTCACTTCACATTTCCAAAAAAAATTCCAAAAAGATTCTTTCCCCATCTCTCATTTTTCCAATAATTAATCACATTTCTCTCTCTACTCATACCCCTCTCTCCAATCATTATTTTCATTTCTCTCTCTATCTCTCTCCAATTATTACATCTCTCTCTAATTATTACTTTTTCAAGCTCGTTTAGTTAACGAGCTTGCTAAAGCTTGGCTCGGCTCGATTGTATAGGCTCGACTTGTTTAAGAAGGCTCGTTAAGTAAATTACCCTGACTCGGCTGGCTTATGACCGAGCTGAGCTCGAGCTTGATCAAGCCGAGCTTCAAACACAACAACGCTCAGCTCGGTGCATGTATTGGTATTGAGAAAAATGTCTATTGAGATTTGTGACACTGTATAAATATTTGTGGAGTATATTTTTTTGGAATTGCATGCACGTTCTAATGAGAGTAAGACCAATTGCAAATTATTACTGAAAATCGTTGATGCTGATTTAAAAATATATATATAAATAAATCGTCATTTGATTCCTATGTTAAATCCGTGTGGAGCCCCTTAACCTATCATATGCATGGAGTGGATTGTGAATCAAACTACTCTGTGATCCATGAATCTTTTCAACTTTTAAAATTGTTTATTATTTTAAAAGAAAACAAAATGTGTGTAAAGCCCTGGGACTTAAGGTTTTGCAAATAGAGTACTGCTGATGTGGTGTTTGAGCGCGCATTTCAGCTGTTCAAAAGTTTTCTGAACGGTCCAAATTTCTCCCTCCCTCTCTCTCCTATTTCTCTCTCTAAAATGCTGACCGTCCAAACATTTTTGGACAGCTGAGATGTGCGCTGGGTACCGCCAAGTGCTACCCAGCCGACATCCAAGTTTTTCTCGACACTTAGGGTTTTGCTCCCCCATAAGTTTTCATGTTCAAGACTATTCAGATACTATCAATTCTTATTCGAAATTTTTGGACTCTTAAGATTAGTTAAAGTACGCGTAAGTAAGCGGGTAAAAAGCCGTGTATGTGAACAAAACACATTTTTGTAAGTACATGTGGAATTTGGACCATGGCATATGCTTTATTGTGGCGGAAAAAAAAGGCCGGTGGTTGGTAGCGGTGCCGGTGTGGGCTGGAAATGAGCAGCTAATCATATGCTATGGCGCGTCACCAGATCATTTTTTTTGTCACGGTTTCGACTTTCGAGTTTGCTTTCCCATTCTCCCCTCTTTTTTTGGAATTTTTTTTTATTAACCCTAAATTACGAAGTTTGTTTATGTGAGTGTGGAATGAAATTATCCCGTTACACTAATTTGGCTTTTGGAATTTTTCAGTTGATGTGTATGAGAAAAATGACATGTCTCGTAAAATATGAAAAGTCAAAAAGTCAATAATCTATCCCATCTCGATCACTTCAGTACTAATAGTTTTAATTTTCTAGAAAAGGAAGGATGGAGGGGCACAAATGATTGTACTAATCTTTTCTTGGGGCATGATTACAGGCAGAGCTGCAAACGAACCGAGCTGCTCGCAAGCAGCTTGTGACTCGGCTCGTTAAGTAATCGAGCCTAGCTCGAGCTCAATTTTCAGGCTCGTTTAGTTAACGAGCTCGCAAAAGCTCAGCTTGGCTAGTAAATAAGTAAACGCTCGGCTCGATTGTATAGGCTCAACTCGTTTAAGGAGGCTCGTTAAGTAAATTACCCTGGCTCAGCTCCTTAAGGGTTTGGCTCAATTATGACTGAGTCGAGCTCGAACACAATAAAGCTCGGCTTGGGTCGTTTGCACCCCTTTACTAGGACTTTAGCTGATTCCGAAAGGGAAGATTTAGATGAAGGAAACTTTAGACAAATCATCAAGAGGAAAGGGAAGAAAAAAAAAACAGTACTCGCCAATGAAAAAAAAAAACTCTCTAGGGCAATGATTCGGGGTAGGAATCAACTAAATTCACCTTACATGTTTTCCGAATTAATTTTTCGAAACACAAACTTTTTCCAAAACTAAAATTTAATCATAAAACATATTGACGTTACGAATAGTAGGGTTGGGCGGTTGGCATGCACACTGAAGAACACCCCACAGAAGCTCAGCCCCAAGAGTCCTAGAATGATGCCCATAGCCACAAAAATCCTTTTAGAGCCGTCCAAACCATGTTAAAACATACATATTTGCGAGAAGAACAAAATTTTACGGTTGGTGCAAATTTTTATATTTTTTAATTTTCTCTTTTCGAATGGAACGATGTGATGTAGAAATTACAAACAAATCTAGTAGGAGTAAAAATTAAAAGAAAACAACAAAAAATATTGAGCCAAAAATTACTCCCTCTGTCCCAAAATGAATGTCCCAGAACACTATTCACACCTCTCGAAAAATCATTTATATATTTGAAGCTATTATGAATTATATATGCAATATAGATCTTATTTGATAGATTTGTCTTAGTTTTATTAAACAAAATTTTTCAAATCGAAAAAGTATTATAGATTGCAATATATAGATGATTTGTTGAGGAGTGTGAATAGTAATTTTGGACATCCATTTTGAGACAGAGAAAGTATCAAAAAGTTAGGCCGAAGTGTTGAAAGTATTCCCTCTGTTCGCTTTTGTTTTGTCCCTTTGTTTGAAAAACATGTATTCTGTTAGACAAAATAAATAATTTATTTTCCTCAAATAAAAATTTCACCATTGAAAATAGCTTACTAAGATGTTATAATCAGTGTAAATTTTCAAACAAGAAAAGATTCATAAGAATTGTTCTTTTCTCGTTCGTCAAACAAAAGGGAGTAAAAATTCTAGAAGGGAAAGATTCTTTGATTACTGTTTCGTTGAGTTAAAGAAGCTGTCAATGCATGGAAATTTTTTTTGCGTACCGAACGGGTACTACATGTCCATACCGAGCACAATCTCAGCCGTCCAAAAGTGTTTTGGACGGTCCAGATTGATTACCTCTCTTTCCTCTCACCTGACCACTCTCTCTTCCCTTTTTCTCTCTCCTCTTCCAGACTGTCGAATCACACTTTAGATGGCTGAAATTGCCGAACGAGTATCACCTAGGCAATATCCACCCGGCACTGAAAAATTTCTCATGTTTCTTTCACTTTGTTTGTATTAAGGCATAATTTTCAGGCTCCATAAATACTTATGTGATCTTTATATGGAAGCATCTAGTAGCATGTTACGGAGTCAACACGAACAAATTTTACAAGGTCAACTGAAAATTTTGCCGTAGGCAATGACAATTTCTGCCCGTAGAGGAGCCCATCCTTTCTTTCTTTGTTTCTTCCGAATAATGGGCTTATTTCTTGAATTAGTTGAGTTGTTGGACTTTTTTATCTCGTGAACTGCTACACAATTAATTAATGTAGTGTCCCGCTGTTTATATTTTGTTATTCATGCATGATACAAATGATACTCCATCTGTTCCAAAATAATAGTCCACTACGAAAAGTCGTGCTATTTTTCGAATAAAAAAATGAAGTAATTCTGTGTATTAATTTTTTAATTTTTTCGCACCAAATTAAAATAATTGTCGAGTACCTTAATTTGGTGCGAAAGAATTTGAAAAATGACAAGAGTGAGAAAGTGGGACTATTATTTAGGAACGGAGAGAGTTTCTCTTATTGGTTGACAAAAATAATGAAAAGAAAAGATCAATTGAATAGATCAAACCTAAAATATGGGGTAAAAAAACTAAACACTGAAATAATCTATCGAGATATAAATTATAGAAAATGGACATCATCCCACGTATATGAAATAGCTAGTAGGCTCAATTTGGTGGCTTGCCAATTTTGGCTTCAATTTATTTTTTATTTTTGATTTTGCCCCTCACAATTTTGATCTTTGTCTTCTTCTTTTTTCCTCCTCTCATTTTAGTATGCTTTCGTATGGTATAGATAATTGTGTAGGGCTCACTTCTGGTCCCACATAATTTGAGCCATCTAATAATTTTAAAATATTTATTTGGGTTGTCTTGTTAAAAATAATATGAATTAGATAAATATAATAGGACCGACACCTAGCTACTTGCAAAAACTCAATTTAATATTTTATATTCAAAGCCACGGACACAATACTCGTACATATATAGCGGGAGCCACACCACATAGTATATTATTAACGTTATAACTTAGCTGTAAGGCCGTGAATCCTTCGAATTTAGACAATGGATCGGTGGTGACTTTCGATATGCACAGGTACGAGAAATGTCCACGATCGGTGTAAGAAAAATACTATCATGCAATGTGCTGTGGACAGAGAGATTCGTTGATCTAAAAACTTGGTTTTGAGAAATTTCTTAGAAAGTAACTTATTTTTTAGAAAATATGATCAGAGACATTCTTTGATTTCGTCTTCAGTATTTAGTGGTTTTTTTTAGAAATATTTTTATACTTTTCCGATTGATCTCGTCAAGCCGAACAATATGATGTAAGAAATTATACCAAATCCAGTAAAGGTTACGAGAAAACTACCAAAAAGTCACACACACAAAAAAAAAAAGTTCAAAGGGGGCTAACTAGTGAAAGTTATAGGGAGCACCTAACATGAATAATCCCATCAAGCCACAAAATTGCATTCCTTCTAGTGAGGGCGGAGCCAGAATTTTTGATAAATGGGTCCAAAATTTGAACTACGAGCAATTCAATTTTCCGATTTGCTAGAAAGAAGCAATTAGATTAAAATAAAAAAAGTAGGAATATATTGCTAATAACTAAGGGTAGCTTCAATTTACAATTGACCTCAACGACTTTTCGTACTTTGAAAACGATGCATGATAGCCTTATTTGTAATGCAATAAAAAATATCTCTCTATGTACACAACCAAACTATATATTTTTTTGGTACGTACGTCGAAAAAAGTACACAACCAAACTATCATGTATCCATCACACATTCAATATCGGGCATTTTTCCAACTTAAAAAAAAAAACCTACCCGTCCGTTCAATTTTGACGTACTTTCCAAAAGCACAAAATTGAGGAATACAAAAGCACTAATTTAATCACATATTCACATACTTTTCACAATAATATGCCTTTAGCAATACTTTTGAAAACAATCAGCCATAACAAAAAAACTAACATTGAAAATTGATACAACGGTCAGCAGGTATCACATGACTAGAAGTCTAGAACAACGATTGGGAAAAAAATTAACATACCAGGTATCACATGACTAGAAGTCTAGAACAACAATTGGGGGGAAAATAACATACAATGTATCACATGACTAGAAGTCTAGAACAATCAATAATAATAATAATAATAATCGGGAAGGACTTGATCCGAGTAGTTTTTCATAAAAATGTATATATACAGTTTTATGAAAAAAACTGCTCGGATCAAGCCCTTCACAGTCATTTTATTTTATTTTTTGGTGCATCCTAGTGGCAACCCTTAAAAATATGTCCCTTAAAAACATGTTTTAAACACATAGGTCGGATCATCAAATTCAATATGAAAGTGGGAGGTTTGCACGGAAGGAAAGTAAGGGATCCCTACTTGACCCGTGGTGTACCTACCATTTTTCAATTGAGTTTTGATGAGTTTTATGAAAAACTACTTAGATCAAGCCTTTTCCGGTCATTTTTTTTTGATGATTCTTCGTAGAGACCCTTAAAAGCATGTTTTAAATACATTAAATGGTTCGGATCATCAAAATATAGCCAAGAACTATGAGCTCCGCATTTTAACAAATTGAGGGTTAATTAGGATTCTCTCATTATATGTATATAAGATATGTTACCTCTGGTGTGCCATGGAGATTTTTGGGCAGAGAGAAGAAAGCGTAGGAAACCCTCTCTCCGCCCCTCTGACACCATGAGGAAAGTTTTGTTGGTCATCGTACTGGGCCGCAAAATTAGGGCATAGGCTGAAATTAGATCAGGCTCATGTCGCTAATGTCCAATGGGCCGGAAGGCCACGAAGGGGGCTGGCTTTGAACAAAGGCTAAAACCAACTAAGTGAGCCCAGACCACAATTTTGTGGGCCTGTAGTTGTTGGGCTGAACAAGGCTAGATCAAGCCCTACCCTTACGCATAGTTCGTCTAATCGTCGCCACGTGGATGCTAGCGTGGCATGAGTGGGCAACGTGGCAAAGGCCAACGTGGCATTTGGAAACTACCTGCACGACGAGAAATTATTATTTGCCGGTGTCCCGAGGACCCTTTTCCACCACTCTTTTGTGTGGACTCCACCGCTAAATGTGTGGTAAAAAAGATCCCGAGAACACTACGTGAGCGGTGTTCCATAGAGCGCTCGATAAACTCTCATGCATGACATCAGGGCAAGCGTCATGGGGGGCATGAGCTGAGCACGAGATGCTAGGGTGCATTGGTGCTAATTAATAACTAATCTAAGTGACATTACATTGAAAAATGCACTAGATCCTCCAATTCCAATTCGAACTTTTGTAAGGCCGTACAATCCTTGCATAGAAAAATGACAAAAGTGGAAGTAGTAGTAATTAATTAGCACAGTACCCACTGCCTTTGCATCGAGAGATTACTTAGATCTAAACACGTGGTGTCTTAGACCACTTTTTCACCACATATTTCGTATGGAACCATGGCTTCAGCTACCGCACCACGTGGTGAGCACGTGGGGTCTCCACAATCAAAATTTATAATTTGTGATTTTAGGGCTTCAAGTATTACTAAATAGTACAATACTACACTATACACTAGTTCAAAAATTTAAAGTACCGTACTTACTGTCCTCACCTCACAGGACTAGAATTCCCATAAAGAATTTTACTAGATGCGTTGCATGCTCTCTCGAGTGTAATTTTGTTCATTCCTATTAAGTAAAGATGAATGTTACCCTCATTTCGATCAGTGAAAAAAATGTGGAGTTTATAAGATCAATACAATTTTTTTGTAATAGTTGGATTAGTTTATGATGGAACCCAGACTTATTCCACCAAACAAAATGAGAGTAACGTTCATCGGATCGTGGGGCCCTGTAGCGCACCAAAATGCTACAGGGTTGTAGCCCCCGATCGTGGTCATCCAAAAGTATTGTCAATGGTCTGGATTTGTAGATGATTTTTACCGGTCAAAAATCATCTACCAATCCAGACCCCACTGCTTGCCAAGTTGGACGGTTGTGATGCGAGCTACAACCTTGTAGCGCTTTCAAGCGCTACAAGGTCCCCGGACCCAACGTTCACCCTCATTTTAGTAAGGGTGAACAAAATCACACTGATTGCTCTTTGCATCACGTGGTAGGAGTAATAAGAGCATCTTCAATGGTCTCGCCATTGCTCCAGCGAGACCAAAGTGGCGAGGTTTCTCCACGAAAACAACAGCCAGCAGCCTCGACAACGTCCTTGGCAAATCCCGAGCTACTACAATACCTCGCCACAGTAGGTGAGGTATGGCGAGATCGCCAGCCCCTCTCTCTCCGTCGCTCGTCGGAAAAAATGGGTTGTCGGAATAATCACGCTAAAATCGTTTTAAGACACCCACTATGTAGCCCTCGTCGAGACGACTCGATTGGTGCAAGATCCGTCGCCGATGGAGCTCCGGTCACTGCGCACGCTCCAGTCAAAGGTGGCGCGTGCCGGAGAATTAGTTCTACTCTTGTGCGTGTTTCTCACGTGCCAAACAGATGGAAGACAATTTTGAGGGGTTTTTTTTCCTGGTTGAGCCAAATGGCTAGGCTATTGGGTAGTGGTGATATTTGTTGGCTAGCTATATCAATATATGCCACATTTTCGAGCCAATTTGTTAAGAATGCTATTGAGGCTGATAGAGATGCTCTAATTTATTGGAGCATATATCTTCTGAACAAAAGAAAAATTCTAAATGGAGGGAACAAAAATAAGATTTCAAAATACAATACCGCGGGAAAAAAATGAAAGAGGAAAGAGTGTTGTGAAAATATTTTCTCCCCTTTGTGACGAGATTATTCAATCTATCCTCGACCAATATAATTACTTCATTCACAATTCTATCGACAATGGCTTCTACTCCCTCCGCCCCTTTTTAAATTGGTTTGGGAAACGTGTATTTTTGTAACCATTAAAAAATACGCTTTCGTAGCATGTTTTTATTTTTGCACCGAATAAGTACTTTAATTTGGTATTGTTTTTAGGAATTTTAAATTGCATGTATTCCAATAGCGATCACTTAAAAAGAGACGGAGGGGAGGGAGTAGTTTAGTTGATCATTTACTAGTACTTAGCAAAAGAAAAATGTTGTTAAAGTTAACGATGTGTAGCCCCAAAAGTGCTTACAATTGAATAATCAAAGTTAACAACCTCTAAACCAATAACCAAAATTTGGCCTTTGCATAATCAAAGTTAAGCAATATTTTCACAATAACCAAATTTAATGGACCACACATCTCCTCAATCAAGTACACCCATCATTACCTAAAAATCTTCTTTCTATTTTTCAACAATTTTTTCAAAAATTATTTTAAAAAGTGCTTTTTTTTCAAAAACTATATTTTTTTTACAAATTGTTATTTTGAGAACTACTTATTTTCGAAAAATTTTCTCACAAAAACTTATTGAATAGAAAAACATCTTTTCAAACAGTTTTAACAAAAAAAAAAAGTTTTTAAATAGGTGATGTAACAAGTTTTGGGTATCCAATTTTGATTATGTCATTGTGGACTTCCACATTGTTAACTTTAGTCATTCTCTAAATAAAATAATCACAATTATTTTGACTTACACCCCTCATACTTTGGCCGATTTTGAAAGACACCCCCATTTTTAGATACGTACACCCGCTCAACTTTGGACCTAATTCAAAACGTTAGATTTTCTGTCAAAATTAACCCCCGTGTGCAATTTAGTGCTTTGGCGGCAATTTTCCCTCCAAAACCCCTTCTCCTTCTTCTTCTTCTTCTTCTTCTTCTTCTTCTTCTTCTTCTTCTTTTTTTTTTTTACCAAATTGCTCTTAGCCCACCTTATATTATGTTTCATAAATTATTTAGTCACCCTAACTTTCAAAAAAATCTACAAACTCATTCTCCATCAATGGCACACTCTCAATCCTCAAGATCTAGCACAACAACAAATGAAAACTTGTTCCGAGTTTGTTTCTATGGCGATCGGACTCCGGTAAGGAAATCTACAAAAACGGCAATTGTGGGTAAGAGGTTCTTCGGTTATGCTAGATTTGGGATAAGTGATTTCTCTTTAATGGTCTAATTTTTCTGCATTATTCTTAAGAATAAGATCAGGATCAACCACTTGAGTTCTTTTTTTTTTTTCTTTTTTCCTTGTAGAGGTATTAATTGTGCCTTTTTTGAAAGACCTGATTATCCGGAACATGCTGGATTGCTGGACTCCGACTTTTGTAATGCAATTATGTTATTCTAATGATGAATTAAGGCATATAGCATATATCAATAGCTAAGGCATTTGCCAACAAATTGAATTAAGGCATATAGCGGATATGAATTCCTACTTTTGTAACCAAATTGAATATCGCATGCCCGTCAACAAAAGCAATTACAGTAGCAATATAACCTTCAAAGTTGATATCAATAGCAGCAACATTTGCCAACAAACTATATAACAATACCAACAAAAGGTATTTCCCAACAAAAGGTATTGCAAAAGACTACCAGCAAAACAGATCACAAAACGGGGCAAAATAAAGTCTAAAATTGATGATCCACATGTGATCACAAAACAAAGTCAAATTCCTTATATGTCTTTTATACTAAACAAGTAGATTCCAAAAGCATAGTCCAACCATTTGTGAGCATCCCAAGTGGCGGTGCCTTCGTCCAGCCCGCGGTAATTCATACCGGAAGTGCTCGATCGTGGTCACACCTCTCAATTGTTGGAATGATGATAGCATACTATGTGAAATTGCCGAATACTTGAAAACAAGTACTTAGAGAAGACCAGAGTCGCCACTTGGTTATAGGTCAAAGAACCATAATGACTATATATGGAATGAGTCGAATGACTCAATCCTTGCGTCACCACATGACGGGTCTGGGGGCTAAGGTACCTAGTGGGAAGGTCTCAGGCACCCACTCCGCCCAATCAAATGATTAGTCTTTACTTATCATCATTGATTCGTAATGTCTCTATCCTAAAATGCATTAGACTCAAGTAAATAGATAGGTAGAAGTTAAAACGTTTTCAAAAATAATCTTTTTGCAAGAGGGAAAAGCTTTTTTTTGGAAAACTACTTCCACCAAATGCAGCACACAGAAAAGGAAAAAAAAAAAAAGACACCCTATAGCATGCAAAAGATCAATCCACTGTTGCGAATAAAGCCATTTATGAACTTACTCTTCCCGAGCTCTCACAAACAGTCTGTCCCGAGGCACCCTAAAACTTGACATGCAACTGAATAAGGGATAAGCAATATGCATGGGTTAGAAAAACCGACAAGAACTGAACTTTCGACCAAATTAGGAAACTTTTTAAATTGGGAAACTTTCCAAATTAGGTGTAACACCCTGATTTTTTTTTTAACAAATAAAAGAATAAAAAGGAATTATAAAAATAGAATTAACTTTGGGTGACCGCTAACTGTTAGGATTGAAAAACATTTTTTTTTTGTGTGACTTAAAGCCTATTAAAAATAAAATAGCGTGATTTTTTTTTTACATGTTAAGATATTATTTTAGCCCCGCTAATAGTATTGGGACACGAGAATACGACACGAGCTGTCGCGAGGCAAGTAAACTTGGGACCCAAGCAAAGAACCTTCCGGAAATAGGCAAGGTGGAGCCTTATGGTTGGATGCTTGGGGCCCAAGCAAAGGGTCTCCGGAAAGTGCATGAGTTGGCACGAGATGATGTCACACGGGATGATGTCATAAGGGATGACTCAACACTAACAATAATTATGGACAGTTCTAGATGCATGGTTGGAGCACAACTATAAATGTGGTTCTCTTACCCTTCACAATACACAGCACACACACACATAACCGACACAATAGAACAGAAAAATAAAAGAAAGAAACGAGGGAGAAAAGCAAGGAGGAACTAAGGAGGAAAAAAAAAAAGAATTAGGTAAATTCTTTACCCCACTGCCGTAGACACATGCACACACTGGCACTTACATTTAATTGTTTTTCCCTAAAGGCATTACCAAGATAATTGTAGGATGGCTCCATGATATATTAGTTTATTTTTTTCGTTGATTTCAGTAATAGGAATCCTAGGAAGGATTGTTTCGGTAATGGAAAATGCTAACATTAGGACTAAGATAGAACAAAATATTGGAATTGCTCCTGCATAATGTTGAATTACGAACACAATGGAATTAGTGACGGTAACTATTGGGATCAAAACAGTTCATAGGTTCACAAATTAATCGTACATAATTATTGGCTGAAAATGAGTCGAGCCTCTTGTGTAGCTTGTGCCCCGACTTAGCCCCTTTTGTAACTAAACCAAGCTCGAGCTCAAGGAGTAGGCTCGTAGGTGTTAATTCCTTGGCAACCTCAGGAGCTGCCCTTCCCTAGAATGGAGTAAAATTCTAAAATAGAATACAAGGCAATAAATTAAAATCCGTATACGCTTATTTAGTTAGGATTGTAATTTGGCACCACGATTTTAGCATTTCTAATAATTGATGTCTTATTCTAGGACCCGGTGCATCTCAGTTAAGTTACAGTGGTTGTGTTTGGTTAGATAGTTTAGTTTAGTTTTGATGATGTCATTAGGTGTAATGAGTGGAGAGAGATAGAGAGAGAAATGAGGGAAATAATGATGTCACCAAAACTAAAACTAAAACTAAACTGGGAAACGAACAGGGCCAAGTAGGTCTCAGACTCAAGTAGGTGAGTTATGAATTATCTCTGTTACATGAGGTTTTTGCAAAAATTTATGTTCTTATTAAAATTATGATTATTTATATTCTTTTGTAGCAAATACACCATGGAATTATGATATGTTGCAGTTTATGAAAATAGTATTAATAATACGTCCGGACGATGTCCCTGAAATCTGGGGGACGTTAAAGATACCAGTGGGAACGTGTTATAAGGGTGGAATGGAAAGGGGCACGGCCAGGTGTCCAACTGGATTGATCAATTAAACACGTGTTGAGGGTCGCTCCCTCATAGCTGGCATAAATCGTCGAATGGTGTATTATGGTATACATGAAAAGCTATGTTATATGTGCGCTTACTTATGCTTTTGCCTACAGTTTAAACTATGAAAATTTGACGTTATGGTTCCTGTTTTGATGAGAAATTTTTAAATTTCATGGTAGCCCGTGTAATTTTGATAGTTTATAAACTCACACAAGCGGTGGCTTATGATCTTTGTACTTACTTTCCTTTCCAGGTAACTAGGAATAGGAGATCGGGTCAAGATACCAGCAATTAGTATATGTCCTGTTGTAAAATAAATAAAAAGAAAGGAAATGTATCCTATGTATGGAATAAAGGACTCAAGCGAGTCACGATTGTAAAATAGCGCTTCCGTAATGACAAATTGTTTATTTTAAATAAATAAACGTGGAAAAATATTGATAGAGGCCTTTGGTGAGAAAAGCTCACTGACCGGTCACGATAATTAATCCGTTGGATTTGAGTCGTGACATTAGGAAACTTTCCTAAATGGGGATACAACAAACTTTGTAAATTTGGAAACTACATGCAAGATCAGGCTACTCATGGGTGGGCCATGAGGACAAAATAGCTAATCAATCATGCATCATGCCGATATGCGACATTCAGGGGTAAAATAGTAATTTGACTTGCTGGGAACAAATAGACAGCGTAACAACTGTGGATACTTGATATGCATGGGTCTAAACAGACAACATAAGGATAGGGGCAAAAGCGTAAACATGCACCCGGACAACCTAACGATTAGAAATATAGCGTGTATGTAGGGTAAAACGGGCAATATAACGCCAGCGATGAAAACATAAGCGTGCATGTGGATAGAGTAAGAACTACTTGTAGGTGTGAGAGAGTCATGCATGAAAGCTACATTATGCATGCAAGGGAAAAAACAGACATTCTTACAGTAAGTGGGAACTGACCGTGTCGTGCCGAGTCAAAAATAAATATTTAATAATTAGGAATTAACTTTTATTCCGGAGAATAGCGGTTAAGTCCGAGTGTCGATCCACAGGGACAAACTGGCTGAGTTGCGTTAACTCCAATTAACTTCTAATTTAATTCGGTAAAAAGTGGTTTGATTGAGTGTGAAATTGTTAAACTAAAGGGTGCACTAATTAAAAGTGATTTAAATTGATGGCGAGGGGATCTAGGGTTTAGAATCCACTCCCACTGCATAACCAAGCACCACATAGACATGATTAATATTCGAATCGCAAAGGATTATCTTTAGGGCTTGCAAACCCCTAACGATAATCGTCAAGAAGATATAGCGATTGTTAAAGGCATGAACTATCCCATAGCACAGACCGTCTCACTATCGCGGCACGATCCGTCTCACGAGCATAATCCATCTCAGAACTCCAATCGCACCATTGAAAATAATTACATGATTACGGTATTTGAACACGTGATTACAAATACACAATAGATTGGAAGAATAAAACCATAATTTCATTGATCATATGAAATTGAGTTCTTAACATGTAATCCGATCCGAATAATAACCATAATCTATGCAGAAAAATAAGGTTACTTGGTGTAGAGCTTCATCCTCCCCCTAGAAAAGGGGTTTAGCCGGACATGGTGATGATCAACATGCTTTGATTTGAAGAACGCTTGAAGAACATGAAGAACTATGAGTTTCTCTCTCAAAGTAGCCTTTCTCAATAGTTGGGAACCCTCAAACAATGTTAGGTTGTGCTATTTATACTTAGGGCCCTCAAAATTACACAAAAACCAGTCAAAACGCTAATCCCCGACACCATGGTCCGGACAGGGAAAAGGGTGGTCCGGACTACGGGTACAGATTGCTCTCTGAAGTTTGCGGAGCCCTTGGTCCGGACGGGGAAAAGCATGGTCCGGACCATGGTATTAGAAAATGGGCCATTGGTCCTCTTTTGCTCCTCTTCGCATCCTTGACGCTTCTAAACCACTCCAAAGCATGTTTTCCACGTCTTTGAGCACTCGACACCTATAACACCATTCACCAACGAACAATAATAAAAAACCAACCAAATTAGCTTAACAAAGTGCGAGTTAATGAGGTTCAACGAGTGCTTTTCGGCACCTATCAGGAACTAACATAAGACAACTAAGCGAAAGGATAAAACATGCATGAACCAAGCATTAAACCCCAGACATGAAAACTAACCTCTAGACTAACTATAAAGAAAAGAAAGATGAAAGCCATACCTTGACTCTTGCAGAGCCTGAACCAACCGCCCTTAGAAACTAGCAGAGTCCGAACTAGACCGCCTGTCCAGAGTCGCCTTGATGTAAGACGCCTAGAAGAAAACTTAAAACTTACTCAAGCACTAGCCAAAGGTTGAAGCAAAGTCTTTTAGCCTGTATTTAAGCTTGTACCAAATAGGTACCCCCCTCCATTGGAGATGACATTTCCTGAGAGTTCCTCCCCATTGGTGCAGTTTAAAGCTTACATTGATGCTCTCTTTGAAGGGGAAAACTCCATTTTTGAAGGCAAAGATGCACAAGCTATTATAGACAAGTTTGAGAATGGACGTGAGTTGCTTGTCTTGGGGTGAGTTAAGGCAAAGAGCATAGGGACTCCTAGTCACTCTCTGTCTTTTGAATACTCTGCTTTTGTATCCAACTATTCCCAAGAGGAATCGGAAAATGATGTGATCGAAGTTGAGGATGAAGAGGTATATGACTATACACCCTTATCCAATTGTTCTCTTTAAGAGTACTTTCAAGTGTACAACATCTCATTTTACCTGCATCACTTCTCTTTTATCCATAATACTATTTGCTCACTTTTTGTTCTTCTTTCAGGTCAATCCTCCAATCATTCCATAATGTCACTAACTCCTACCGGATCTCCCAAAATTGATGGTATAATATTTGTTTGCGCATTTTATTTCTTGCTATCAACATATCTTTACCATGTCTTATTTTTTAGAATTGTCACCTTCAAAATCTGCCACATCTCCTTCTGCCATGGTTACTTTCAAAGGTATGCAAAAGTTTTTCTTAAGGCGAAATAAATTTAAAACTTGGCCTTCCATAATTCCTTCTTTTTTTTTAGACCATGTTTCTTCCACCAACTCATGGCAAGCTGCTTCTTCCAACTTACCGCCTTCATCAACTCCACAAGTCCAGAGTCCCGGTAGAGTCTCTAATGAATTCATTTATCTTGCAGATGTCCATTCCATCATTTTACTAAAAAGATTTTATTTTATCTTTTTTATAGGAGAAGTTTCTTTTGACGACTTGGTAGATCCTATTGAACTTGGGGTTGATTACTAGAATTGAGAAACCACCTGCTCAGTCCGACCCTATCTCATCCAGCAAGGCTGCCGGCCATATTCAAAGAGGCCTCCTTCTCTCCCTCCAATCATCTACCATAAGCATTGATGATATTATTTCTCGAACCAACGGCATTATTTCCATTTTGAAGAGCTTTAACGTGGACCTTTGTTCTCTCTTTGAGAAAGTGAAGACTTTGGTCAAATGTTCTGCTCTATGGGCCAAGGTGGCAGATACTTCTACTGGAGATGTTCCTCTTGGAGAGCTTGAAGCACAATACGAGGAGAAGCAAGCCAAATTTGAAGAGATGACCAATTCCTATGGCAAGATGTCCTCTTCGGTCTCCAAGCTCACAAAACATGTCAGCAGTCTTGAAGAAGAAGTTATTCGCACAAGAGAGCAACTAAAAAAACTTGAATCTGAGTTGTCTTCATGCAAGGCTACGCAATCTTGTTCTCCAAACGACTTAATCAAGTGTTCCAAGAACATTTCCAATTTTGAAAAAGACCTCGAGGCTGCCAAGGATGCTGTTCAACAACGCAAAAAGAAGGGCACGCATTATGATGCTGTGAAAGAAGCACTTGATACTGGTAGATCTTCTTTGATGAATTGAACTTTCTTCCAATAGCTTGTTTTTTGCAACCTCGAATAATGTCATCTTTTAACATTTTTGTATTATATTTTATTTGGATATTGGTTTGATCTTTTTGTTTAGCCGTACATAGTTTAAACTCTTGCGGGCCAGGAGTATGATTTATTTTGATGGTTTGGATTATTATGAGATTGTTTTGCCTTTCACAGTTTAGACTCTTGCGGGCCAGGAGTATCCTGAGATTTATCACATTGGACATTGGTGAGGTGTTTTAGCAGTTTAACCACATGCTGCATCATTGGTGGTTTGGGTTATCTTGAGATTGTTTTGCCGTTCACAGTTTAGACTCTGGCAGACCAGGAGTATCCTGAGTTTTATCACCTTGGACATTGGTGAGGTGTTTTAGTAGTTTAACCACATGCTGCACCATTGGTGGTGTTCTTTTTTATTTTTATGAAGGATCTAGGATTCATTGCATCATTACTAGAAATGTATATCCCAACTAGGTTAGCACATACACCCTAGCCAATCATGTGCATTCCTAGAACCACCAATTTTATTTTGTTTTTCCTATTTTTTGCTCAGGTGTGTTTTTTGACCTAATTTTCTTTTTCTTTTTTTTTAATTGCCCTAATTTTGCCTAGGCTGCCCTTTTGGGTTTTCAACCTAGCGGGCCCTCTTTTTTTTTTTAATGG
This sequence comes from Vaccinium vitis-idaea, assembly GCA_963854785.1. Classification (NCBI taxonomy): domain Eukaryota; kingdom Viridiplantae; phylum Streptophyta; class Magnoliopsida; order Ericales; family Ericaceae; genus Vaccinium; species Vaccinium vitis-idaea. Next base: position 30,917,916 of record OY978222.1, read on the forward strand.
GTAATACCATTTCAAGAACCTTGCATTGACGGGGGGAATGATCCGTTCACCATCCATCGTGATTAATATATAAGCCCCATTTGAGTAGACTTTTTCAATGACGTAAGCCCCTTTGTAGACACCTGAATTTTGACCCGAGAAATTTATCAAGCATTCCCGATGATGAAATGGACCAACCATGCATACCTTGAGGCTAATAACAAGGCTTGAACTCACCAAACCATCCAACACCCCCATAAACTTTCCTAGAACAACCCTAAACCAACCAAAATGACCAAAATACCCTTCAAACCATCCAAACTCCTCTTCAAAATAAATCCAAGCCCACACCATCTTCTAATACATTCAAAATCCTCTTTATTGATATGTAATACGCCTCAATCCATTTTGAAATGAGGGAGATGTGCACGTTTTACCAAAACAACTTATTTTTTCGACTTTCTGAGGGTAAAATGGTCATACAATTGGATGTACAAATTATCTTGGATTCAAACCAATTGGGTTATAAAATAGACTCCACAAGTTTTCCAACGCTTCAAACCAAGCACAAAACAGAGTTTGGTAGCACCCGGAGCAGCCCTGTGAAGTTTGGTCTGTTGTGCAGACCCTTTGAGCGCTCAAACCTTGCGAGCACCAGAAACTTTTCAAGGCATCTTTCAGCTAGTTTTCTAGCTAAACTATGGGCTCCTCCTGGTTTTCAAGCCTTGTTTTCTCTTCAAAAATACCTCCACAACATCTCCCTCTCCAATTTGAATTTCAAATTTAAAAACTCAATTTTCCCTCTCACTCTCTCTCTCTGTATAAACCACCCTCCACCCATTGTTTAGAGGTTTTTGGCTGATTTTCTCTCTCACACACCCTCCATTAGACCTTAACCACTCTCTCTCATCCTTCAATCACATTTTAGCCTCTCTCTCATCCATTTCCATCATCTTCAACTTCCAAAACACCCAAAAACCTTCTTTAAAAGGCCTAAACTCCATGGGTCTTAGAAGAAATCACCTCTCACCAAGCCTACTGCCCTCAAACCTTCCATAAACCCACTTCAATCAGTTCTTGTCCTTCACTAATCATCTCATTTCAAGCACTCAAACACTCAAAAATTCCATCTTTAAGACCAAATACACATGGGTCTTTAAGATGCCAACTATAACAACCCCTCTCTCACTCTAATAAGTCATTTACAGCCCATACATTCCATCAATTTCGTCCAAACCCAGCTCCTTCAAAACCCACTCCATCCAAGTCAAAATCACCATTTTAAGCCCAAATACACCCCTTCCGTCCAAACAATCATTCAATCAGCCCTACACTCACACTCCTTTGCCCAAAACACTTCATCTATAGCCTATAACCAAGCCATTACACTCAAACTTCATCAAAACTTCAAGTTTAAGCCTTGATCATAGCCGAAAAGGTAGACAAATATGTGAAAAATCACGTTTTGGTCATCCTGAGGGAGACCAGTGAGTTCATGGAGGTCTTATATACCTTCTATGAGCTCACAAGGTCTTAAATATCCAGAATAACAAACTTCAAAAATCTCAACTCGAAATGGTTCGAGCGCTCAAACTACACTTTGAGCGCTCAGACTGTTTTGGCCCTTTTTATGTTTTTGTGGTTTCTGGTCTTCTCTTGCGATGGAAACTCCTTTTTGTGGCTTATGGAAGATTGATACTTCATAAAATCAGTTCATTGTTCCTTTGATCATAGTTTGATGAGTCCAAAAGCCATGAAAAGGATGTTTGTCATTATCTAGTAAGAAGTTAACATGTTTTAAGAAGCAAACAGAAACATCTCACTCTTTTTAACAATGATAAGGTGGTTTGAGTTCACAAGAGTATCAAAAGAAGTCAGAAAATCACAAAAACTCTCATCCTATGAAAAGGGTTTGAGCGCTCAAACCTTATTCATTGAGCACTCAAATACTCTCCTGATCTGTCTCTGTTTGTTGCTTATTCTGACTCTAGATCATGTTACAAGTTTATTCCAGTGTGTGAGAGTTGTTGTGGAGTTATTCCAGTCTGATCCTCTATCTCTCTCTCTCTAATCATGCTTATGCTTGATCCAATACTCATCTCTCACTCATGCAAGCATTCCTTAGTTTATTCTGTCAATGTTACTGGATTAGCAACTGTATTCCCATCATTATGAACTATTTTGAGGTTGTTGATGATCCAAATAAGGGTAAAAAAGCATCAAAATGCACAAACCATGAAGATGGTTTGAGCGCTCTAACTGTTTTCTGGATAATCAAATGTTTTAATCATCTAAGCTTCCAAACTGTGTTTTAAGCATTCTGGAATCTTTCATATTCTGTTTTGTACTTATTCTGCCCTTGTGCCCTTGTTTGGTTCATCAATGAGCTTAGAATCCATATTAGCATGATGGTTTCATTTTGTTAAGGCATCAAACCATTGTTTTCAAGCAGTTTGTTGTGTACCAAACATGTTTCTAGTAAGCCAGAATGTCATGAGTATGTGTGGGTGAGAGAGACTTTGAGCGTTCGAACCCTTGTTGAGTGCTCGACCCTCTGTCAGGGGATCAGATTGGTTTTTTCTCTGTTACAGTTTATAGCATCATTTCCAGTATTTTGCCACTGTTCATTGTTTACTAACATTGTTGCTTGCTGCTTTGTGTCCTTACTAGTTTCTATTTGCATAACATAATCATTATTCATGTAGTTCGCATTGCACATGTATACACTGCAGTCCTTTGATGCGTTTATCACCGTTATGTGGTTCCCATCCCCCATTCCCCGTACTTGCTCATAGTTGAATTGCATGCATTTCATATGATCCCACAAAAGCCAAGTAGAGACCAGTCAGATAATATGGTGATGACGGGCCAACATCTAACCCTTATCCAAAAAATAAAATAAAAATTGAGGCACGAGTCAATCGAGTTCGGTTCCTCGGGGACAATCCGCTAAAACTCGGGTGGCGACTCTGAATCGATGAGAAATCTCCGGAGGGGCGTCCACACCCTTCCCACTTGGGCTCAAGCTTCCCTTTGGTCATTGGAGTGATATTCATTGGCGTACGAACCGCCAACGCTAAATTCCTTTTCTTGAAAGAACGTAGCCGGACTCGCTTATTGAAAGCATTAGCCATTCACTGTTGATATATCTCCAAATTTGTTGGGTGTGCAACCTCCTTTCATCCAAGGCTTCAAGCTCAAACAACCTTATCTTTGCACTTTCGTCTTTCGTTAGGGCTTCTTGTATTGCAACCCTTAGAGAAGGTATTTGTACTTCAAGTGGCAGAATTGCTTCTCCCCCAAATACCAGGGAATATGGTGTAGCTTGAGTGGGAGTTCTGTATGAAGTCCGATAAGCCCATAATGCTTCTAGTAGCTTTTCATCCCAAGTTCTTTTATTTCGATCAACCGTCTTCTTGATGATTTTGCACAAAGTCTTATTGAAAGCCTCTGTTAATCTGTTGGCGGTTGCATGGTACCGTGTGGAATGGTTAATCTTTATGTTATTCTTGGAATATAATTTGTATAATGGGCTGCTTCTGAAGGGTTGCCCATTATCAGTGGTAATGCTGTCCAGGACCCTAAACCTATAAATGATATGTGTTCAGATGAAGTCTGAGACATTTCCACTTTTCAACTCTTTCAAAGGTATTGCTTCGGCCCATTTTGAAAAGTAATCCGTAGCAGCCAGAATGTATCGAAAACCCACAGAAGATGGAGGTTTAACGGATTCGACAACATCTATGCCCCATGATGTGAATGGACAAGAGCAAGTTGTTACATGTAAAGGCTCAAGAGACTGATGGATAAAATTTCCATTTGTACTGGTAGACTTGGCATCTTTTTTCATAATCAATGCAATCGGAAATCATGGTTGGCCAATAATATCTAAGTTGCTTCAACTGCATATGTAGCTTTGGGCCACTTTGGTGGGCTCCACATACACCGGCATGAACTTCTGCCATAACCTCATGAATCTCCTTACTGGCTATGCAACGCAAATACATTCCATCCAAGGATCTATTGTATAATGCATCTTTCCATATGATGAACTTCGTGGCTCAACGCCTTACCTCTACTCTTTTGGCTTTGTCTTCTAGCAGCCTTCCATGCTGGAGGTAGTTTATGAAGGATTCTCGCCAATCTTCCTCTTCTTCTTTCGTTGTGGCTGTGACAGCTGACAGTACTTCTAAAACTTCTTTCAAGGAATGCAAAACTTTCATTTCTCCCACAGTGATAGTAATTGTCTTATTATCAGGTAGGGTGAGTGAGGTAGCCAAACTCGCCAAAGCATCTGCTCGAGCATTTATCCTTCTCTTTACGTGGAAGATGTTCACTTTCTTGAACTGTGAAAGCAATTGGCTAGCCCTTTCATAATAAGGGCCTAAACTTGCCTTTTTAACAATATACTCCCCACGCAACTATTTTATAACCAGCTCAGAGTCTCCATAGACTAAGAGATTCACGATTGGTATTTGCAACGCCAATTCCAACCTAGCAATTACAGCTTCATATTCCGCCTCATTGATTGAGCACCCTTCCGTTAAGGCAAAAGAATGTGGGATTATGGCATTATCAGGTGTAACAAACACAATACCGATTCCAGATTTGTTATTTTTCGAGTCTTCTTGCTTTTGGCCATCTGGGCTCCTCATTACTTCATCGAAATACATTTCCCATGCTTTTTGTACTTGGACCTGCATGACTTCTTCATCAGGTAGCTCAGTAGCTAAGGGTGAATCATCAGGGGCAGGATGTGCTGTGAGAAAGTCTGCTAAGGCTTGCCCCTTCACTGCTTTTTAAGAAACATATTCAATTGCAAATTGTTGGAGAATTACAACCCACTTTGCAATGAAATCCGTGACTGGTTCGTTGTCATGTCACTTGGTTTCAATGAGTTCTGACACTCCAACTCGCCTTTGGGTGTTGCAAAATTGCCTGAGGAATTCTTGAACCATAAGGTACCAACTTGGGATCAAACCTTCAGGGACCAAGTAAATGCAGAACCTTCAAGGGAATGCACAAAGAGTTGTAAGCACAAGGCCTCATTTTGTGCTATAGGCCCGCCCCGTGAAAGGAAATGAGCAATGTGTTGTCTAGGATCTCCTGTCCCACCAAACATTTTAAAGTGAGGCTGGGAGAAGCCAAGTGGGAATGGGACAGTATCCACCCATGCCGGGTAGAGCTTTGTAATCATTCGAAAGCCTTCATTGTCCTTCTCTTTAGCTTTCTTTATTTGCTTCTTCACCATATGATCGATCATGGCCATGAGCATTGGGTTCATGTTACTGCTTGTTGGGTCTGTGAAGAAGTGGCCATTACCCTCAGTGAATTTTGGTGATCCGAATGATCCTCCCGGGGAGGCATATACTTTCTGCTTACTCTGGGCTTGCAAGCCCTTGATTTGATCCATCAACTAAGTCATTCTTCATCACGTTTCCGTAACTGTTCTTGTAATGAAGCTACTTTCTCCTCCATAAGTTGTTAATTTTATTGAGAGTTCAAACTTTTCTCATCATCATTTACGTCTGCCATCATCACTAAGACGGCTTTAGTAATGCTTCTGGGCTTACTCTTCGTGGAAGATGATGATTCACCACTTGAAGAGGATGATGAGTACAGTAAGACAAAACCATCACTTTTCACTCCTCCAACTAATTCCCTTGATTTAGCCATGGACCTTGTTATTGGACTTGGCATAGATATTGAGGCAGCATCTTTCCCTGCCTGTTTTATCAACTTGGCAAATTGTTCCTCTGTAGTGATGGAAACATTTTTCTGAGATTCACTCTCAACTTCGCAAGAGTTTAATTATGACTCTACAAGAGACTCTATATTGATTCTGTGGAGGATTCAAAGTCATCATTATACTCTGCAAGAGCCTTTTTTATGGCTACCATAATATTGGCTGCTACAGACTTTTGTTCCACCTTTTTGGGAGCCCTATTTCTTCTTCGTCACTGTCTTTTTAAATTTGAGGATTCATTGGGAGTCTTTGACCAAATCCCCATAGGCATAGAAGAGAAGATTTGCACTTCATGGATTGGGTTCATGAGTTGACAACTCCGCATGGACTAATTATGCAGAGCCATCGAATCTTTCGATTTTCATTGAGCCAACAAATTGTTTGAGTTCCGTTGAGCCAATGTTAGCATGATTTTGGGTTTGACCCATCATCTCCCTGCCAATCCTCCTGACTATGGAACAGCTTTCCACAGATGCTTTCTTTCGAGCAACTTTTGCCACTTCGAGAGAATACTATGCTTGTGTGACAAGAAGAGCTATCGTACTTTGAGTTGTACGGGCCTTGGCAAGGGTAACGGCGACCACCGTTGCTTCCTTGGCATCCTTCACCTTTCTAAGGACATCCCATGTGCACCTTGTCGATCTTATTTCCATATATTGTTTGGTAGCTTTGAATAGATCTTCCACTACTTCTTTAAGGCCCTCAGCCTTTTGGAGTGGCGAGATACTATTTTTTGTAGGAATCTGTGGCAAGACAGCTGAGAGCCTTTGCTTTGGAGCCTTCCAATAGACAAACACTTCATGTTTCATGAAGGAAGTGTTCATTCCATGATTGCCCGGGGTGAGGATGGAAAGCCACTCTAAGGCGACAGGTGCTGGAGAGACCAACACATCTCTCCAGGATCTTCGAACCCCTACTGGAGGATTGATCTTCATAGTGAGTCTGTTGTTAACCTTCATGATTGTTGCTTCCATATGAATAAACTGTTGAATCAAAGGAAGAACACTATCAGAAAACAAGTTTCACCATTTGTCTTATTCTTCAAAAAGATAGGAGGAGAAATAGGTTCCACTGGGCGTGCCAAAAATATGTAGACATAAATTTTGAACTGTAAAAGATTTTGAACTACAATTCGAAACCTGTATCCCATATATCCATTGTTCAAGCGAACAATGTTGATTGTTTGTTTGCAGGCTCCTATTTCCGATTTGGGAATCCAAATCGTTAATTACAAACAATAAAAGTAAAACCTCCGATTAATGAAGAATAAAACAATAGATTAAATATAAGAGAAAATGAAGGTATGAATTTATTTTATTGATATTTGGGTTTGAAACCCTTGGTTTACATCAACAATAATTTAAAGAATACATTTTGTTTAGGGGATCGGAACCCTTTACCTACCTCTTGTTGAGGCTTACACTGACTGATCTTCGAAGCTTGTAGAATCTTGCTGGTTGAAGAACGTGAGTTGCTTGAGTGAGGTGTATACCTTGCTTTCTATTGTCCTTTCTGTATGCGTATAGTTTCTACGTTGAGGGGAGAGAGGTCCCTTCCTTTGATGATGAACCTTTTATTTATAGAGTGCTTCAACCACCAGATGCTTGGACATCAATCTTAATTTGAATTTGAATTGTCGTTAGAGATGAGATCAGGATAGTAGCTCATCCTATCTCCCTCCTCTATTCAATTTCAAATGGTGGTTTCATCTGATGGCATCCACATTGGAATATTCTTCTGCTCCAAAAGTAATTTTTGGGGTCTGCGTCTTATTTGACTTAAGACTACGTTGACCCATATGTAATTTTTTTTTGGGCCCAACATATTTAATGTTTTGCGGGTTCAACATATTCGTTGATCCGCGGGCTCAACATCGTTGATTCGCAGGCCCAACACATTCGTTGATCTGCGGGTTTGTTGGGCCAACATAACTTGATATTCCGTAGGCTCAACATATATTTGTTGATTCGCGGGCTTATTAGGTCGTCCAAATTTGGTTGAAATTTATGTACCAACAGTGCTCAGAAACTGATTTGAGCACTGGAGATAATCTCTTGAGTGCTCAAGTTTGTTTCTAAGCACTTAAGTCACTCGGTTTTTGTATAAATATGATCTAAAATCCTTCCTTTTAATCCAAAGAAACCTTTTTGGTTTAAAACAAGTTTGTTAACTCTTTGCTCAATCTCTAAAATGGGTTAACAATGTTTTAAAAGTTTGTTTAGCCTCAGAAGTATGTGTTTTAGTACAAGATCTTGAAAAACTAAAGGGTACTATATTTTTTTCAAAACACAGAAGTGAAATCAGGAGCTGCAAGGAAGCACTTCTTGAGTGCTCAAGTCAAACACTCGAGCGCTTAAAATAGAAGCTAAGTCATCCACAGTGAACTCTTAAAAAGACTCTTAGGTGAGACTCCTAACATCTAACAATTCATTTGCTCAATTTTGGCCTTCAATGGGCTCCCTATAGAAGCTCCTTAGCATGACTCCTACCACACTAGCTAAGTTTAGGGAGGGATTTGGGAGTGAAGAGAAAAGAGAGAAAGAGAGAAGGAGGAGGAGGAGGGAATTGGGGACCCACTTACATTTTTGTGTCCATAAATAATCTTTGGACGTAGTCGAGGAGCTAATTTTTTGGAGTCCATTGGAGTGCTCTCACACTCCTAAATTAACAAGTCCTTAACAAACAACATTGGACCCCACTTTTGCTTATGTGTCAACTTTAGGAGTCATTTTAGGAGACAAATATAGAGAGTCCACTGTGGATGCCCTAAGCGCTTAACCAGTGTCAGTAGGCAGATTTGGTTTTGGTAAAAAGGGTTATAATCTTCTATTGTTATGTATTTAGGGTTCTGATTGATATTTTATTACCTGCAGCAGATAGTATTTACTTTGACATATCATATGATCATAAACAGTCACTTCATACACCGTGCACAAACCTACACTTTACGTGTTACTGTTTTAAATCTCCGTTTAATTGCTTCCCCTCCCCTACTTGAACAAAGTTAAGAAATAAACGTTTTAAAATTCCACTAATACCAAGTAGACACTGACCCATGAGTCGGGCAAGAGGAGTGCCATAAAGCCCTTCCTATCTCGTAACCTGGCTCCCAAATTTAAAATATTATATATATATTTTTTGAAGAGCAAAAAAAGATTTTATGAATCAAATATTGAAGATACAAGATTTTATTAATCAAATTTGTATTATAGTTATGATGGACCGGTAAAATCCTTTTCCAAAAACAAGGCACGGAAGTCATTCAAGTTCGGTTTCTCGAGTACGAATCTCAAACCCGGGCGGTGACTCCAAATCGAATGTGCTCCGGAGGGGTGTCCACTATACCATCTTTCAACTGTAGTCAAAAGTGTACGTCGTTTTCACTAAGAATACCAAGAATATCAGAAAGTTGTCTTCACACTATAGCCAACACTCAAGAATACTAAAAATATAAAAAATACTTGTCGAAACTCACCTATACCGTCTTCCCATTATAGTAAAAAAAATGTACGTCGTTTTTGCTAAAAAATACCAAGAATACCAAAAATATCAAAAAGTTTCTTCACATTGTTGGCGTGAATCGTGTTGATATTATTCTTTTCCTTACTTAGTTGTAGATATTATTCTTTTCCTTAGTTATTTGTACTACGTGTATTCCTTATTTAGCTTTGCGTACTACGTGTACTATCGTAGTGCAGTACATCTTGTAACCTTATATAATGCCTCTTCAGAAGGTTGAGAAATACACAGAAAATATTGACCTATTCGACTTATTGCTTTTATCTTGGTATCAGAGCAAACCCTAAAATCCCTAAACCTACTTCCGTCTCTGCGCTTCTTGCTCAGTGACATCCGATCAAAAACCCTACCTTCTTCCTTACTTCTCGTGTTAATCATGTCTGACGGGAGTGACTCAAAATCCTTGGTGAACTCCAGCAGCAATACCCAACTGGTGACTGTCCAGAGCGACTTCTCTACCGCCATTCCGTTTGGGTTTAAATTAAATGGCTCGAACTACACTATTTGGTCCCAGATGATGGAGTTACATGCTACCGGTCAAGAAAAAATGGGTTACTTGACAGGTGATACTCATCAGCCCGCTGAATCTGACCCCGGTTTCCAGAAGTGGCAGCGGGAGAATGCCGTCGTCAAGGGATGGTTGGTGAAAACGATGGAGCCTAATCTCCTTGGCTTGTTTCTTGGTCTTCCTACGGCTGCCGCCGTTTGGGGGGGGTGTCTCCCAGATGTATTACGATGGCGCCGACGATTCCCAACTATATGAGTTGCATTGTAAGGCCACCCATATCAAACAAGGTGGCCGCCTGGTTCTTGTATACTTTGCCGAACTCAAAGCTATATGGCAAGAACTCGATAAGCGCCGCCCTATTTCCATGGCTTGTCCTGTTGATATTAAGGCACGTCAAAATGAAATTATGAAAGATCGTATCTATGATTTTTTGGCTGGCTTGGATGATGTATTCGATAAAGTCCGGAGTGATTTTTTGCGGCTCAAGCCACTTCCTGGTTTGGAGGATTCCTTTGCCTATATTCGTCATGAGGCCCAACGCCAGAATATTATGCTCGGCTCTGGTAGTGCTGGTGGTCTCCCTTCTTTGGCCATGGTCTCTAAAGCACCGATTCCACCAATCTCTCGCCCTTCTCGTTTCACTGATGTGGAAAACAAGGATGCCTTGCGATGCACCATTACATGTAATGGTACTCGACATACTGTCGATACTTGTTTCAAGAAAAATTGTTTTCCTGATTGGTATTTGGAATGCCGTAAGCAGCTCAAGGGTGAGCGCACTACTCGCCGACCTGGCGTCGCTGCTATTGTGGCGATTGGCATAACACTTTCTGTCGATTCGAGCCATAAGTCTGTTGCGTCTCATTGCAGCCCCTCTGACTAGAACACTTCCCCTATTTATCATCTCTCTCTCGAAGATTCTAATTCAGATACTAGCAACCTGGGAAAGGCTCTAATTTCATCCAACGATCGCGACCCAGGTTGGATAATCGATTCAGGCGCCACTGATCACATGACTTACGATAAATCCTTATTTCAATATGCTTCCTTTCCTCGCAAAGACCATGTTATTACCGCCAATGGTGATACTGTTCATGTGACAGGGGCTGGTTCAATTGCTCTCACTCCATCGTTATCTTTGCACCATACCTTACTCATTCCCACTTTGTCGAACAATTTATTATCTGTGAGCCAAGTTATTGAACAATTAGATTGTGTTGTATTAATGTTTCCTATGTTTTGCTTGCTTCAGGATGTCCAGACATGGGAGATCATTGGGCATGGTACTAAGAGAGGGGGATTATATTATGTGGGTGATGTTGCAGCCAGTCGAGTTCTCAAGGTACGTGGGACAACAGATGATAAGTGCAAGAAAATCTGGTTATGGCATCGTCGTCTTGGGCATGCTTCTTTTGGTTATTTGCGTCGTTTGCTTCCGTCCTTATTTCAGGATGTTAAAGACTCTGAGTTCAAATGCAATGTTTGTATTTTGGCTAAGAGTCATCGTGTTCCTTATCCTTTGAGTTTTAATAAAAGTACTATTCCGTTTGGATTAATTCATTCTGATGTATGGGGCCCTTCCCCCGTGACTACTTCAACAGGAATTAGATGGTTTGTTACTTTTGTGGATGATTGTACTCGCATGAATTGGTTGTATGTGATGAAACATAAGAGTGATGTTGGCCCTATTTTTCGGGTTTTTCATCAAATGATCACAACCCAATTTTCTCTGGCTATCAAGGTTCTTCGCTCTGACAATGGTGGGGAGTATATTAATTCTGCACTCTCTCATTTCCTTCAAGATCATGGTATGATACATGAAACTTCATGTACTCAAACTCCCGCACAGAATGGTGTTGCAGAGCGTAAGAATCGTCATATTCTCGAGGTTGCAAGAGCCCTTCTGCGCTTCGGTACCTAAGCATTATTGGGTTGATGCTGTCCAATATGTTATCTATCTGATGAACAGGTTGCCGTCTCGAGTTCTTGATTTCCACACTCCCATGGATGTCTTGGCATCTTATGTACCTCTAACAACCCACTTAAATTTGTCTCCGCGCATATTTGGGTGCGTGGCCTATGTTCATCTTCACAAAAATTAGCGGAGCAAATTGGACCCATGCGATATTCGGTGTGTGTTTCTGGGATTTTCCCCTACACAAAAAGGATACCGGTGCTATCATCCCCCCACCCGACACTCTTATGTTACTATGGATGTGACTTTCTAAGAGTCAGAAATGTATTTTGCTTCTCCCATGTCCAACCATGTCCTTCAGGGGGAGACACATGTTGAAATTGAAGGACCTGATTGGTTTGAGGTCATATTGGAAGATGTACCTGCTGAAACTGTACCGACGGCTGAAACTGAAATTGGCTTGAGTCCTGTGCTAAAAGATGTGTCTGATCCACCAGATACTCTTGAAAGGTTATCTGCTACACCTGATATTGTGATTGCTGACTCAGTAGATGATTCCCCCTCTCGTGACTCTATAGTACCTGCTCATGCTCCCATGGATATTCCTGAGGTAAGTAATTTGGACATTAATATTTCTTCTAATCCTAAAACAATTGAAAAGTCTTATCAGTTGCCTCATAGACAGAATCGCGGTCATCCGCCCAACAAGTTTTCTCCAGAAGGAAAGGCAAAGTACTCTATTGCTCATTATGTGTCCTCACATAGATTGACACCGCAGTATCCAGGATTTGTGAATCAGATAGCTGCACTCCAGATTCCTAGCAGAGTTGAAGAGGCTTTGAAGGAACCAAAATGGAGAGAGGCTATGAATGTAGAAATGGAGGCACTACAGAAGAACAAAACTTGGGATATCGTTTCAGCACCAAGAGGCAAGAAACCAGTGGGATGGTCTTTACCATTAAACATAAAGCTGATGGAACAATTGATAGGTACAAGGCCCGATTGGTAGCAAAAGGATATACGCAAACATACGGTGTGGATTATCAGGAGACGTTTGCACCAGTGACAAAGATGAATACTGTTTGGGTATTACTGTCCTTAGCAGCCAATTTTGATTGGCCTTTGAAGCAGTTTGACGTAAAAAATGCCTTTTTACACGGAGATTTGAAGGAAGAGGTATACATGGACTTTCCACCAGGATATGAGATGGTCAATGAATCAGGGAAATTGTGCAGGTTGCGGAAGGCTCTCTATGGTCTAAAGCAATCACCTCGGGCATGGTTTGGGAGATTTACACAAGCCATGAAGCGATATGGATATCATCAAGGAAATTCTGATCATACCTTGTTTATAAAACGAAAGGGTGGTAAGGTTACTTTGTTGTTTATTTATGTTGATGATATGATTGTCACAGGTGATGATACTGATGAAATCCAGAAACTGCAAGGTTATTTAGCATCTGAGTTCGATATGAAAGACTTGGGAGGTTTGAAATATTTCTTAGGTGTTGAAGTTGCTCGCTCTAGTAGCGGCATTTATTTGTCACAACGAAAATATGTGTTAGATTTGTTGACTGAAACTGGAATGTTGGGCTGTAAACCTGCAAGTACTCCTATTGTGCATAATCATCATCTAGGGATATATCCTGATCAAGCTCCAACTAATCGAGAGAGATATAAGAGGTTAGTTGGAAAATTGATTTATCTATCCCTCACTCGACCTGATATTGCGTATGCAGTAAGTGTTGTTAGTCAATTCATGCACTCCCCAAGTGAGAATCATATGGAGGCTGTAATGCGGATTTTGAGTTACTTGAAGTCTGCTCCTGGCAAAGGTCTATTGTTCAAGAAACATGGGCATTTGAGGATTGAGGGGTACACAGATGCAGATTGGGCAGGTAACATAACTGATAGACGTTCTACTTCAGGTTACTTCACGTTTGTGGGTGGTAACCTGGTCACTTGGCGTAGTAAGAAACAAAACGTGGTTTCACGGTCAGCTGCTGAGGCCGAGTATCGAGGTATGGCACAAGGAATATGTGAGCTTCTCTGGCTGTGTTTGTTACTTACCGAGATAGGCATTGAGGTAGGAAGTCCTATGCAACTCTACTGTGATAATCAAGCTGCTCGGGAAATAGCAAACAATCCGGTTCAACATGATCGTACCAAGCATGTAGAGGTTGATCGACACTTTATCAAGGAGAAATTGGATGAGGGTCTAGTGGCTATTCCGTTTGTGAGATCAGAAGAGCAACTTGCGGATGTATTGACACATGCAGTATCCGGGAAAGTATTTTTGGATTCACTCGACAAGTTAGGTATAGGAGATATCTATGCACCAACTTGAGGGGGAGTGTTGGCGTGAATCGTGTTGATATTATTCTTTTCCTTACTTAGTTGTAGATATTATTCTTTTCCTTAGTTAGTTATTTGTACTACGTGTATTCCTTATTTAGCTTTGCGTACTACGTGTACTATCGTAGTGCAGTACATCTTGTAACCTTATATAATGCCTCTTCAGAAGGTTGAGAAATACACAGAAAATATTAACCTATTCGGCTTATTGCTTTTATCTCACACTATAGCCAATACTCAATAATATCAAAAATACTTTAGTGAAAACTCACTTTCAATGCGCATAATGAATGATAACTTTTTTTTAAAGAAATATCAAAAATTTCACGAAGAATCAAAATGATGCTTCACTAGTACTTCTTTGTCAGAGCAGTACCTCACTTACTTCGAGAACGAAATAAAACTAAGCATTTTTATTTTAAGTATATTGTCTTCTTTTTTTATTTTCATCAAATGGCATGCTCTGTTGAGGTTCCGTAAGTTCCCAAGTAAGAGTTCTCTTGGACCACCCAACTCAGGTTTCAGCCTTATTGGGTTGCTGTCCATTGTGGGGAATCCTGTAGGAGGATAGGAGACAATTGGCTAGCTTCATAAAATAGTTTTCTTTGACCTACAGTTCTAGCTAGGGTTTTCTTTGACCTACAGTACTAGCTAGGGTTGTAGCTACTGTAGCCCAATAATGCCAATGCTTAACGGTAATAATTTTAGTGTAAATCAAACGTAACGTAACTCGAATCGAGTGTAGCAGTCGTGAATTTTTAAAAAAAAAATTATATTTTGAAAAAAATAATTTTAAATTGCTTAAGTAATCTGTAACGGTCGAGTATTGGCCATGAACTCGGTCTATGAATTGGATATGGACGAATACATAACAAGAACTAGCCGATACACATGCGATTTTTACTCTTATCTATATACCAGAGTGTAACAATATCGGAGAGCTAAAAAACGATTATGTAACAGTAGGCATTCAAAACTATGTATACTGCTAAATTCTTATGCAAGGTCTTGAACTACACATAAATGTATGTTACTGAAAGGTGTTGGAGCACTAGGTAATCATGCCCAAAGTCGGTCCTGAGTTAAAGTTCGTAGTGTGACTGTTTTCGGGCCCTGAAAATTATACGAAAAGGACATCATTTTTAATGTTCTATTTAGCTCCCGAAAAGTCAAAGCTGTTCCTGATGCCAGTAATACCTAATAGTTTTTTTTATAACCCTACACATGCCTATGCTAGATCTCGTATATGGAGCTAGTGCCTACAAAGCTAGGCAAGCCTAAACCTAGCTTCCCACACACAGACAACAAACACACACACAAACAGAGATATGCCTATGGTGAAGTCTATGAAAGCAGGTGACTCATTTCCCATGAATGGGGGAGATGGCCCCTATAGCTACTCTCAAAATTCCTTCTATCAGGTTTCCCCTATCTTTTCCTACACACACATCTAAGTCCTAAAACTGCAAGGTTTTTTCATCAATCTCTTTTTTTGTTTTTTTTTTTCAATAAACGAAGTGTTTGGGTCAGTTTATGTGTATATTTCTAATTCGGTCATAGCAGATCATCCACGCTCATATCATAAATTTCCCGAGAGATTTATCTATTGCTGCCTCACTCTAAGATGTTGCCAAGTTTCGAAGTCAAGATGTTTGAGTTTACAACTCATCCCTAGTGTCACTTGGGTGAACAATCTTGGCAGAAGCAAAACAATACCAAAACCTAGAAAAAAGAAGAAGAAATGCTTTGTATATTGTATGCACAAAAAAGATGCAAGTAAAACTTGTAGATTGGATTCATTACCTAGAAATATCAGAACTGCTTCGCATACAGTATGCACAAAAAAAGATGCAAGCAAAATTTATAGATCGGATTCATTATGGGTCGCCAAAGTCGAATCTGCAACACATTTAATTTGTTTTGAGGATCTATAATATTTATGCAAAAGTTTCTCCAAATCGAGTTCGAAGTGGAAAGTCTACGCGCATCATACAGTTCTATATAAAACACAAGGGTTAATGCGAGAAAACATCCTCGAAAGTGTCCAGGAAAGGTGAATAAATGGCTCAGATTCATGACCATTCATTCCCCGTGAATCTTGGGGTTCGGGATCCTGTAGCGCCCCAAAGCGCTATAGGGTTGTAACCCCCATCGTGGCCGTCTAACTTATCAATCAATGGTCTGGATTCGCAGTTGCTCTTTTACCGGTAAGAGCAACTGTGAATCTTTTTTACCGTTAAGAAAACTTTCTACCCGGTAAAAATGCAAGTGCGAATCTAGACCATTGAAAACACTTTTGGATGGGCATGATTTGAGACTACAACCATGTAGCGATTTAGGGCGCTACAGTGCCCCGAAACCTGAATCTTGTGAATATTCTCCTTTTCTGGATACTTTTGAGAATATTTTTCATGTATCATAAACATATGTACATCTTGTAGAGGTTTGTATAGCATGCGATTGTTTGTGAAAGATGTGGATTGTTGCTCAAAAGGCTTTATAATCTAGTTAGATTCAAATATATGCGTCCATAAAGTACATACACATTAACATAGACCAAAGGTTTCTAATTTTCCATCAAAATGGTACTATACAAGTTTTCTATTCTTGCAGAGAGAAGCAATGGAGGCAACCAAAAGTATGATCATTGACTCCATCTTTGAGAATCTTGACATCAAAAACTTGCCTTCTTCTTGTACCTCCAACACCATTAAAATTGTTGATTTTGGCTGTTCGGTGGGACCCAACACATTCCTAGCCATCCAATGCATCATTGAAGCCATACACCTCAAACTGGAAAAAACCCTTCATGATGATCAAAACCCTAAAAAAGCCCTAGAATTCCAAGTCTTCTTCAACGACCAAAACGACAACGATTTCAACACCCTCTTCACCACCCTTCCCACCCCCAAGGATTACTTTGCCGCGGGGGTGCCCGGGTCCTTCCACTCCCGTGTTTTCCCTACCGCCACTCTCCACATCGCACACTCCTCTTATGCACTTCACTGGCTTTCTACGGTTCCGAAGGCCGTGGTGGATAAAAACTCCCCTATTTGGAATGAAGGAAGGGTTCACTATACTGGAAATGTGAATGTGTTAGAGGCATATTCGGATCAGTTCAAGAGGGATATGGAGGTGTTTTTTAAGGCTAGGGCACAGGAGATTGTGGGTGGAGGACTAATGTTGCTTCTTGTGCCTGGTTGTGAAGATGGGGTCCTTCCTTGTGACACTCTTGTTAGTATGCAGTTTGAGCTCTTTGGGTCATGCCTCATGGACATGGTCAAGATGGTAAGGACTAAGAAATGAATTTTTATATAACCTAATTAATTGCTTTATTATTTCATGTTGCAAAATCCCAAGTACATATTCCCTATGTCTCACTTTGTTTGTTCATCTTTTTATGTTTGTGCTAATTTTAGATTTCTTACATCTCCCAATATAGATCTAAAAAAATATGGAATATCCATCTTGTTTCATAGTTCTCAATTAGTTTTTATCGTACAAAATTTTTAAAATCACGAAAAATATTATAAATTGAAAATATAAATTGAAAAATGGGATAAACATTGATTGAAAATGAATAAATAAATTGGGATGGATGGGGTATCAATTGATCAACTTCCAGTGCTATATATTGCATTGTATAGATGATAGGCACTCGTGGATTTAGAATATTGATTTAGGAAGGCACTCATTGATGGTAATCTTCAAAAGAAAAAAAAAATTCAAGCATCAAAAACTGAAATTAATTTTGCTTAAAAGAAGAAATCAAAAATCCCAACACCACAAAGAAACCTATTCATATCTTATAATCAGTAGATTCAACAAATAAATTAAACATCCAAAATCTGATATTATATTAAACACAAATTGAAAAATGCATAGGAGGGTAGCTGAGGCTACTTGCAAATAAACAAGATCTTGGGCCTCGATTATATGGGTGAATATGAACCAGTTATAAGTAAAATTATGATTATAGAAGTCAAAGATGTAGATGAAAGGGCCAAAGTTTTGGCCGCTTAGCAGCATGATGATTGATCCTTAGTCATTTCGGGAATGGTGTTTCTCTTGGGGGTTTTTTTTTTTTTTTTTTGGTTGGGTGTGGTGTTTCCTTTTCTTTCTTTTTTTTTTTTTTTGACTTCTTGCCATCCTCGAGTTGTTATTTTTCCCTTTTTGGTTGTTAGCGGCATGTGATTATCGGAGTGAGGGATGCCTTCTTTGTGGGTATGCTCTTGCTCCATCATGATGCCTCGGGCTTACGATCCTTTTAATTTTTATAATTTGTTTTCATAGTTTAATAAAATTCTTTTTTGTTGGTAAAAAAAATGAAATAAAAGATAAATCCCTTCATGTTTGGTACTTCCCCATCCCCAAATTTTGGTCCATCTTATTTTTTTGGGATGTCCCATTTTACTTGTCAAGTTTGACTAGTCAAGGAGAAAAGATTTAGACATTTTAGTTTCCAATATGCCCTTTCTCTCTTTTTCAATTTTCATAAGTGGAGGGAAAATTTACATTGAATTTCAATTTTACTACCACATTTCTAATGGGTAGTTTTTTAAAACCCATCTTTTTGGAGGAGTAATAATGATGTCCCCTTAAATTGTTAGATTCCCAAAAAAGGACCAAAATTTGGAGAGGAAGGGAGTAGTTGTTATAGAAAATCCATTCTTTGGGGCCGTAGGGGTGTAAATTTGGCCCTACCTGGCCCATAAACGAGCTCGGACTGGCCCGGTCCAAGCCCATCAGTCTCCCGCCAAAATATTGGGCCCGGCCAAGCTTGCACAATGATAAAAATCTAGGCCTTGCCCACAATCCTAACATATTCGAGCTACTGGTTCGGGCTATTTAGGGCCTTTTTCTTAGAACTTTTATTCCTAAAAGTAAAATTAATCTTTGAGCGTAATTATTATTTAACTACTAGAAAATGAATGGTATTTGTTCACTACATGAATAGCATAAAAACTTACATCATCAATTTCCATTAATAAATGAAAAAATTACCGACCTTGTTTGATAACCTGACTAAGAATGATGGTATTCGTAAGGTGATGAGATTATGAGAGGATTCATAACAACAAGGGATTGTCAATACCCCCTCTAATTCCAGAACCATGTTTGTTTTCAACAGTATTCGACCTTCGGATTGCAAAAGTTAAAAATTAGGATCCAAACTCAAATTTTTTAATAAAGATAAAAACAAACAAATAAACCAATTTTTTAGATTATTTAATTTTTCTTTTTTATACAAATAAATAAAACTAGAAAATGCAATAAATAAATAAAACAAGTGGCTTAATTTTAAGCCAAACTATACCATTTTAGTGTATATATATACACCTCGTTATTGTCCATCTAAACAACCGATATCATATTTAGCATTATTTAAAATAAAATTTAAGCATAGTCAGGATGAATAAAATTTGTTCATTACATCATTTAACCGAGGGCGACTTTGTCTTTTTGGGTAAGCTCTCTTGGGATTGGATTACAAATACCAAGTCCCAGGGGTATTACAAATCCAGGCCTCGATTGGAAGCAGGATGAGTTTATGTGGGATAAAATAGTAAAGGGTATTATTTAGTAAGGATGGAGAAATTGATGTCATTTATGAAGGGGATTAAATAGTACTTGGTTTGGATGAATTTGTGATAAAGAGGGATAAGGTTGGAGTGGACGATGTAAAAACCGGGCAAATGACTTATTTGTCCTTGTGCATAGGTCATATTAGATTTTACGATAAAATAAAATAGAAGAACTATTAAATTAATTATACTTGTGAACAAATATGATATAATAATTTCTTTTGTTAATTATATCTAAAATTGAAAATTTTAATAATTGAATATTAATTATTCACTTTAATAATTATGCATAGCACCTAATGTTTTTCCATTATTTTTAATTTAATTATGCGTACCACCTAATTTTTTTCTATTTTTCTAATTATGTGTTTTTGGAATATACCACCTAATATGTCTCAATTATTTGTAATTTACACGCTAATTTAGTATTGTATGTTATACCCCAACAATTTCAAATTCTAAACTACAAAAAAATTCCAATTTTTTGTATCGAATTAAAGATCTTGATTAATAGTTTAATTTGGTACAAAAAATTAAAAATTATACGTGAAAGTACTTTATTTTTTTATCTGAAGGATATTGCAAAGCAACTTAACAAGCCAACAATGTAAAATTCTGAAGTATAAAATTTTTCAAATTTTTTTTGTATCGAATTACAGATCTCTATTAGTAGTTTAATTAGGTGCCAAAAAAAATAAAAAAATTATGCGTATAAATACTTTATTTTTTTATCTGAAGGAAATTGCAAAGGCTCGTAAAATACTTAAATGGGGTACAATTTTTTTTAACAGGCGAGAGGGAGGGGGTAGGGTGGTAATTTTTATGGGGTATTAAGTTATTAATTAGTACCCCTACAAGGGTATTGAAGGGTATTAATCTAGGAGGTGTATAACTCATTCTCGTTCACACAAAACTTGCCAAACCTAGGATGAGAGGTAGGACCAGGATAAGGGGAAGGGGGATGATTTATACTCCTCCAAACGAGGCCTAAGGTCCTCACTGCTAATCCCATGGGACTCATAGTCTGGACCTATTTTGGGTTATCAAACAAGGGATTGGGGAGTCCTTGGGATCCAGGTTAAGGGTTGGTGTTGTGCAGGGGTGCATAGCATGCGTGCTGTGCACCATTCGTGTTGTCGGTTCAGCTATCCAATGGTCCATATTTATCTTGATCGTGCAATATCCGAACCGTTTATTGCAAGATGAAATCTGGACCATTGAATCACCAAACCGACGGCTCGGGTGGTCGATGCACCCTGCACAGCACCAACGCCGCTCTCCTGGGATCCCATCCTAAGTCTCATTATCAAACGGCCTTTGGACTGTTGGTATATATTGATGAAGTTTCAATTAGCAATTGGATCGTTGGATATGCTCAAAGTGTCAAAGTAACCATCAGGCTAATGGAGTCCTGACTCCTGAACCTTGTTCCTCACTCCTTTTTTTTTCATAAGCTTTGTCCTCACTTTGTAGACATTGTACACCATCAAATATTGAATTGGGAAAAAGGTTCCATTGCTAATTTTTTTTTCTTTTCACACGAATGACACTAAGCACCAAAAATAAAGAAGAAAAAATGAAATCGGGCTTGAACCGGGCTTAGGGCCGGGCTAATCGGGAACTTCTAGCCCAAGCTCTACCCATAGCGGTCAGCTGAAGCCTAGGGCCGGGCTAAATGCCAACGGGCTCGGGCGGGCTTCAGGTCGCTGGGGTTGAGACCCCTCTGTCTCCTTAAATCTGTCAGTGACTATAGGTATTGCATAGCTATATTGTTATGCATTTTTTTGCTTAATCTAAAAGATCAATGATACTTAAAGACATAAATGAAAACTGGGACAAACATTCATTGAAAATGAATAAATTAATCGGGATGGATGGGTATCAATTGATCAAGTTTCAATGCTATCTATTGCACTCTATAGACTATAGGCACTCACGGATCTAAAATATTGATTTATGAAGGCATTCGTTAATGATAGTAATCTTCGGAAAAAAAAAGACAATCAAGCTTCAAAAGATGAAATTAATTTTGCTTAAAAGAAGAAATCAAAAGTCCTAACACCACGAAGAAACCTATTTATAGCTTATAATCAGTAGATTCAACAAATAAATTGAACATCTTCTACCGATTGACAAAAAAATAATAATAATGAACATCCAAAACCTGATATCATATTAAACACAAAATTGAAAAATGCATATGAGGGTAGCTGAGGCTACTTGCTAAATAAACAAGATCTTGGGCCTCGATTATATGGGTGAAGATGAGCAACTTATAAGTAAAATCATCATGATTATTAAGTCAAAGATGTAAACAAAAGGGCCAAAGTTTAGGCTGCTCCATTACCCAAGAAAGCTACTTCAGTAGTGTTTCTCTTGGGTTTTTTTATTTTTTTTTGGTTGGGAATTGAATTGGGTGTGGTGTTTCCTTTTGGGTTTTATTTTTTATTTTTATTTTTTTGGTTGACTTCTTGCCATTCTCGGATTGTTATTTTTCTCTTTTTGGTTTCTAGCGGCATATATATGAATATCAGAGTGAGGGATGCCTCCATCATGATGCTTCGAGCTTAGGATCCTTTTAATCTTTATAATTTGTTTAATCCCGTCGTGTCTGGTACTTCCTCCATCCCCAAATTTTGGTTCGTCTTTCTTTTCTTTTCTTTTTTTGGGATGTCCCATATTACTTTTCAAATTTGATTAGCCAAGAAGAAAAAATTGAGACATTTTAGTTTCCAATCTGCCCTTTCTCTCTTTTTCAATTTTCATAAGTAGAGGGAAAATTTGCATTGATTTTCAAATGTACTACCACATTTCTGAAGGGTAGTTTTTGAAACCCATTTGTTTGGAGAAGTAATGATGACGTCCCCTTAAATTGTTAGATTCCCAAAAAAAAGGACTAAAATTTGGTGAGGGAGGGAGGAGTAGTTACAGAAAATTCATTCTTTGGGGCTCCTGTAGGGGTTTAAACTTGGCCCTGTCTGGCCCATAAACGGGCTCGGATTAGTCCGATCCAAACCCATCAAGCTCCCGCCAAAATATTGGGCCCAGCCAAGCCCGCCCATTGT
Source organism: Vaccinium vitis-idaea (assembly GCA_963854785.1). Taxonomy (NCBI): domain Eukaryota; kingdom Viridiplantae; phylum Streptophyta; class Magnoliopsida; order Ericales; family Ericaceae; genus Vaccinium; species Vaccinium vitis-idaea. The sequence goes on from OY978222.1 coordinate 30,940,587, forward strand.
TAAAAATCTAGGCCCAGACCACACTCATAATATATTCGAGCTACGGGCTCGGGCCGGGGCTATTTAGGGCATTTTTCTTAAAACTTTCATTTCTAAGAGTAAAATTAATCTTTACGGGTAATTATTATTTAACTACTAGAAAATGAATGATATTTGTTTACTACATGAATACCATAAAAACTTACATAATCCATTTCCAATAATAAAATAAAAAATTTACCTACCCCGTGTGATAACCCGACTAAGAACAATGAAATTCGTAAGGTGATGAGATTATAATAGGATTCACGACAAGAAGGAATTGTCAATACGTACCCACTCTAATTTCAAAACCACGTTTGTTTTCAACAATATTAGACCTTGGGATTGGAAAAGTTAAAAATTAAGATCCAAACTCAAATTTTTTTTAATAAAGATAAAACAAATGAAAAAAGACTGATTTTTTAGATTATTTTTATTTTTTCATACAAATAAATAAAACTAACAAATGCAATAAATAAAGAAAAACGCAAGTGGCTTTTTAAGCCAAACTAGGCCATTATAGTGTATACATCCACCTCGTTATTGTCCATCTATACAAACAATGTCATTTTAAACATTATTTAAAATAAAATTTAAACACAGTCAGGATGAATAAAATGAAAGATAATATAGGTATTTTCATTAATATATCATGTCCCAGAGGGTAATTTGTTCATTACATTATTTAACCGGGGTCGACTTTGTCTTTTTGGCTTAGCCCTCTTGGGATTGGATTACGAATACCAAGTTCCAAGGGGTATTAAGAATCCCCCCTAAGGCCTCACTACGGTTATCACTACTAATTCCATGGGACTAATAGTCGGACCTATTTTGGGTTATCACTACTAATCCTGTGGGACAAATAGTCGGACCTATTTTGGGTTATCACTACTAATCCTGTGGGACAAATAGTCGGACCTATTTTGGGTTATCACTACTAATCCTGTGGGACTAATAGTTGGACCTATTTTGGATTATCAAACAAAGGATTGGGAAACCCTTGAGATTGGTAATCCAATCCTTAGGACCAAGAGGGTTATCAAATGGGCCTTTGGACTGGTATATATTGATGAAGAGTCAAATTAACAATTGGATCGTTGGCTAATGGAGTCCTGAACCTTTTGTCCTCACTCTTTTTTTTTTTTTTGGGGGTCATAAGATCTGTCCTCACTTGTAGACTTAGTAGTATTATTATAAAACATTGAATTTGGAAAAAGGTTCCATTCCTTTTTCTTTTTTCCTTTTTTTTTTTTTGCACACAAACGACAAAAAGCACCAAAATAAAGAAAAAAAAATGAAATCGGGCTTGAACCGGGCTTTTTCGGGTTTAGGGCCGGACTAATCGGTTAGTCCAACGAGCTGCGCTTCAAAACCTCTAGCCCAAGCCTAGCCGTTGGAATCGGGTGGCATCTAGGGTCGGTATAAATGCCAACGGGCTCTGTTGGGCTTCGGGTCTAGAAGCAACTCCACCCTTTGATAAGGGTGGTCACTTGAACACCTTCAAAAAAAAAATTTGTTTAGAAATCCATGTAAAAATTTTAGTTTTAATTTAGTATAGCCACTATTGAACACCCTACTAACAAATATTTGAACACCCTACTCAAAATTATTTGAACACCTAGCTCAACAAATCAGCCCACAAATCAATTTTATATAAACAACCAACTAAAGTCTAAAGTCTTTCTGTAGATGGACAATGCACACTCTAAAGCGTTTTATATTTTATATTAAATGTGATAAATTTATATTGGATTTTGTTTGAACATTTATACTATGAATACTCACCAATCCTGATAATTCACAATAGAATCCTTTATACACCCCCTCAAAATAAAGTGCACACTCTTTACGATAAAAATTAAGATAATCAAGAAAAAAAATCCATTGTATTGATATCGTCTTATGACTTCTCTCTGAGCAACAATCAACTCTATATAAAAAAAAAATATCCGTGCGAACCTATTCAGCACACAAATTTCAACAATAAATATATATATATTGGTGTATTTATCGCCCGATTTAATTTTACTTGACCCAATGACATAGAATTCACCAAGAAAAATTGGGACATCTTATGTCTCAATTTTTCTTGTCCCAATATATATTGATCTCGTTATTCACACTAATATATGAAAAATATGTATGTATATACTAGTTAGTAGAGCTAGTAGAGTTAAGGTAAATATTGAACACTCTGTCCAAAATTTCTAAAGCAGCCACTGTTCGGGTCACTGGGGTTGAGACCCTCTGACCCCTTCTTAAATCTTTTTTTTTTTGCACAGCAAAAAAAGATTTTATTAATCAATTATCGAAGATCCAAGATTAAACAAGACAAGAGAAAGACAAAAAAAAAGCCTCTTGAGACCCAAAAGATTGAAAGCCTGACAAGAAGACAACCAAACAACCGAAACGAGAACCTAAACCCCAACACCTAAGCCTCTCGAGACCCAAAAGATTGAAAGCTTGACAAGAAGAAATACTCCACCCAAAAGCAAAAACGAAAGCAAAAACCCTCACAAGGCAAAAAGCCCACGGGAGCAAGGACCACAGAACACCTGAATCATCCTCCTAAAAACAAACCAAGCCAAACAAAACGAACGAGACAAGGTAAAAATTAGTGATTATCATCAGCCCTTGCCTTATTAAGAGCTTCCATCTCAGCAATCTTGCTCATTTTCATCACCGTCATAGCTAAGACCAAATAGCTTGTCAACTGCCCATATGGCTTGAGCTCCATCTAATAGAATCGCTGTTGTTTATATCCCCCGATGAAATAGATGCAGATAGAGCAGCAGATGCCACCGCTGACTTTAACACCACACACTTCTTTTTGTTCCCCTTCCCCTTGGTTTCACCTGTGTTTGCTCTATTGTACCCCAAACTTTCGTTTATGCTCTTCCTATTTATTTTCCCTTTTATCCCTTTGATTGTCGCTTGAATAGGGATTTGGTTTGCATCAGAATGGGATGCCGACTCATGAGACTTCCTATTATCCCCATCTTCTGTATCTACCGCCTCTTCAACATCTTCCAAGGAGTTTACCAACTACCTTGAAGCTGTCATATCCTCAAATGAATCAATTTCCTTTCTCGAATCGCCCATCAATGAGTCATAGGTGGAAAGAGAATCTTCGGTTTTGCTCCCAGTCGAATCCGGCTCCATGAAAGGGTGATCATCAACTGGAACCTCACCCTCTTTTTCCTCAACCATCTTGGGGATCTCCAAACCATCACAAGCATGATATGGAGATTCATCCACTATAGATTCAAAACCACCCAAAGATACCTGATCATTGGAATTTTCTTGCAACTTCCCAGCGGTTATAGCATCCACCTCATCCTCTTCTTCATCGTCTTCACTGGGTTCAGGTAGGATTTTCTCCTTCAATTTAGATTGGAGAAAGAAACAATGGCCCCAATCAAATTTGGATTGGAGAAAGAAGAATCCTCCGTGACTTTAACATCTTACATTACTCCCCAAACATCGATCTTGATCCATTTCTCAATTTTTGAATTCTCCTTCGTAGCTATCAAAACTCTTCCTTTGGAAAAAGATACATCCCTCATAGTTTCCTCCTCCATTAAGATGAAATAACCCCATAGTCCTCCAATTTGTTTATAAGTATTTGTTGTCCAAGCATTTAAAGGCATACCTTGGCAACTTAACCAAACAAACCTTTCAAGGCTAGCTGCTTCATTGCTCCATGGTTTTATAGTTTCAAACATCTTTTCATCCACCGCACTTTGATGAGACTATCTATAACTTCTGGACTTTGAAAAGTAATGAGCACTAATCTCCCTCCCATCACTCTAAAGAGAGCCTCAAAACCAGTCTCTGTTGGAAAATATTATAGGATGTAATATTTCCTTTTAGGTGTGAATGTAAATTGACACCTTTTGGAGTCATGTCGTTTGAGTGGCAATTGTTCATTGTGGACGGACGCGCCCTTTATGAACAAATGTGCCCCTCCCTTGGTGACTATTCGTAGAGTCACCAGTTAGTCTATAAATAGTGTGTCCTTCATTCATTTTAGTTGATTGAATTTTCCTTGTATTTTAAGGTCTTCATATGAGAGAGTATAAACACAAGTTTGGCTCGCCTACCGAACAGATTGGAGTGCTACTTCCGTTCGGTGAAGATCAAGTAGTGCTCGGAGATAGACATCTATCCAAACCGTAAGCACCGTAGCGGGGGGGAATCTGTCTTAAGTACAGAGTGTTATACACTCGCCTTGATCACCTTTTCATTTTCATCGATTTCCATGTTTCGAGTTCTAATTTTATTGCATTTGTATTTTCAGTTTTAACACAAAAAGTAAAAATATTTTCCAACTGTCTCTAATTTGAAGCTTGTTTTCAAAGATTGCATGGAAACAACAATATGCATCACAACCACTGCACTTCTTTGTAACCATTCATTACCAACAGGGTTGATATTGACTATAGGTAGGTTATGCATTTTTTTGCTTAATCTAAAAGATCAATGACACTTAAAGGTTGGTATGAATTTTAGGTTCAACAATTCTATTTGGCTCCACGTATATCCAATAGAGATAATATTCTTTCCATCGCCGGCGAAAACAAATGTTTCCTTCAAATCAATCACAGCGGTCTAGTGTAGTACCCAATCATGCGGACTGCTGTGATTGATTTGGAGGAAACATTTGTTTGTACCGCCGGCGGAAATAACTTATTCTCTATTCAATATAGCTTAACGGAGTCAACGATCCCATAACTGGAGCCTCATGTCAGGATGTTGAGTAATTAGTGAATGAGAGTATTAAATCATACACAAAAAAATAAAAATATTAATGCTCGAACTGTAAAATCTAAACTTGCGATGTAAAATCGGGTCGTTACACTCTAACATTTCTTGAGTGCCAGTAATTTCGTCAAGACGCCTCGTACAGTATTGACACCGATATGGTTAAAAACACGTACGCGCGCGCGCGCATGCAGATGATTAATGGCACATTAGCTGGATTTCATTAGGTTAATTTCAAATGATTGCTTTTATTTCAGGGAAAGATATATGAAGAAAAAGTGGACTCCTTCAACTTGCCAATGTACCACACATCCCCCATGGAGTTGAGGGAGCTGATAGAGGCAAATGGGTCTTTCAACATTGTGAGAATGGAGAATTTCAACCCCTACGTGCTTGAAGAATCACTTGATTTCCAAATGCTGGTCACCCATTTGAGAGCTGCCATTGAAGTGCTCGTTGCGGAGCACTTTGGAAGCGAGATAATTGAGGATTTATTCGACCGGTACCACAAGAAATTGGCTGAGAACGAACATCTGTTTCATGTGAAAAACTGGAAAGAGTTCATGATTTTCGCATGTCTCAAGCGCAAGAATGAGAGGAACGCGTTCTGATTCTGGGTAAAATCAGAATTACTGCAATTCATTTTGAGTGGTTTTATTTTGCTGCATGGTTACTGTTCTAGTTTTAAGTAATTTTCAACGGCCGTGGACGCACATTTTAATTTTCAATGGTTGTTTTGGTTGTAATTTGTTTTTCCAAAAACATTAGAGGCTGGGGGTAGAACAAGGTTTTGTGTGTTGTAGTAATAGGAGAATTTGTGTACTCTTCGAAACTCTATGGTTTTCGTTTCCTATTGCACCAATTTCGTCAAATTTTAACGATGATGAAAGTTTCTTTTGCTGTCTATGAACCTTTCTAATAGAGGGATTCGTCGAGAATCGCTTTCGGAAAGACACAGCTGAGGAACTGCGATCGTCTCGCCAAGAAACATGAAGGGAATACGTTCATAATCGATGAAAAACACCATCTACTGGCTTACTCTATCTTGTGTTTCTCAAGCGCAAAGTACTGATAGAATACCACCGAGGTGGTTGCCAGGACAGCAGAGAATACCAACGATGTGGTTCCCAGGATGGCAGAGGTGACTGGAATAGATTCCCTCCCTCCACCTCTAGAGTTTGAACCCTGCGCTCCCCATTTGCTTCTTTTGGTGGTAGGTGGTGCTAAACACCATCTATTGGCTTACTCTATCCTGTGTTTCTCAAGCGCAAAGTACCGATAGAATACCACCGAGGTGGTTGCCGGGATGGCAGAGGTGACTGGAATAGATTCCCTCCCTCTACTTCTGAAGTTCGAACCCTGCGCTTCCCATCTGCTTCATTTGGTGGTAGGTGGTGCAAGTATTAAAGCTTGCTTCACGTGACCGCCCTTTGCCATATTGTACCAAGTGATGCCTGTGGTGATGACCTGTCCTTTCGGACAATAACTATGGCTCGAACCGGACATTCCGTAGGTGGGCCAGGAGCCCGTATGGTCACGCCCAAGGGAGCTTGCAACGCTAGTCGCCCCCTCTCACCCTTTTTTTATTATAAAAAAAAAAAAAAAAAGGTACCAATAGAATCACAGCGTTTTCCACTTGAAGTACTTGCCTATGTATGTTTTCTTTCAGTACAAACCAGCTTCTTTAAAAAAAGACAACCAGAGACGGGAAAATTGGCTTCTACATATTATAAGTCCATTGATTGTGTGACGCTCAACTTGACATCTTAACTGAGTGGTAATTCATGGCTGTTGTGAAACAGATGCTAGGTTTCGAAACCCTCGTCTGTCGCGATCAAGTTTAAGGTGGTTCTTCTAAATAAAAATAAATAAGCTAACTCAGCCATCCATTCAACTAAAATTTAGGCAAATCCTGGAAGATTAGTGTTGAACAGTGGAACACAGTAAGAAGGCGATAATAACCTGACTTGATCATAGCAATTTCAATTTCGATACGATGATCTGCCTGACATGGGATCGACAAAATAGTTTTAACTGAACAATCTGTATGTCGGCAAGGGGAAAACTGGAAGGGAAAACTGAAAGAAATACCACTTCACTAAGTAATTCGAAGTTACTGGAGAGGGGAAAAACTTCCAGTGTCATGCCGGCACTTCGATTAAATCCGGTTAAAGCAAGGCAACATAAAACCAAGAATAAAAGAAACGACGAAGATACCATCACCCTGTTCATATTGCGCCCCTACGAAATACAAAGTGTAACTTACCAGAATAATCAAACACGCAAAAAAGAAAAAATCATTCCTTATTCTCGCTGGCAATCTTCTCGGCCTTTTCTATAACTTCCTCGATTCCCCCTACCATGTAAAATGCTTGCTCCGGAAGGTCATCATACTTCCCATCCAAAACACCCTGCCAAGATATGAACAGAAAACCTCTATTGTCGTGAGGCGAATCATAAGAGGATGGAAAAATGATACAAATAGCTAGAAACAAAGACTTCTATCAGATAAAGATACGATTCTTATGTTTAAATAGCTGACAGTTTAAGATTACCTGGAAACTTGTGACAGACTCTTTCACGTCTACATACTTTCCAGGGGCACCGGTGAACACCTCTGCAACATGGAACGGCTGGCTTAGGAACCTTTGGATCTTACGAGCACGAGAAACGACTAGTTTATCATCTTCACTAAGCTCATCCATTCCCAAGATGGCAATAATATCTTGAAGATTCTTGTAATTCTGGAGAACCTCTTGTACACCACGACTAGTGGCATAATGTTCTTCTCCTAGAACATGAGGAGAAAGCATGCGGGATGTTGAATCTAACGGATCAACGGCAGGATAGATTCCAAGTTCAGAAATCTGCAGTGATTACAATGGACAGAATTCACTAACAACCGAAGATAACATGTTTGATTCACCGATATAATTTGCTACGTGCGAATTTAAATATAGAAGTTACCTGTCGAGACAGTACAGTGGTTGCATCGAGATGGGCAAAAGTGGTTGCAGGGGCAGGATCTGATAAGTCATCAGCTGGGACATACACGGCTTGGACAGAGGTAATGGATCCTTTCTGGGTTGTAGTGATTCGTTCCTGAAGGCCACCAAGATCTGAAGCCAAAGTTGGCTGGTAACCAACAGCAGATGGAATGCGACCCAGCAAGGCAGACACCTCGGAGTTGGCCTGGGAATAACCAAGAAAAATAAATACAAGGGACAACCAAGTTTAAGGACTTTACTGACGTTTAAGAAAAAACCATTTACGCTCCATGGGACCGAGAAACATATTTTGAGAAAATATTTCCACTAAAAATTGTTCTCCGGGAAAAATGGTTTCTTGAGTTTCGTTGCAACCTTGAAACTAATAATGTTTCTGGCCATGCTAATGATGGTGGTAGAGGGTGGCAGCAACAGCAGCGGTGGCTGGCCAGCTGGTGCATGTGGCTGAGTGGTAGTGGTGGTGGGCAAGGTTATGGTAGCAATGCTAAACTGCAAACGTTATCCATTTCTAAAAACTCGAAACATTTTTGTCTAAAATCAACTCATTTTCATAGAGTATGTGAACCATTCTCCGGTCACACCAAAAGGCAAACTAGGAAATACAGTAATTGTTTCCATCAACAATAAGAGCATTAAAAGAAACTTGCTAAGCAACATTACTTGGGTAAAGCGGAAGATGTTGTCGATAAAGAGAAGCACATCTTGCCCTTCGGCATCTCGGAAGTGCTCAGCGACTGTCAGACCAGTTAAAGCAACGCGAGCACGCGCACCAGGAGGTTCATTCATTTGACCATATACAAGGGAGCATTTGCTTTCACCCTAAAGTTATAAGGTTGGATATTAAAAAGTGGGCAAACCATCACGACAAAATGTAACATAGTCAAATGAGAGAAATTGAAGCACACTTACCTGCTTGTCACCAAGCTTGATAACACCACTCTCAATCATTTCTCTGTACAAATCATTACCCTCTCGAGTACGCTCGCCAACACCAGCAAACACAGAGAAACCACCTGATTGGAAGGGAAATAAACATTTAAATAAATTAGCACAAAGGAGTAAAATGTTGTACTTGTTGAGGTTGCAAACCTACCATGAGCTTTGGCAATATTGTTGATTAGTTCCATAATAAGCACCGTCTTCCCAACACCAGCACCTCCGAACAGCCCAATTTTCCCACCTCTTTGGTATGGAGCAAGTAGATCCACAACCTATGCATTATTACAACAAAAAAAAAATCAAGGTAGCAGAAGATCGAAGCATCAGATAACCTTTGAAACACATAGGAGATCAACTATAGTAACTTGGACCACTTCTTGTTCGTTAGCAAAAAGGGTAACCAGCTACCATAAAATGCTGTAAAAGAAGACAAAAATAGAAAGAAGTTCTCTCCTTTACTCCCCAATGTAAAATAAGAAAACCGACAAAATGCTCGATAACTGATGTATAGGTTATCGAAATACTGGAAAAAACAACACGGCGAATAACTAACCTTGATTCCAGTGACAAGGATCTCTTGTCCTGTTGACTGCTCGACAAATGATGGTGCTTCTCGGTGGATAGGAAGAAAGTGATCGGACTCTTTGGATAGGGAAAAAAAAATTAACGTAAGAGGAAGAAGAAGGATTTTAAAAATGCAATCAGGAGCCAAATAACCCAATTCTTTTAAAGAAACCAAAACATTATGCAATTCCTTTGGAGAGAAAGAAAAAAATGTGAAGTTTTGAATAATCTTACTTAGTTCCTTCCCGTCAATGGGTTCTCCGAGAACATTTATGATACGACCAAGGGTAGCCCTGCCAACAGGGACCTGTAGGAAAAACCCAATTGCGAAACATAAACACACAAGTACTACGCGTATATGACTTGACATGATATGCGTGACAGAAAATATAAAGCGAGGCATTAACCTATAAAGCTCACGAATCTTGCTACCACAATCTTATGCCTAATGACCTCATGTCCAGACCGACACGTCAAAATTCCGAGAACATGGATAAGAAAAATGGGGAACTTTGGCGGCTCCAGAACATGGAAAACTTGACTTTTTAGCGGCTCCAAAACATGGAAAACTTGACATGCATCATTAAATAAACACGTGAGTTGTTAAATATAAATTCAATCGCATGACACTCTAGTAATAAACTTCAAATGGTTCAATTTTTTTTCCATTTGTCACCGACTCTTTACCTTCCTTTCCTGAGCTGCATTTAGAAAAATGGGGAACTTTGGCGGCTCCAGAACACAACTTGTTTCACCAACTAGTAATACATAGCTAGTTCACATTCACTCCATTCCTAATTTTATGATCTCGTTTGTCATTATTACGACATTTTCACCTTTTTATGAGGCACATTGCTTGTCTACATAACATTACTCTGTAGTCTACAGATCATACTTTACTCATCCTCGTTGTACAAATCACTTAACTTTTCTCGTTACCATTTTTTGGGCAACAATGGGTATTCTACAACCATGAAATCTTCATTCTGACATTAGTAATCTCCAGTTCAGTAGTTCCAATATCCATAAAAGAGAGGTCTCATTTATTTCAAGGGACCAATACATAGTGTCATGGGATTAATAGAGATAGATTAATGATAACATAACTGCATGGTATATTTCCCACTCCTGACGAAAACACAAATGCATGGACTCCCTCCGTCCAAAAAAGTTGGTACCCTTTTGGGAATTTAACTTTATATGGTAACAAGAGTCATTACTTTTCCAAATAAATGAAATTTCCAAATTACACACCTTTGGGAAATGTAATGATTACTTTTTAAACTTCAAATTCATTTGCCCCCCACTTTTGCTGGAATGAAAAGCAAATAGTTCAATTTTTTCTCATTGACTAGTCCAATGGATATAACTTTTGGGAAATTCCAAAAAATTTAGACGGACCAATGTTTTGGGACGGAGTATATATCACACACTTCGCTTGGCCACGTCCCAGTGGGCAGCGGTGCAAAAGTGCATCTGACATATGTGAAAGGTGTATAGATACCCGTAAAAATGCATTGAAACTCTGACACTCTTGACATAATATATGTAAGAATCAACAAATTTACCTTTATGGGAGCACCAGTATTGAGGACCTTTTTTCCTCTCACAAGCCCTTCAGTCGCATCCATAGCAATGGTCCTCACCATATTCTCCCCCAAATGCTGTGCCACTTCAAGCACCAACCTCACTTCAAAATCCACAACCTCCAGCGCCGTCAGTATCGGCGGCAACTCCCCCTCCTCGAACCGAACGTCCACCACGGCCCCGATCACCTGACACACCTCGCCCACCGCCCCGGCCCCCGTAAACTCATCCGTGACCTTCCCACTCGGCCCCGCCTTCTTCTCCGGCGCAGCCGAAGGCGGCGGCGGCGGCGGCGATGGAGCCGCGGCGGCGGAGGAGGTGGCATAGTCCAGGAACCGGTTCAAGAAAAACGCGGTCGGGGAAGGGCGAGGGTGTCTGGTGACAATCGAGGGCTTTGCTACGGAGGAGGAGAGGCGGAGGAGGGAGGAGAAGAGCTTTCTTGAAGCCATGAGTGATGTGGGTTTGTAGGGAAAATGGGGTTAGTGGATTTATGGGCATGTGAAATTGATAGTGAAGTGAGGAGAGAGAGTGAAATTGGGTGGAGGGTTGATCCGAGATTGTAGAAGTGGGGGAGGAGAGAGTCATGGGGGTTTGGGGGAGAGTTTGTTAGTAGGGATAGAGGTTGGGTACCGGGATTCATGGAGTTTTTTGGAGAGAGAGAGAGAGAGAGAGAGCAGAGTCACGGTTAAGTTGGAAGTCTTGGGCCTTTTAATTTTTCCGGTGGAATCGGCTACGGACCTTTCTGACTGGTTCAAAGTTCAAACGAAGTTGTTCCCCTCTCTCTCTCTCTCTCTCTCTCTCTCTGCCTTATAAATAGAGCTGTCAAAAAAAAAACCCCTCAAACGAAGTTGGAAGTCTTGGGCCTTTTAATTTTTCCTGTGGATTAATGATCTCGACACAGATTGAAAAATTAGAAAACCGTGACTCGCGGTTCAGTCCATGGATTTAATAAAAAAAACGTGAATAAACTGAATCGGACCGTGAAAATTTTATAAATAAATATTTATATAATATTGAGAGAAGAAAAATGCTTACTTGTTTTGAAGTAAATCCGCACTAATCCGGACCGTTGATAGTCCTACCCATAAATGTATTTGAAGAAAAATGCTAACATCTTTAGAGCATCCACATTTGTGCACTTTACACTTTAGACCATTTTTAGTCACCCATTTTTATGACACATGTCTAGTAAAAAGTTTTTGATGCATTTTGTTGCTCCATTCGACAACTTTAGAGGGTGCATTCCCGAATAAACAACCCCTTGATTCTAGGGCCAATTCTACCTGCAAAAATGCTACACACATATAGGGGTGAGGCCAACCCCTATCGGCCCGTTTGGATGGCGTATTAGTTTGAGAGGGATTAAATAGTCAGGGGGATAAAATAGTAGGGGTGATTAAATAAGAAGGGTGGACCCACAGTTAAGGTGGGAGGATTAAATAGTACATAGTTTGGATGAGGGATAAAAAAGGAGGGATAAGGAGGGTGGATAATGTAAATCATGTCAAATGACTTTCTTGCCCTTTTATATGCCCATAATCTATTATGAATTAAATTAATTATATAACGTCAAAACTAATTAATTTTTTTATACTTATAAAAATTAAGCTAAAATGAGTCCTTCTAATAATTTTTTATACAAATTAAAATCATTAAATATTCAATTCTCAAATGGTTTTTTTTTTTGGTAAAAACGTGTAAAAGAGAAATCCAAACATTAGGAACAAGTGTGCATCAGTGCATGTGTACTAGATAATTGACCATCACCATCCTCTTTCCCTTGAAAATATCGACAGGCTCCTCTTAAAAGAGGCATCACTTTCCTTTTTACCATTTTTTTCTAAATCCAAAAAAAATAAATAAAGGACAAGTGGCCACTTGTTTAACCACATGATACCCATTACCCATACCCATCAGTGCATCACCAGTCTCTTCTTTATCTTCTTTCTTCTTCTTTTTCTTCTCGTTTTCTTCTTTCTTCTTCCCTGTTGGAACCCAGAAACCAGACAACGGCAACAACGGCCAATCAAGGTCCGACGGGAACAACGGCGATGGAGATGGCTTGTATTTCTCACCCAGATATGTTTTAATTTTTTCTAATCGCTTGTATTTCTCGAAATTTCCAGATCTGAAATTTTTGGGAGTTTTTGCTTGAAACAATGGTAGTTTGTGCTATTTTTTGCTTGAACCAGAGGGGTATGCTCGTCATTTGGTCCCGGATGAGGAGCTGGACTAAACATAAGCACCCCCCCCCCTGCATATGTTTAGTCCGGGGGAAGGGGGATGAGGGGTGGCCGGATGATTTAGTCCGGGAGGTGTTTTGGTGCTCCCAAACCTTGGATGAGGAGTGGGACCGGGATGAGGGAGGGAGGATGATTTAGTCGGGGGGCCAAAAACCTCGTCCAAACGGGCTGTATGTGGGGGTGTTGTGGGGGAGTGGTTGTGTATGTAGCATTTTTTACCTACTTGTGGCTCCACAAAACTGCAATGAATTTGAGGAAGGTAAATTACAGTAAACTCCACTAAACTATGACTCAGTCGCAATGTTTCCCCCTAATGTATACAAATCAACAATTAACCCCTTTAATGTGTGCTTCGTTTATATTATGTAACGACCCTAATTTTTGCTAAATAAAAATTTCGTTTATAAAATTGATTTTTCATAATTTCTCTAATAAATTACTTAAAGTAATACTATTTTTGGACCAATAATTATTTTCTTTGTGAACTAGTATATTTATACTAGTTTTCTTCCCATTAATTTCTAGATTTCCCCTAGATTTTCCTAGGAAACATTAGTCATGTGAGTGTAGGAAGAAGGGAGGAAATTTCTTGAGATACTTGGTCACCAAGTATAGTGCATGTGCTTCATTAAGGTAGGAAATTTCCTAGAAACTCTTGCATGTGGGGGAGACTTTAAGTGCACATGGGGAGAGAGAGAGAGAGAGAGAGAGAGAGAGAGGGAGGGAGGGAGGGAGGGAGACGGGGGGGGGGGGGGGCATTTAGAGGGGGAAAGGGTGCCCAATTTTCCCCTAACTTTGCCCAAGATTCTTTCATTAAAAGCCTAGCCTACATACACATGCGTTGTGCTTGAAATGGAGCACATGCTAGAACCTAAGCCTAAAACCTTTTCTTCCAAGTTTCCACAAAACATGCTTCCATGTGATAAGGGAAGCATATTCTCCCTATAGGGCCTATTGAGCTCAACCACAGGTCACTATGCAAGCACATGCCCATTTTGTGTGTCTAGGCTTCCAAAAACACCCCATAACAAAGGTGACCATGCAAAATTCTACACAACAAGGAGCCTAGTATCACTATACTTTACTTCCAAGTAATTTCTCCCTAACTTGTAAGTACATGGCACCTAGAACTAGACCTAAGAACCTAGTCCTAACCTAGAGTGCAAGTTGCACCAACCTAGTACAACCCCATGTGCCAATTGAAGGCACACATTTACTCCCACTTAGGGAGTAGTTCGGCCAACATAAGAGAGGGAGAGGAACGAAGCTTTTGGGTGAGAAAGAGAGACCACAATTTTTGCTATAAAAAGCCACCCCTCTTTGTCAACTTGTCACCTTTCCCACTTTCCATAATTGTGCATTCTTTCTTTCCAATTATAAACCTATTCTATTACCACTAAAGTCAACCTACTTAGTCTATAATTAACTTCCTACTAAGCTAATTAGTAGGAAAGTTGGTTGATTAGAGAGCCCACACACTCACCGGAAAGGATTGCTTATCGGCTTCCGGTTAACACCCGGAAATTAAGGTAGTTTACTCCCCTATCTTTTAATTAGTAATTTTCAGTTCATTAAGTTGTTTCTAATTATTTTTCCAGATGGAATTAGAAGGTTGTTAAGCACATTTATGCATGTGTTAAGGTATCCAAGCTTGTTACTTAGTTTCTAAGAAAGTTTAGTAAGAGGATTTCATGTTGAAAAGATGAAAAGGGTCCTAATTAGTTTTTAATTAGAATGATTCTTCATGCAATTAGTAGTTGGTTTCATGAGATTAAACTAGTTTAAAGTTGATTAGAAGAAAATTAGAAGATAAAGTCTAAATATAGGTTACTAGAAAGTTTCTAGTTAAATTATTTAACTTTCTTTGAAGTACTAACTAATTTGAGTGGGTTACTTTTTTAATTTACTACTTAAATTGTTCTTCCTAAAATTTGTATCATTTCTAGAAATGGATTAATTTTTGCTAACAAAGTTTCTACATGGCTCAATAGTTTTATTTTTGGAAAAACTAGAAGTTTTAAAAATAAAGTGCGTGGAGGATTTTCTAACACTAAATTTTCCTAGAAATTTTCTACTAAAGAGTTGGTAGAAATATTTTTTCTAAATAAAAATGTGTTGTGGTGCTAAAAAGATTTTTTATAAAAAAAATTGTTTAAATTTTCCTTGGAAAAGAAAATGCTTAAAGTTTAGAAAGTACTTTTAGAAAAAGATAGATTTTCTAAAGAATAGATTTTTATTGTTTATTTAAACTTTTGGTGTGAAAATTTTATGACAAAGATGGGTTAAATCCTTTGGTCATAGTTTTCTAGAAAAGTAAATTTTTGAGAAATTGCTAGAAAAAGAAAGTTTACTAAATTTATTTCTTTTAGAGAAGAAATAAGTTGGTTTTATAAGAAAAAGAGATAAATTGGATTTTTGTCTATAAAATAAACTTTATGGAGTTATTTTGGGAAAAGTTGGTGCATTAAAGTGCATGATTTTATGTGGTAATTTTTCATAAAGGAAAAATATGATTTTTGAGAAAGGTTTATGGGAAATATTGCATGGGCATAATTTTGAGCATTTGGCATTGAGCACGTTCATGATACGGTACGACACGAGTTATTAGAAAGCTTGAATAGATGTTGATGAGAAAATAGAGATGAGAATGAAAATGTGTTTTTGAAATGGGAAATATGTTATTGAGAAATGAAATGAAATGAGAATGGATTGATTAAAGGGAATTAAAAACGGTAATGCAGCCTTAACGCCGCCCATCATGAGGGTATGCGCGATGATGAGGTTGGGGTTAAGTAATACGGTAGTGCAGCGAGGCACCGCCCCATTTTCGTGGAGTGAACTTGGTGGTATGGGTAAGTGTGCACAACACATAGTGAACGGACCTTGAAACGTACTGTGGGGATTAGTAAGACAAGGTAGCCGGGACTATGTCGTGTGAGTCGCGGGGCGGACGGACAGTGCAAAGAGACTGGTTAGGTTCAGTGATGCACGACAACCTAGACCTCGAGCGGAAAGGTTGGTGCTGCCAGCTGAGAGGAGGCGTAAGCGGACCAATAACTTTCGAGTGGTGTGAGATGAATGAAATTTGAAGAAGAATGCTAAAATGAGGCACTGATACGAGAAATGGTTTTGAGACATTGATATGAGTTATTGATACGAGATACTGTTTTGAGAAATTGACACGAGACACTGTTTGAGATACTTTTTACTGTGCATGATTACTCTATGTAATACCCCAGGTTTGGAGTTGATAGTGTTTAGTCCCACATTGGTTGTTTACATGAGTGATCTTGGGTATATAACAAACCATGTGGGCTACTACTAGTACATTGGGCTTAAGCATTTTGGGTCATGTGTGTGACTTGTGGATCAAATCAGGGTACTGGGGTAGTGGTCTACATGAGGCGTTACACTCTGATCCGCATGGGCACGCATAGTGCATTTCATGGTTTTACTGTTAACAAGTCTGCTTTGTTATTTTTGAGCTTATTGTTCTAGAATTGCTAGTTAGAGATTGGGTAGTGCAGTCTACTAGGCTTTATCACTCACGGTGTTGCACTTGTATAACCCTGGCATAATACCACGATGTTGCTCTGCGACTCTAACGTATTATGCCAGACTTTAGAGATTGTAAGGACCAAGTTCCGGAGTTCTTTGTTTTGGCAATTCCGTTTGACAAAACACACAATTACATCGAGTTGTAATTTTATTTTTTAGAGTGTCTGTTTAGGTGTGGAAAGGAATCATCTCTTTATGTAATGGTTGAGAGTGCGATAGTATATTTTTTAGTGGTGAGTTGGGTAGGTTATTTTACTAGTTCAGAAGTTGCTCAAGACTTGCTCAAACAACATATCCAGCAACTCTTCTGCCAAGAATAACTTCAGGACTTGCTCGAGCAACCTGTCAAGCAAGTTAGGTACGAACAACTTCTATAAATATCGATGTGCTAGGGTTTTTTCATTATCTCTCATACTTACAGCAGCCGCACTTTTTGGGAAGAGAGAGAAAAAGGTTTCTTCATCTATTGAGTGATTATAACCTTGGAGTTTCAAAACAATCGAACAATCATACAACTACATGTTCATCTCCAAGAAGTTCTCTATAATCTAGAAGTGATTTCGAGGGAATACTTTTGGTGGGATTCCGAAAGTATCCAAGGAAGGCTTGTGCGATTCAAGGCGTTGGCGATCAAGATCACTGGGTGCGGTATACGTGTAACTCGGCAGGTGATACTTAGAACGTTGTGAGGATTTACATCGTTTGGATAGGTATATCTGTAACTGCACAATGATTATAGTGGTTTTGATTCCTTCCCGTGGTTTTTTACCCATTTAGGGTTTTCCACGTATATCTCTGTGTTGTGGGATTTGATTGTTTGCGTGAATTTCTGCTGGTAGTATTAACTAGTGATTCGCATTCATACTGTTAGGGTTTTTACGAATTTTTAGGGAACCCTGATTTTTCAGAGATGAACAGGAGAAGTACTATGGCTTGAAGGCCTACGGAGCAGAGCCAGATTCCGCCGGGATGGACGACCGTGCGATGGAGTAGAGAAACCTAGTCAACCCTGTAGAGAATGATTGTATTTGGCAGGAAGATTTATGTAATTTCTTTTGGGTTACTGTTGTAAAATCCTATTTATCATTTATGTATTCATTTTTAACGTACCCAAAATTGGGGGCGTTACATATTAGGGCTCCCACCTATGTGTTGCTCACATGATGGACACAATTACATTATATGCAGGAGTTAGAGATAAGTTGGGTTTGGCGGTCCCTTTGGCTCCATACCCTTTGGCTCCATAAAAGCATAAAATAGGGCAACAAAATTGGGGGGAGAAGTATAAAGGCAAAATCGGGTATTCGACTAACAGAGTTAGTGCTAGTACCAATGGAGCATACATTAAGCGGTTAAGTGTCGATTTTTATACATTATGTGGGTGCATTGCAACTGAGTCATAGTTTAGGGTGGTTCATTAGTATAATGTCATTTGAGAAATTAACACCACTTTTCTTTAGTCGTCGATAGGGCTGCAAATGAGCCAAGTTACCCGTGAGAAACTTGTGGCTCGGCTAGTTTAGTAATCGAGCCAAGCCGAGTCGAGCTCGAGCTTGAGTTTTTGCCTTGTTTAATAAATGAGCTCACTAAAGCTCGGCTTGTTTGTATAGGCTCGGCTCGTACCCTGGTTCAATTCGTTAAGGCAAGGTAAGGCTTGACTCATTTAGTAACTGGGCCGAGTTCGAGATCAAGTTTTAGGGTCATTTAGTAAACAAGCTCGCCAACGCTCGGCTTGTTTGTATAAGCTCAGCTCGTACCTTGGCTTGGCTCGTAAAGGGCTCGGCTCATTTACGAACGAACCGAGCTCGAACTCGAGTTTTCGGCTCGTTTATTATACGAACCGAGTTCAAACGAGCTCAGCTCGTTTGCACCCCTAGTCGTCGATATTGTATTTGGACCCAGCTTTTGACCCTGCTTTTCGCAATCCGAATTTGGACTGAAGGAAGCATTTAAATTTCGACTTAAAAAACAGATCCTTTCAGCTTGGTTTGGTTTGATAAGCAATTCGCTTCTTCTTTTTTTGTTCAAAAAACATTACATTTGTTATATTCGAAGTAAATTTTTGTGGATTATTGTGCATCTCGTCAAGAGAAATTGAAAAATTAGAAAATTATGATCCACGCTCAAATATTTTTAAATAAAGACAACAATAAGCCAAAAATATAGATTTTTTTTGGGCTTATTTTTGTCTTTATTTGAAAAAAAAATTAAGATTGACCATAATTTTCAGACAATACTAGGCATACATAAAATGTACAAATTAGTTGGTTTGAAACCATTCCAAGTCTCACGTGAATGATCAGAGCCATTCGTGTTTTTCAAAATAATGTTTACAGGTACCTCAAAAAAAATCAGCTCAATCAGATATCGGTAAATGCTCCATCGGTTTATCTAGTTTTTGGTTCATAGTTAAAAAAATAGATAAACCGATGGAGCATTTACCGATATCGGATTGAGCTAATTTTTTACGGGGTACAAGTAAACATTATTTTGAAAAATATGAACATCTCCGATTGTTGGTGTGAAACTCGGAGTGGACCCAAATAAACAAGTTTCTACATTTTCTGTACCAAGTTTATGTACCCCTATGTTTTTCGATAATTTTCTGCATTTCTTCTTGGGATCAGAACAATCTCCCTCTCCACACACACACCCCCTGGTGTTTAAAAAAAAAATTGCATAACTTTTTCCTTCTATATTTTTGCCAAAATGTTGTACTAGTAAAAAAAATCCGGATTGGATTCAGATTTTCGGATTGGATATCTGTTTTTTCGGATTTGGATTCATATTCGGATTTAGCGAGTTCAGATTCGGATCAGATTTGAGCTATTTTTTATTTGGATCGAATTTGGATTCTATCAAATTAAGATCCAATTTGATCCATTGAAAGGCCTTGTCAACAGTCATGTTGACTCATTCGAAATGCTCTGTAAAAAGGAATAGATAAAATCATGGAAACTTTTCAAATTTTCAAATCAAAACGCATGATCTACAAAAGCATCAAATATTTGGAGAAGCTTAAAACTTCTACTAAAAAGTCTTTCATTCGCTCTCACTTAACCCCATCATATTGCATCCCGGGATCAAGTCCTATACCCCTATGTAATAGATTAGGAATGATGAATGCCAAAAAAAAAAAACCATCATATTGAAATGTAGTCAACTAGAACCCCTCATTTACAGACCAAGGCTTCTAGCCGATTTGGTCGTGTACCAGTATTAGGTGTTGGGAGTGAACTAATGAAATGTCTATACCCTCTCTAATAATCTAACTTCACTAGCATGCTAGCATCTTTTTGCTAGGGAAAAAAAGCGGTTCTTTCACGGATCCGGGGTGGGTGTTGTGCGGTAGGTGTTGTGCGGTAAAACGACGTAGTTTTTGGCACACCTTTGAAGCTTCCAAAGACCTTGTTTGGAAGAAGGAAAAAGCCACTACAAAGTGCCTAAACCCTAAACCCAAAGCGCCTAAACCCAAAGTGCCTAAATCCAAGTGTCTAAAACCACTATATCCTACCCCAAAGAGCCTAAATCCCCTAAAATTGAACCTCAAAATTAACTCTCCAAACATGGCCTATTGAAGTGTACCAAGAAAATGAACAAAACTACGTCGTTTTGCCGCACAACACGGCGCACAACATGTACTGCACAACACCTCCCCGGATTCTTCTTTCACACATTCATCTGTTATTTGGATGGCAATCTCATGTGACCTTTAAAAATGTTCACGGGCCAAATTAGAATCTTAAATTTTGAAAGCTAACATGCTTAATCAGGTGCTTCGTAATTTAAGTTGGCATTAGTTTATTGACAATTACATGCTATGAAGCACCGATAAACTTACGTCATTGTATCTATGTATCGAACCAGTCGAAAATATTAGCGTCCCAAGATACTTGTGTGCAATTATATGCACCTTCATTGAAACTGAATAAAATTACCAATCTTCTATGGACACATACAACAATTTTTTCTTTTTTTTGTCATTCATCATTCTTAATCTATTACATGGGGATGGGG